>VZTD01003655.1:1224993-1245720 GCA_013397725.1 Rhagologus leucostigma
CTGGCGGCGGCTCCCCCCGCCCGCGCGCCGGTCGGTCCGTCCGTCCGTCCGTCCTCGCTCCCTCCCTGCGCGCACGGCGCGATGGGCTCGCCCAGGCCCCGCCGCAGCCGCGGAGCGGGTCCGCCCGCCGCCCTCACGCGTCCGCTGGCGCCCTGGCTGCGACCTGGGGCCGCCGAGATACCCCGGCCCTGCTTCAGCGCAGCCGGCAGGGAGCGGCCCGGGGAGGGGGCGGAAAGAAGTCACTCCCCTTCTAAAAGGTGTTGTGGCCCTCCGCCTTGCGTGAGCTCCTCAGTGCCCACACTTGAACCCGGCTTACTGATCCCTGCCCTTGCTTCACCAGAGATGTCCTTGACAGGGTTTGAATTGGAGGGGCAATATAAGCGTTTCAATCGAAATAAGCAGCTCGGGAGTATTCTATCAGCACTCCAGAGCACTGTGTGTCTATGCCGTCCCCCCCAGCTCCAGCAGTAAAAGCACAGTAGGTGAGTGAAAGGAAGGTGCAGTCTACATTTCAGGATTTTTCCTGGAGCCTTCCTCCAGTCTGCTGTCCATCCTGTCATCCCCCATGAAACTGTGTGCTAAAGCCTCTCATTTTTTGTAGGTGAAAAAATGAGCTGGGCAGTACAGCCTGTGAATAGGATTTGGCCCTTGGAAAGAACCCAACACATAGCATGAGAGAGGTGAGTCCAGTGTATAGTGAAACACGCCTACACCCTTCTGTTGTGCTAGTGTGGCCTGCAAAGTGCAGGGTTTTTAAGGATACTAATGTATACATTATTTTAAAACTGATGAGCAAGAGGAAGGAATTCAGAGCAGCAGGTCTCCCTGTTTTGCAAATTCTCCATTAAATATTTCCTATGAAATATCTTCTACAAATTGTTTCAGGTTCTAGACAGTATCTTCCCAACTAATCAGTGTATGACCATAAGCTTCCACTTACAGTCAGCACAAATCGCCTTGAGTACCTTGCAAGAAGGGTGGGAAGTTATACGAATCTCAGCAGGATGTTTGCGGTTACATGTAGGTGATAGCAAAGTAAAACTGTGCCTTCCTTCAGGCTCATAACTCCTCTCTGCTCTACAGTGTGGGGACCAATGATCAAATGGTGATCATCTGCCAGTGCTTTTCAGATTTTTCCATGGGCTAACTTCTCTGCCTTCTGTTGTAATTTCTTTGGTTGTACCAAGTAATTTTCTTAAATACGTGTTCTACTTCACATTTCACATCTGCGTTTTAGTTGTTTGCATTGCTGCCACAGCTGCTTTAGCACTTTAAAAGAAATAACTGTTAACATTGGGATACTGAACAGTATGATGAAAAATCTAATGAAATGTATCTAAAGATCCCTTCTGCTAAATGGATACAGCTAAGAAATTGGCATAGCAGAGGAGAATGCTACAAAAGGCAATTCTTTCATTTTGCCTCAAAAAAAAAAAATTAAAGTGCATGCCAGAGGAATAGAAGAGGCTGCCGGTCAGTGAGATGAAAGCTGCAGCTCTTCCTTTGCTATCGTCCATGGGGAAAAAAATGAAAATTTTTTGCATCTAAGCAATCAATCTAGTCGAGGAAAATCAATGTCATTCATTTGTCAAAATGCAAGTGTTTGAGAGCCAATAGAACAAGAGCTTGAAAGGTAAGAAACTCTAAATTCTCAACCAAATTAATGATTTATAGCACAGTATGTACATTAGAGATGAATCAATAAAACTCACTAATTTTGTACTCCCGTTATAAAACATTCATGATGTTATTCCACGTAATTACGGTCTTCCTTCCAGAGCAATCACTCAAGGCAGCTCTTACTGCCCTTTCTCCCGTCAAGCAGTTTACGCTGCAGTAGATGCCCTTTCTTCTGAACTGGCGTCAGGCCTGGGAAGGACCCCAGCAGTGCCTCCTTGCTGAAGGTCGTTGTGCGTTCTCCCGGGCTGTTTGAGGCACACACACACCGCACACGGCAGTGCGGGCGGGTGCGCGCGGGGCAGCGGCGGCCCGGGCCCGCAGAGCCGCCTGGCCCGCAGAGACGCGCCCCGGCCCGGCCGCCAGAGGGCAGCCGAGGCCGCCGTGAGGGCCCCGGAGCGGCGCCGCCTTCGGAGGCGGGGGCTGGCGGGAAATGGCCTGAGCGGGGTCGGCAGGGCCCTCTGCAGTGATTTCTAGTAATGCCACTTCTGAAAACCTATCTCAGTGCCATGAACCTACCCTTGACCAAGCAACGGCCCTGCCCTGGGACAGCCCTCTGTCGTTACCAGTACTTCGGATTCGAAGGAATGCAGTGTGTGTTGGCAGAAGGGGGATGTTGCTCACAGTGCTTGGCTGTGGGCAGACACCACTCAGAGATGTGTATCTTTTTGTGGAGTAGCCATTAAATGAGACTTTAACACTCTGTAGATTGTGTAAGCTAGACATGCCCAGGGTGAGCTAGGAACCTTGCCTGCATCCATGCTTCATTTGGAAGTGTCCCAGTTAGAGAGCAATTAGAGCAAGACAGCCAAAATTAACTCTGGCATTTGTATTATGAGCAATCATGTAGCTTTCTGATTAAGACATCAGTGAAACTTCTCAGGGAAACTTAGCAAGGAATAAATATTTGAGTAGTTCAGGTATTAGCCTGTGTCAACAAAAGAGTCTCCAAACTGCACAGAAATGTCAGGAGCTCCTGACTATTGAAATCAGGATTCCCAGGCCCCATGTTCATGTCCCACGAACAGGACAGTCCATGTTCTCTTGAGGTGAAAGGTACCAAATAAGCATTATATAGCTCACATGACAAGTCAAATAGAATGCAGATTATCCTGTGACTCTTAAGAATTCAGACCATAACAAGCCTAGGAAACATAATTTTAGAATACTGGCCTTATGTTAATGGGGTCAAGTGCCCATTTGCTTGTGAGAACATATACTAGAAGGAAAATGCTAAAGCACACTTCATTAGTTTACACTCTGTACCTCCTCCTGCTGCCTCACAGTGCCCATTCTTCATTGCTTTTCTAAGCTATACACTTGTATGAAAAAAAAATGACCAAGAAGATATTTGAGATTTAATTTCTGCTTATTGAACAGAAGGCTAATGGGACTTTTTAGAATCTGATTTGTGAGATGTGATTATGCAGCCAAAAAAATAAAATGGCAGCTGCTTTCAAAGGAGATTGCTGCTAGGAAATGGAGAATTGCCAGATGAGGTATGTGAAAGATCAACTGGCCTTTTAACTTTCCACAGTTTACAAAGGAGTGACAGGGCCATGCCCTTAAGAAGCCCTTAAACCACAGCAAACATGAAATCAGCCAGTCTTCAAGATATCCCATGCCTGTAAGAATAAGAGTTCAACTGTGTAGGGTCCAAACTGCTGTTTGCATTATGGGACATAAGGCAAATCATGTTGAATTTAGTACTTCGACTATTTCTTTGCTTCTTCTGGTCCGTACAAATACTCATTCTCACATTTACTCAAATACGGCCAATGAGATCTTGCTAAAATTTTCCAGAAAAAAAATTATCTTAAAATAGAAACTTGGTGTGAAAAACTTGAACCAAAAGACTAAATCCTAGTTATTACAGCTTGAAAGAAATTATTCATTAGGTTTATTACACAATAATAGGGTAGAAAGGAGAGCTACTGTGGAAAACTCTTTATCTCACTCATTATACCAAAAACTTCAAGAAGTTTCAAGTAACTGCAGTAATAATTTCACTTAAGGTGATTTTAAGCACGTTTTGTACTGTTATGTGGAAGCCATTATAAAAAGTATAAGTCCAGAATGAGCACATAAATTCTACCTCAAGCAATAGTTTAAATTCATGTATCACATGGAAGTCTTGGGAGCAAGATCGAGACTGACAGAACTGTGATCCATGTTCAGAATACAGCAGTGCCACATTCAGTGTGGTTAGGGTTGTAGGAACCAAAATGTGTTATCAGTTGTACACACACAACACCTTCGGACTTCAAAGGAATAATCAGCCTGTAGTGGAATAAAGACAGAGAAACCTGAATGTGAGTTCTTTTGGGATTTGTATGCTGTGAGGGCTGCAAAAGATGTGATGATATACGTACTTTAGACCAATGCATGTATTAATAAAACTGTCCTGTAAAGCAACATATTGATGCTCCTCTTCAATGCTAATCAATAAACCCAGCATACAACAACCTAGCAAGAGAGTTGCAGAACAAGTACGGACTTCCTTTCCTTCCTGCATCATTCTGTGTTCTGTCTTTTTCTTGTTCCTGTGCTGCTCACTAATTCAGGATAACTCCCCAGTTAGTTCACAGGAAAGTCTATTGAAATAAATAAACAAGTTTTAACTTAGTCACAAGAGTATTGTAAAGATTAATTAGCTGAGGAAGTATAGTTCTTCGAAGATGCAATGCTTTAATGCATTTAATAAATATGAATTTATTATTGTTTATATTTATGGACACATCAGCATACTGCATTAAAACAAAATTTTGTATGCAGAACCCAGGCCAACATAAGGAATTTCAAGTTGACAAATATCAGGGAAGTACTTTGCAGTTGCCTAAGATACAAGGCAGGCTGGGACTCAGACTGTGCTATGTCCCTTTTCAGTACAATATTTGGGAGACAGTAGAATTTGGTGCCACACTAGACCCACACAGCCTGCTCCTTATTCTGGGAGTACAGAAGTACATCGGTGCTTCTTAACAGATCCAAAATAAACTGATCAGCAGGGGCTGAATCACAGACATGGTGAAGAGGGTCTGGCTTTGTGCCCAGTCATAGGAATAGGACATGGGAAGTGCTAGGCTGGCTTTCCACATACCCACAAGAGCCTGACAGGTTATTTCAGCTCCTCACTGCCTGAAAGCAGCTGTGCTGCCCCTGGGCCTGACCCTATAAGTGTTCATTTATAACACGAAACATGCACTTGGAAACTCCAGTGTGCCTTATCCACACTGCATTGTCAGCTCAAATGTCTTACTTTCTCTGGAACATACTTACCATGGCTAATGGAATTAATTATTAGATTGTAATTATCCACTCGTTCTTTCACCCAAAGTACAAAAGCAAATGAAAGTTCTTATTGTCTATATGTCTAGATTCTTACTCCTTTACCCTTCCCTGCCAGCTTTGCTGTATTTCAACAATCATAGATTTTCATCAAAGGCTGAAAGAAAAGGTGGTTTTACTTACCTGCAGAGCCAGATGAGCATATTTTGATTGTTCAGGCCAAGTTTTATCTTCACAACTTGCTGGATACAGATGGATATACTGGGCAGGAAGAGCACTAGTTCATGGTCTGCCCCTAAATTTGCTACAGATGCTAATGAAAACATTAGAATATTATTATTTATTATTATGAAATACCTAGTTTTCATCATTTTACTATGTGGAGTTTGAGGGAAAGCCTGTGAATTTCTAGGAGCAAGGTACTCAATTAAATAACCTCATGGTTTCTATGTCCTCACAGATAATACCTCAGCAAGAAAATTTGTAATGTGTATAAGGTGGTCTTCCTTAGGACCCTTATTTTCATAATATCGATCATTTTAGACTAAATTCAAATAGATATTATTTTCAACATTGCTTGATCACTATAGGAAATTTACTTTTCCTGGTCTGTTCCCCATTTCTGCTAGGAATCAGTTCCAGAAATCAAATGTATCTATTTATTTTCTCAGTTGTGTTTTTGTATTGATGCATAGACACTTGAAAAACAAAGTTCTGATGCAATGTCGAGACTCTGATGCAGTGTTGAGATTCTTCTATTTATTTCTGTATGTGTATTATTCATGAGATATGGG
This sequence comes from Rhagologus leucostigma, assembly GCA_013397725.1. NCBI lineage: Eukaryota > Metazoa > Chordata > Aves > Passeriformes > Rhagologus > Rhagologus leucostigma. The sequence continues at coordinate 1,230,753 of VZTD01003655.1, forward strand.
GCATAAAATCATTTGACTGCACTCCCTCAGAGCTCTTTCGCGATAATTCATGGAACAACTTCTCAGTAGTAGACACTTTTATTTATGTAAGTACCACACCTCCCCTTAGAATTGGAGGTTTTCAAGGGAAAAAGGAACGTGTTAGTTAGATTCCAGGCAAATAAAATTCCTGTCATGTGGGTCAAAGGTGAATTCAATAACCTTTCTTCTCTAGCTTCCAGTGCCTTAGCTGTCACAGTGATTCCTTTTTTGCAAAATTGAGACCTGTAAAACATTATACATATAACAAAATAAGCACTCTAAAAAGCTTTCTGAATTAGTCCTACATAATTTCGACATGTAATTTAGTTAGACTTTATATGAAATAATGACTTGTGATCTGCAGTGAATAAAGAAACAAGTCTTTTAATTATTTTTTCAGTCAAGAAGACACACTACTATGAGTGCAATTCAGATCAAATTCACAAATTATTCTAGTGCAAGCAATAATTTCAGAAACACATGCAATGAAAGTCCAGGGGATTCGATAAGTCTGAGACTGTCCCTTTTGCGTAGGTGTTCTTCGCTACTCTAAGAACAGGACTGTAGTTGGCATCACAGAAGTACTATGATGAAAGAGTTCAGAGCTGTATATTTACTTGTACAATGTGATATGGTCTGCTATACCTAAAGATCGTACGTGGCACACATTTGCACTTGAAAAAACGTTTACATAGTAATTCGTTGTGCAGCTTCATATACATTCAATGCAGCTATTCTATTCATCACAATACAGTAAACAAGTTAATTCTTTCTGCAACATTTGGTTCAGGATTCCAGATTTAATTTTTCTAAGAGCCTGCTGGGGGCACCAACAAATGCTCATAAAAATCAAATTATGAAATTAGGCAAATGAAAAAAGAAAGACAAATTTAATAATTTATTTATATGGCATAAATTACACAGTACACCTCCGGTTATATGTAGTGTTTATAGTCTTCTTTTCACAGCTTTGAAAATACACCTACAATGAATTTGCTTGCAGGCTTATACTCGCAAATAATTCACACCAAGAATAACCTGAATAAAGCAGAGGCATCTCTAATAATCTATTCTGGTTGAGGAAAAAGGTGAACCAATTGGTAAGTGGGAAAAGAAACTGCCTTGGCTGCGGGCTGCATCCTGGCTGGTACAGACAGGTGGCATTTGTTGGTTTAAAACCTGAGGGTTGAGTTATGTAACAGGAAACCCAGCTACAGCAGCCACATAGTTAAATAGCAACTGTGAGGTGCTACCTCGTGTGTGTAAAAACAACAGGAGAAGACCTGTATGGATTAAAAATATGTTAATGATACCACAGGAGCATAAACCAAATAATTACCTAGTTTGAAGCATGGGGTTTTTTCACATAGAAGTTATATTGGTTCTACAGAAAAGTTACACAAATCTGAAAGCTTTAAGCAGGGACTGGACAACATACAGCAAATTTTTACAGAAATGGTCTATTTTCTTTGGTGTTCTTTGATTTTCCTGATGGAAGAAAGACTCCACATTTCAGATTCTCCCTTGCCCCCTGAGAGTAGCAATGTTCAGCTGCCTAACAGCAGCAAATTATCTTGAAGTGCCTATTTTTCTAATGCTTCTTACATAGTGGAAGGATGGAAAGGATAAACAAAAGCTAAGAAAAAAAGCAAATGAGAGGCCAGCACAAAAAGAGGATATGAGTTGATTATCAGACTGGAAAGAGATTGCTGGATGAGAAGTGCATTGACTTCAAATTTTTACAGGATCTGAATTTCTCGAGGATTGTGGACAAGAATCTTATTGAGAAAATTCAATGCAGATAAAGAAATGAAATGAAGTTATCACGAGAAAAGTAAGAGGAGACAAAGACCTCTTAGACACTAAGAAGAAGAAGCTGGGCTTCTAGGAGCAGCCAAGAAATGCAGCAAGGAAGTACCTCCTCATTGATGTAACGGCTCATCAACTATCTGGTACTTGGAAGTGTTCCTGGAAAGAGAAGGAGAAGTGACAAAATACTGCACAATTGCCAGAAGTTTTTATTATCCTCACATAGCCACAACTTGCTTCTGACAAGGCAGGGTTTGATTATTGCATTTAATTATTCAATAATTGCATATTAACATTTTTTGATATTTTTATTTTTGTGCTCTTGTCCTACTTCTAGTCAATGTAATCTGTTACATTATTCAATCACTTTTATAGTTTGGTTTTTTTTCAAGTTCAAGTGGAATTCCCTGCACTTCAGTTTGTGCCTGTTGTCTCTTGTTCTGTGTCTGGACAAGCCTGAGAGGAGTCTGGCTTCATCTCTAGCTCGAGCCTCTAAGCCCATCCTACTGGCTCCATCCTAACAGTAATACCTCTGTATTTCCCAGCACCATTGTGGAAATTCTTAACATTTTAAAAGCACCTTGATTCTACAGTGATGAGGGCAGAGAAAAGTTCATAAAGATATCATTAACCTTGTGGTCACAATAGTTTCTGAACAGACTGTATTAAATGAAACAAAACACATAAGCAACACAGAGGAAAAAATGTTCACTGGGGAAGTGTAGTCCGTTTGCTCAACTACACTGGAGAAGCATCCTCATGAAAAAGAAAGGGAATCTGATCATAAATAACAAGTTGCTGTGGATAATTTTAATCCAGTCATTTCTAGATTTTAGACTTTGCAATTTTAATATTGTTCAGATACACATCATATGTGACAAAAATACTGGCCACTTTCCCTACTGCATATGAATATTTCCTCTAGCAACCTAGTGGGTGCCTCAGGGCTGGCATGGAAGAGGATCTGTGGGGACAGTTACTTCCAGGATTTCCTGTGATCCTTTTACTTCCCTGCGGGATGGGGATGGGCTAATTCTCAGTGCAGCCCAGCAGTATTGCCCTCAGAAGACCTTCCTAGCATGCTTACAGCCCTCACTGGATATTCAGAATATCCAACAGCCTTCATGTTGTCACAGTCCCCAGCGATGATTATGTGATACAGCCCCATCATGAGGGCTAAAATTGGTCAACCTATGAGCCACGTGCTCATCAAAAAATGCTGTCACCCCTAGATATTTTTTAGAAGCACATGCACCCGTCCTTCTCCTTTTCCTCCTTAGCAGACCTCTGGAAAGAGGAGTTCATAGAAGTACCTATGTTTGCTCTCCTTAGTAGTTTAGTCCCTCCAAATAGTAGCACTTTGTAAGCACACCTTTGCCAAAACAGTTTTTACATAATGTATTTTAAATGTTTGGAGAGTTTTGTTATGTTTACACGTTTTACACAACCTAGTATGTTTTCTGGAGTGAAGTTGATGTGGATCGGGGATACAGATACTACAGGTCTTTCTGCATGGTTCTGGGAAAACACACAAAAAGAAAAACACTGATTCAGTTATATTCTTGATCTTTTTCAGGTTTACTTACATAGGAAATTTTAGGTTTTCAGTTAAGGTTTTGGAGTTTTGAGTGATGTACACTGTATAAGCACACATGGTCTCTGACTAACCAATCTCATTTTACTTTGGCAGAGAGACTGATTTATTCTAGGCTTTCTTCTCGCTGGAAGAGATGATGTAACAGGATACTTCTATTGAGAAGATAGTACACAAATCCACCAAAAATGCTTCAGTTAATATTTGCTAGCAGATAAACCAGGGAAATACGCAAATTGTACAAATTTCATTCTTTAAGGCATTTTTAGTTTTGCCTTCAATAAGCCAAGAAATACTATGTCATCTTATTATAATCTTGTAAAACATTTAGATATTTGAAACTAACATAGTTCTGGGAAAGAAAACCATGAGGATAGCATGCCACTGTCTGATTACAGCAATATATATACTGAAGTAAAAATATTTCAACAGATGTTATAAAGACTCCGTTTCCATTGTACAGCATAGGCACATCTGCTGTACTTTAAATACTTCTTATCTGTGCCAAAGAAATACTGTGAAGAGAAAATAACTTTTTTTGTGCTTTTCCTGTGAGTTTACCCTATGTGAATACAGAAAGAGCCTTTTCAATAGGAAAAAAGGCACTGATTGTGATCACAACATTTTGTCTTTGCCCTACAGCTGCCATTTGTGACTAGTATGGAAATCAAGTCCTGGCTCTTGTTTTCTGGCCTCTTTTTAAAAACTTGAATATTGCAAAAATAGTATTGGGCAGGAAGGAAAGGAAGGACAGCATTGTGCAAGACCAAAATAATGTAAAAATGTGCAGTGTTACACTCCCTTCCTTCCAAATCATTTTCAGGCATTAGTGTATTGGTATTGTTCTTTACAAAGGAAATATTTGATGTCACAGTATTATCACCAGTGATGAAGTGCACCTACACTGATATCTATGATACAGCTTTGTTTTGGGGACATGCTTGAGTTTCAGTATTAAGGCCTCGAGCACATAAATTCCAGACTTAGACAGTAGTGGAGTGGTGGCTTTAGAGTAGTAACTTTAATTACTTATAAGGTAAGGTTCTTACATTTGCTCACTGGTGAGTCTGGAAGACTTAATACAGCTATATTTAGCAGCGATATTTAGTAAGAAGCATCCACTACTACTGACTATGTACTTTACTAATGCAATAGTCTGAGAATTACAGAGCACTCCGACAGGTAGGCAGTCTTCTTTCCTTGAGCTGCTTCTGTTACAGACCTGTTACATATTCCCAGATGACACGGGTACCCAGTCTCTTATTTTGACCATGGAAGTTTATCCATAAGGTATTATATAAAGCTAATGGATGCATGGGGCACAGGAAGAAGAAAACCTTGAAAGCTTCTGTTTATACAGATTCTTCTGGGAAGCAAGCATGCAGCAGTAGTCTGACAGGAGATCTACAACAAGCTAGCAGCTCTGCTTCTTTATGGTGCAAAGAGCCCAAGGAAAAGCTCTGAGGAACACAGAAGTTTTGCCATTAACTCGAGTCAGTTTGGAGTAAGAGTGGAATATAGATGTTACACCAATGAAAGTTATGCAGAAATGGCCCTGTAGATCCTGTCAACCACAAACTTAGGACATAGAGACAACATTGCTCATCACTATCCCGCATGCGGTTTTGGAGAAAGTGGAATCAGATCTTCAGTCCATCACCTTAAGGCTGCTGGATACAAGACATACAAACATTTGCCTTCTAGGTACAAAAATTGCCAGAATTTTTTTACTATTAACAAGCATTCCAAGAGTATTAATGTGCTTGGTATAAATCATACTGTTGCATGATGCTTTTGCACTTGCACTTGCTAGAACATGAAATCAGATTAACTAATATTATGCTCTAATGTACTTTGCATGTTCAATTATTTCAAAAGCACAGTTTATGAAAATTATGCTCATTTTCTGGCAGAAGAATATTTTATGCCATAGCAGATACCTCAAATACAAGACACTCCACAAAAGGAATTTAAAAGTAATGGGTTTGTACTTCACTTGTCAGCATTTGGAGTGCAAGAAGCTTATGAGATTTCTATCTCTTCTGATAATACTTTCCTTCTGCTTCCTTTAAATTATTACTGTGCCTTAATTTAGACTATTGCCTTATGGTCTTGGCATTTTTGTTTTTCTAATTCTAGTTTTAACCAAAATCACTGATCTCCTCATGGTGCAAAAAGTAGGATTTGTATGTAATCTTAACAACAGCTTTTTAGATTTCTCATAAATTAAATAAAAAAGGAACTGGGTGTGCATTAATTTGGATGTGTGACCAAGTGACCATATCAGCAACGTGACCCTTTGTAGAAAGATCTTTATTATTATTCTCAATGTTTTTGCTGTTTAATATTCCACTGCAAGAAACAGAACTGTTCTGTTTCTATCAGTGCAAAGTGAATACCTGCTACCTTCTTTAACATTGCCATAAAAATAATTTGCAAAATGAATTGCATTCATCAGTGTGCATGATGCTTTAATTCTTCTCTCTATGAATATAATTAAATTTAACTTTGCAGACAGTAGACGGGAATAAATACTTATAAGTGAACTGCATAGGTATGTATCAAACTAGAAATGAGAAGACCATCTAACTGAGAAATGTGTTGAAAATCTTAGGCTGAAAATTCCAGAAATCCTCTTCAAAACAAAGTATCTAAAAAATAACTTTATTCATTTATGAAACTGGGCTTGTTCAATTCCTGATAAAAGAGAAAATCTTCTTAGACTGGCAAAGTTAGATAAATTTAAATCAGACTTTGTTTGAAAACAGATCCAACTATCAGCTCACAGGCTGCTGGACAAGAGCCTGTGGGAGGTAAGTGGGCCTTTGGCTGTCACCAGAAATGTTCCAACTAAATTGTCATAAAAAAACCCTAAACAAACAAAAAACCAAAAAAAGCGCCAACCTTCTTTCCTGCCTCCAAAAGCAGGATTAGAAAGTCTTTCAGTACAAGATCACATTTTTGCAAATAATATGGAAACAAGAAAAAAATCTGGAAAAATATAGATGGAGGAAATAAATGTCTGTGGCAATGTATGGGGCAATGGAAGTATATTCCTAGATTATTCTAAGCCAAATGCTCTTACTTTACTTATCATTCCAGCTGTTGTCAAAGAGGATATACAAATTATTTTTAAAAGCAGGCAGAGAGTAATTAACATTTTGCTTTCATTTCTGAAGATATTTGCAGCATTAGATAATTTGAGAATTCCTTCGACTTCAGTTGTATAGAGATGGTCAAATGTGTATATGCTGAAGTCTTTATGTGATCTTTGGGGGTTTTTTTTGGGGTTTTTTTTGTAATTTCTTTTCATGTTTTTATTGTTGTATCACTATAAAAGTGATGGTTTAAAAAGTAACAACAAGAAGTCTCTGACATTATTGTCCACTTTATTAGGGCCAAATGTGAAAGATACTACAGGCAGTAAATCTACTTACCAGTGATTTGTAAGCATTGTAGAAATTGAAGTTATTTCCTTTACTAAATAAATAAATAAATAATCTCTCACTGTAGAAAAAGAGTGATCTCTAGCAATAGCCAAAGGCACCCATCCTGTGAAGTTGGTACACAATGATTAGAGTTTCCGCGGTGGTAGATTCAAAAAAGTCAACGAGATGCACAAAGTTGACAACTACCAGACTAAGAAATGACAAAATAATTGAATCAAACTTAAACTGCAGAATCATAATTAATTGTTAGTAGTATTTCCTATGCAACTTACTGGTCCTTTAGTGTTTTTTCTTTTTTAAACTAGTTATTCAGGATGTGAAAGAAGCATTATATTGATATTTCAGGGGGAAAATGTCAGTGAGATTTCAGTCATGCTCTAGTGTGGGTATAAACACATGGCTTCAGGAGTACTGACACTTGGCATGAGTCAGTTTGTTTAAGGAGTAATCAGTGGTATTTTTCATTGATATTTTTTAATATATGTCATAAGGATTCCTTGCAACAAATACCAGCATAAGGTTCATAACCAATTTTGCTGTGAAAGATTCTATCAGGCACTGATTAATATGCTGAATATGGTGTAAGCTGTAGTACCTGTTCATTCTTCTTCTCTGGTTTTATGAGATTCTGTAGTTGCAGTTTCTGAGCTTTCCCTGGATAAAGTCATGTGTAAAAAAAATAAAAAAGTAAAAATATTGAATTTACCATGGCTAAAATAGAACACAATTTTACCACGGAAAACTTCATGAAAGATGATTCATGCTCCAAGAAAGTTAGAGAATGTTGTTATAATTGTTTGTCTCTGACACAAGTTCACCAACTGTATATATTTAAGTAGTTCTCACTGTTTCCGTTTGCAGATAAAAATGTGATCTAATGATCCTTTCAAGATAAGCTACCACTAATTTTAAACACTCTGATTAGTCTCTTTTTACTTTTTGAAACAGTATCTCACAGGATTTTAGTGTATTGAATGCAGTTCCTTGAGCTGTGAAATGCTTCCTGAGAATGATCAAATTCCAAAGATATTTTAGTCCTAACAACATGCATGTGTGATATGTCATTCCACCACTTATGCTAATACATTTTTGCCTGTATGTTGTAACTAGATCCATTTGCTCCTTTTACATTTTGTGTTCTTGCAGCTATCTGAACTGTGAAGTTGCATCAGCTCACAGTACAACCAAGTCTTTTGTTACTTTTTGACTCCTAACTGCATTTAAATCCAATATATCACTTAAGCTTCAAATCTGAGGGTTGTCTTTAACTCTTAAGATTAATTCTTCACAGGAAAGTTAAGAATATAATTTTTTTTCAATTTTTTTCATGAAAATTTTGCAGCTTAAAATGAGCAAGATGGGAGTCATTGCCAGTCTTTACCTCCAAATATGTCCAGTAAGAAATGGAGGCGTTCTTACCATTTGAAGTTTCAGAGCAGATGGAGTTTGGCTATTCTGAGTCAGGGTCACAAGGTTGCATATTTCCCTCCACTCAAGCCTTGTAACACTTGCTAAGCATTAGTCAGATACCAGGCTTCTGCATGTTGCCCTTAGCAGTGTGGCTGAAAGGAAAAGTAGCTTTTTTGGTAAACTGGGAGAGTGAGCAGAGATCTGAAATTGGCATAAAGTCAGCATCAGTCTCCTGAGGCCATTTGTGCAGTCTGGCTTCTGCCAACTAGTCTAGCAAATTGTTCATGTTTGCTCTTGAACTTTGTTCTGCATATGTCAGGGTAGACTATTAACAGCTGAAGAAAGGGACCAACCAGTGAAAACTTTTTGTAAATTAGTTGAGCGTGACTGTGCTGTTCAATGTTGAACTTTGCAACTTGGCAATGCTATCTATTGCTCACATTTGAGGAGGTGTATTGGGCATCCACTTAACAGGATATGAGTTTATAAGATTACATGTGAACCCACGTTTGTAGCTGTCAGGAGCAGAAACTAAAATATTTTCAGTGAACACCATTGCCAACTAAACAGAAACAGTAACTAAGCAACGCAGAAACACCACTTAGGTTGTTCATGACTCGGAAGCACAATTTACCAAATGTCTTCCTCCCCCTCAACCCCCAGCTAAAACATCTGTATTTACTTGGAAGCTTTATTTCGCTAATCTGTAACATGTTATATATGAAAATTTAAAAAGCCAATATGAAACTGAATCATCGTCACCACCACCAAAAATCAGTGGAACAGTTCGATAATGCTGAATCCAGGCACAACCTTTCCAAAAACATCAAATAGTTCCATGTGGTTATAAAGAGAACAAGATAAGGAATGAGTTAAAGAAATGTTTTTCAATTACCTTTTTTTTTTTAAACTGAAAGAGGCTTCTTACTTAGAAGGACCCTATCACAGGCAATGGCAGTGCTACTATCCCAGTAATACAGCCTAAGGTATCTGTGCCTAATGCCATAAACCATCGCTTGAATCAGGTCAAAAAAACTTCTTCACAATATAGTAGCATTGGTACTGTGAAGTTCTGTGGTCGTGTATTGCTACCTTAAGGCAGTATGTTATGCAAAATGTTTGTCCTGCTGTTTCTCCATCCATGATGATCCTGTCCCTTCTCCCCTTTCTCTGGGTTTCACTGGATGAAGGAAGGTAGCAGAGCTACTGTTCAGATCTGTCCTGAGCTAGAAATTTTAGTAGAGTATTCAGTATTATAAAGGATACAACTTTTCTCAGAGGCAGGATGGTATTTTTCCTGGTTTATACCAATGAACTGTATAGGCATTTACTGAGAAGATAAATTTTCTACAGCTCTCAACTATAAAGAGATCTGGACAGTTGATAATACATGTTCCATGAGAATGCCATGCCAATTATCCCATGAGTCATTCCACAAGAATTATAAGTTTCTACAATCTGCACCAATATTTCAGCTTCTGTCTCCAGACAACTAAGCAAAAAAAGCTGTGAAAAATACTTTTCAAGCTACTAATCATCAGTGGCTTTACGGAGTATGGTTAAGTTCACAACTCCAGTGAAAAAGATGGGGGCTTCGCCTGAAATGTACTCCTGAGTTCAGAATTTAAGCAGAAATTAAGTAATCAACTTTGTGAATTGCTGCCTTGGAAGCTGTGAAAAGTTCAAGGTGAAAAACTTCATAATGCCAATATTATGGGAATTCTGCAAGGCTGTACCGGTTACATGTATTTCATAATAGCACTTTAAATCTAAAAAGACCAAGAGATCCTTAAAACTACAAAAGAAGTGTGTTTTGCTTTCCACTGATGTCACATCAAATTAGCTCTAATGTGGAAAAATACATATATTCACTTATGAAAATGTGCAATCTACAGTTACTGCTTAATTGTCAAGGGACTCTGGTAGACATTTTTCATCCTTTTAGAATGGAAACAGATGAGATTTTCAATTGAAAAATAAATATGCCTGCACACATGGCTATATTACACCATCTTATTAAAATATGCTGGGCACTTTGAAAGCAAAGATAATGTCTCTGCCTTCAGCACCTTAGTATGTAGGAAGAATACTGTATCTCTTTTCTCAGATCGTCAAGGTACAGAATGATAGATACATTCAAAAAATGTTCAAGTAAATCCTTCATTTGCTGTTATAATTACTTCTTGGAGCAGTTGTGGAGTTTGGATTTTTATAACAATTTTTACCATAGCTTCAGGTTTAAAAAAAATAACTAGTTTTTAAAAATATAAATATAAATTAAAAATATCTGTTTTACCCATCTCAAGAACTTGGTTTATGTTTTCATATTTTGACACAGACATTAAAAAGTCATAATCTTGAGTTTCATTAAAAGGAAATAAATTTTTTATTTTTAAAAAATTCCATTTTAGCCAACTGTAGTAACTGTTTTAAACACCTCTTTAAGAGTCTGAATAACAGAATGAGATACCTGAGCTATCTGAGGTCCTGTGAGCAATCTCACACCTTACGTGCTGACCTAAATGTATTTTGATTAGTTTACTGAGATCCCCAGTTGTACCCAGCTATTCTTTTTTCTGTTGGAGAATGCATGTTCCTCAGGCATAGTAATTAACCTTACACAGGCCCTGCCCTTGTTATGTATTAATCACATTTGTATGGGCTACACATATCACATCACTCTGAGACTTCCCACTCACAGGGTTGTTTTTGTATTTGGTAGAGGACAACTCCTCTCTGTGTTCTTTTTGTTCTTGTCATTGTACCTGTGTAAGACAGGTACTTAACGTGAAGGTTTCTAAAGAGATAAGATCTACCTTTATGAGCTAAGATCCCCCTAAATGTTGTTATTATAGGCAAAAAGAGCTTCAACAAAAGCGAACTAAATAGGCTCCTTCTTGGCTGAGCTTGTTAAGAGACTTGCCAACAAGACAAGGAACTCTCAGAATTGTAAACACAGCAAATGAGAAATAAAAGAATTATAAGCCTAGTGTTCTCCTCAGGCTGTCGTCCTCCTCTTTGGTTGCAGTCCAGCAGCTTTTTGGAAGCTTGTTTTCAGGCCAATAAAAGTTCTCTTTCTCTTGTGTCAACCAGAGCCACATTTAGGTTAGAAATAATCCCACGAGCCAAAATGTTCTTTGTGTGCGTGCAACCTGTACCTGTGTCATTTGACAAACTTGAGAAAAGTGGGTATCACTCCTACTAGGCCTGAAAACAGAAAAAAACATGTTAGGTCTGGCAGATTTCCTGAAACAGCCCAGAAAATGGATACATGATACCCCAAGCCCATTTGAAAGAGAGCAAGGGAGATGCAGGGAAATATTTTTCTGATTTTGTTGTCTATCAGACCAATCAATAATGAGTTTCAGAAGTTCCTACTTCTTTTCAAAAATCTAATTTTCAAAGTGAAATATCTTCTAGATGTTAAGCACATTTTTTTTGTTTCATTCTGGAGTTCTTACCATGTGAGATCTGAAAACACATTTACAGCTTGTATATACCTGGCGAGTAGAGACTGCAAAATTTCACATGATCTGAATCCCCACCATCTGGATTTGAGACCTGTTTGGACCACTTAATGCTACTTTTTGACCCTCAAGCTAATATATTTCTGTTCATGGAAGGTAGAGCTCTGGAGAGAAACACTGCTTGGGTCTCTCTCTGCTGAGCTGCATGAGGATGTAGTTACAAGGCACACCTTGAGATTGTGTCCAGTACCCAGTAATGACAGCTGTTTATTACCATACAAATCTCAAGAGAGTCTAAATCTGAATGGACAAAGGCAGCTCTTCATAGGACTTATCCTAAGTTCTTGAAGGATCCTTTAAAATAAACAGCAAATAAAGTATGATTTTTGTTCTCAGAGGAAATGACAAAATAAAAATGCCTCAATAGACTACACACATATTTAAACACGCATACTTCTTTGCAAATGTGTGATTGGAGTAATCCCTGAGTTACAGCACCAGAACAAACCCCACTACATTTATAACAGCCCGCTTAAAGCTGTAGAGAACTCACTTGATCCCAGTTAGCCATGAAGAAAATATTTCTCTTGTGTCATGAGTTTCCTTCATTCAGAGTATTTCCCATGTCCTTGGCCCTCTAGCCTGTTCCCATATCCTAGATTTCAAATACTGTTGCTACAGACTTCCAGTTTGAATCAGTCACTTTGCCCAGTTTCTCTCTTTCAGGCTGTTGTGGCACCTATGTTCCTATGAACATAGCTGAACCATTACATCATTTGGGACTTTGTGACCTTGCAAAGTGAGTAAGTGTCCTGAAACTGCCCCTGCCCATCCATTTATCTTCCAGCACAACTCTGAAATCCTATGCATTAGAATAGTTTGCTTATCAGAACAATATTCAGCCCTGAGTGCACTTAGAGTTGATCACATGAAAGATGCTGTTGAACAATTTTAGGGGTTTTCTCATGTGTTACTGTTCTTGGAAATGCCTTTAGAGAAGGAGGATAGTGGTTGTGTGTAATAAGGCTTCGGAAATCTTTTGTTTTTCATCTCAGTCCACTGGCCAAAAAGAAATGAGTCACTTTGTTGTATCCTGTCTCCCATTGCTTTGTTTAGGTTTGCCCCTACTTCTTCCTGAACAGAAAAAAAGTTAATCACACAAACACGCTGGTACATGTTTGGTACACACGGTACACAGGTGATACAATGAGAAATTAAAACATTGTTCTCAGTTTGCTCTCTTTTACTACCTAAAGTGCTGTGTGCCGGGACTAATTCTTGGAAAGACTCTTCCCTTGCTCAGAAAGTGGGCAGCCCAGGGAAGGGAGAAGAGGGTTCTGAGCAGCACAGGGCTTCCTAAATTGCACTGATAGCATTTAAAATGCTCATTTGAACTTTCTAAAGAGTAAATTTAGTTTGGGAACACAAAGGAAGTTTAGTAATTGACATCAGATAAAAATCTGATAAGAGACAGTATCCACAGAAGGACTCTCTAAGTCTTGTGTCCTTTCCTTAGGTATTCAGCAATTTAGGGTAAGAGAATAATATTATTTGAAGTGTGTTTCTGTATTGTTTTCCAAAAGAAAATTAGAACTGCAACAGGGCCTCTTCATTTCTTTTTGGGCAGGGCGTCAAGATGAAAAGCAAAAGGTAAGAAGTTCCAGGAGCTTACTGCCAACACCATGCTTTCATAAGTATAAATCAAAATTATGACAGGTACTCCATAATAAGCACCTTTCCATGCTTATGTTCATTAAATGAATATATGAACCAGACACTGTTGAGAAAGGGCAATCCTTGATGTATAGTTGTTCATCACTGTAAGTAGTATAGTACATGACAGAATTTAATTGATTTCGGGGTTGAAAATAACCAGAAAGATATTAAAGTACATTTGTTTTCACTTTTTTTGCTGAGATTAACCAAACAGTGAAGCAGTTAAAAGGCTGTGATCAGAGCAGAATGACAGTCAGTGACTCTTATTACTCAGATGGGTGTTTTGTGCATAACACTTCTAAAATCTGTGCTGAAGCTTTTAGTCAATGCTATTCATGCTTCGAAGCAGCACTATTCTTTCCCACACTCTCTCAGGACTGCCTTGCCACCACTGTCTTAAAGTGCTCCCCTCCTACAGAGTATCTGGTCAGTGGTAGCAGCAGCTGCAGGAACAGCACGTTCAGCATGCCAGACTGAAATTCATGTTCCAGGAATGTCTCCTGGGGGGTTGAGCAATTCAGTCAGATTCATAGTTAAAAGCCTTTCACTGTAACACAATTACCCTGCAGCAGAGAAGAGGAATGGTTGGCATTTGTTTGCTACAAATGTGCCTTGCAAAACCCACTATTATGAAATCCTTCCTTGGGTGAAATTTCCACTGACAATGGGATGTACCTCTGCTAGAATGATAGGCTTCTGTGTTGGGAATATAACGGGAAAAAATAGAGTGATCAAGAGCATTTTATATGGGTTTCAACATCCATTATCTCAAAAATATTAGGGCTTTTTCTGTCTGAAAAGTAGCAACTACAGCTGTCCAGCAGGACCCAAACAGTTCCCTAAAGTTGTGGTTTAGTGGCTGTTTAGAAAAGCATTTATTTTATTTTTTTCGGATTCTGGCTATTCTTGTTATCATAAAAAAACCAGAAAGTCATTGCAAAGAATATGTCATCTGCCTTAGGCAGGTGGAGCAGTCTTACTGGCCAAGTTACAGATTTAACTGGCCTCTAGCCATCCAATTTGCAATTTCTATCACATATTCTGCACTTCTGGCTTAGTCTGAGTCATGGCCTGAAACAAGAGAGGAAACCACCACTGTCTGGCCAAACTGTCTCATCTTGCAATAGAAATACTGTGTACTCCTCTGCCTTGTGATCCCCACCATTGAGTCCTATTCTTCCAGCCACTGGGAAATAAAAGCAAGGATATCCAAACTTGGCTCTCCTTAGACCACTGTTCTGCCTCCTGGTAAGTGAAATCTTGCACCTAGCAAGTGGGGCAGAGAACTGAAGAACACATATGCTCGTGAGAATTGTGTGATACAGGACAAGAAGAAAAGAGTGAGAGAGAACTGGGATGCTTTTCAGATTATTCGTGATAGAGCCAAAGATGGTGACAGTAACTGAAGCTTAAGAGAGGGCTTAGGGAGGAGATAGGGCCAGAAGGAAAGGGGAAGGAAAAGGGGAAGGGAAAGGGGGAGGGGAAGGGAAAGGGGAAGGGAA
>VZTD01003655.1:1245754-1298099 GCA_013397725.1 Rhagologus leucostigma
GGAATAGGAGAAGGCTGTCTGGAGATTGGTTCTCAAGAGGCTCAAGGTACAGAAGGCAGTTTTGTATCTCAGGATACCACACAAAACTAAAATTTTAACACTTTGTGCATGTATTCTTCAGCCAGCTGTATGACAATGAAATAATTAGGGTTATTCACAGGTCACCTGGTTGATTCTGACAGATTAGACATAAAGAAAGAGCTTGACAGGTCAAATTTTGACAAACTCTTTTGGGTTTGCAGGGATTCAGTTCTAGTTCTTGGCCTGACATGAACTCCCTCATCATGTAATTTAAGCAGTGTGAAATACAGAGCTCATTAATTCAGTTGAAGCATTGTATACTCCATATTACCTGAAGAAACAGTCTCATGGCAGCATAATTTCCCTCCCTTCCATACTTACATTTTTTGGAGTCCAGAACCAACATGCTTTCGAAAGTACACCTTGTAAGGATTATACAAAGGTGGTCAGTGCACAGAAAAGAGGCAATTCATAGACTTTTCAGACAAATCCATAACCCAGAAATAGAACACAAAGAGTCTGATATGATAGCAAGGTTGCTGGTCTGGATAGAGGGAGAAGACAGAATATCTAAAGTAGAAGGAAAAGAGACTCAATTTTCATAATTAAATCTGAGCTGGTAGTCCAGGTGATAGTCACAGACACCATGCTCTTTTCTTCCAAGCTGATACAGGACAGTATTTGCACAGTTTAAGTTCAGTTATGTTATAAAAACAAATGCCTTCAATTCACAGTGCAAACATCTGCACTCACTCCAAAGGTCCATGTGAGACTGCAGTGATTTGAAATGCACTGGGAGGAGGTGATTTCGGGAAATACCTGTCTACCATTATATAAGGGAGAAACAAGAGAAACACAAGAAGTAGGAAAAAAATAGTAAGAAAACATGAAATATAGCCTGGAATAGCTCTAGCAAAATGGTTATTAGAAAAATTTCCCTACATTTTGTGCTGAAACCTGGTGATGGTACAGGCAAAAGAATTTGTTGTTGTTGTTTAGATCCTCCTATAAGCACAAAATGAGACCTTCAAACATTCTTCAATGCAGCTCTGTACAGAGATCCTCTGCTCTTATCATGAGCTTCTTTTCCAACAGAAACAGTTTGCAGGATCTCAAACTTAGGGCAACCACTTAGGCCAAGAAGCAATAACAATAATGAATAGCTTTTGTATCCTTCAAAATGAGTCATGTTGTACAAAAGGTAAGAGGGATTTACTCATAATGGAAAGGCAGTGATGATTCAGCAATTGTATTTTCAACAGACTGTCAGGCAAACTTCAATGAACTATAAGAATGCATCTGTACTGATCTCATGGAAATATACAAATGGAGATGTTTTTACATTATTAGAAACAAACACATTACTCAGACCCAGAAGTACAAAAGACAGACTGATGGGCAGCCAAGCCTCTCAGCAGACAAGCCAAATAGATTTCTAAGCCCTCTTGAAGCTGTCTTTGCATTCCTTCCTCAAAGAACATTTTTAAAAGCAATTATCCAGATTTCTTTTAAGTAATGCACTGCCATCACATAGATCCAGATCACTACTACTAAATGCCAAAACCACAGATACTCCATTCCGTGCTTCCAGAAATACTTGAAAATGCATCAAATGTTAAAAATGTTTGACATTGCAAAGTGCCACACTGATTAGTTCATCGCAAGTGAGTTTTGATAAATCAGAAAGTTTGCATACAAAGATTATCCGGAAAATCATTAAGATATATAATATCTTCCTTTGTAGCATCTAGTGAAGGCTAGCCTTTAGGGAGAGACAGAGAGACAGAAAGACAGAGAGACAGAGAGGTTTGTAACACCTACATATATAATATAAGTAAATCCCTGCTATGACAATCTTCTTCAAAGAAGTATGGTCTTTTGCTGGAGTCCAGTTGATTTCAAAGGGCCCACATAGATATTAAAGTCTATGTATGTAGGACAGAAGTTCAGAATTCTCTGTGTGGATACAGACAACTTTTACAATCAACTTGAGGAAGAGCTGTGTAAGACTCAACTGCCTGTGATGCAGTTCACTTTGAGACTGAATCAACCTTTGAATCACCTTTAGCACATTTCAGTCAGATGAAAATAATACATTTAAATGTATTGACAACCTTACAAAACTTCAAAGTTTAGTTTTGTATAACCACAGCTTTATAATTTGAAATTCAGTAACAATTTAATATTTTTTAAACTAAGAAATACTTTTTCTTCTGAAATACAGGTGAAGGAAAACTTTAAAGGACATATGATATAAAAACATTCTAAAAAACGTGGATGGAACCACATCCAAATGACACTTAGTCAAGAATTTCTTAGAACCATCCAACTGTGAGGGGTTAGATTTCAAAGAAATTAAAATTTAGATTTATTTCTGACTGAACAACATATGTAGTGTTTACTTCCTTCTTAAAGTAAAAGGCACTGAGCAGTCTCCACCAAAAGAAATGGAAAATGGAGGCCAAGCAGGGTAGCATAAGATAGATCAGCTAACCCCCGGCACTTTTGCATTTACTCTGCTTTTCTTATCCCATGGTATGGAATACAACAAAATGTGTTTGTGTGTGCAGAAGCCTATATGAAAGCATAAAAATATATGCCTGCACAGTTTTCTTTACAGTAATTATAGTTAGTAATACACTTTTTTTGCACTTTAGCGTTCAGGCTCTGTCTGCCGGATCAGAATATTCTGTGTGTTTGCATTGCTTGGAAAATGACAAAAAAAAAGCAGCTGGAATCTCTGGCAAGTCATGTAGTGCTGCTCACAATAAGCATGTAGAAGGTTAAAATTAGAGTCAGAATTTGGTTTTGACATATTTTAAAAATAACTGACATTTGTCCTGGGAATGTACAACATCTAGCATGCATTAGAAAAAAGATTTTTCTACATCTGAGCATCCTGTAGCAAAACAAAAAAGGAAAGCTTTCAACAAACCAAAAAAGCAAACCAGCAACATGATCTTGAAATGCATAAATAGGATAATAACATGCTTGGCATGAGAAATAATCCCTCTGCTCTGCTATGCATTGCTTAGGCCACAGCAAAAGCACCATGTCCAATTTTGGGTATTTCAGAATGGTTTCAGTGTGAGAAGACTAAAAGGCAACATCGTAACGGTGTTAAAGGATATAGAAGGACACTGTAAATTAATAACGTAAGTGCATTCCCTGTCTCTATTTTGCACAGGGAAAGAATTAACAAACTGGAAAAAAAATTTAAATTAGATATTGGGAGGTGGGGGGGAGAAATCTAACCATGAATGTACTTGAAGACTGGAATAGCTTGCCTGAAAAGATTGCAGATTGTCTATTAGGAAATTTTTTAGGAAGAAATAAGGTAATGAAGAAATAAAGAATGAAAGAATAAATAAATAATGAATAATGAATAATGAATAAAGAAATCAGGAATTATAGAACTGTCACTGACCCCATTACACTGCAGGAGGATGGGCTAGGTGACTTCTGAAGTTCCTACCAGATCTACGGGTCCATGATTTGTTAAGAGGAGTGACAGCATGCTAAGATGTGAGCCTCCCTCAAAAGTCGTGAAATTTCCTGAGTATGCAGTGTCTGGATGGACAGGTTCTGGTTCTGTTCACATTCGGTTTCTATTAACTTTTTTTCGGCAGAAGTTCTTACACAGCTGAAGCTTCAGTCTCTGATAACTGCATTTCATTTAATCACTCAAATACAAGGTTTTCAAATGGATCTTTTGGATTTGCCTTGGAGAAGCAATAGGTCACACTACTGAAATTTCTCTCTCAGACTATATTTATATAAAGTAGTTACATATTATTATAACAAACAAGTAAAAACTTTTATCATTAAATAAATAATTTGGCGATTTAAAATTGGATCAGTGATTAAATTTATGGTTTAATGCCTCATATGTATTGTTTCCTACTGACTTCCCAGTACTTCACTTATTTACAGTACGTGCACAGATTGAGGGCCACTAGGAGTTTCATGCTATCAGCATGGCCCATAGCAATTCCCCTTTTCTTTCCCTATTCTTTTTATTTGATCCATTCATCTAGGCTTTTCCCCTCACCTCGAATAAGCTTGATTGATAAAGAGAATAACAACTAAAAAAATTCAAGAGCACTACTCCCCCTCTGCCAAAATACAATTTAAAGTCAAACAGTGATAATATAGGACTGTTGGAACCAGAATATAACAACAAGAAAACTGACTTTTTCTTGACCTCAGATTTGCTTCTAAAGTTGTGGAACATTTCCAGTAGTGTGGGTGTATAAAAGAAAGCAGGAACTCTAAATACTAACTACACCACTTTAACTTCTCTTCCTACTCACAAAACACCACTTACATACAAGCAGATAGAATATCAAAATACTGATACTGGTCAGATCTTCATTCACATGTGTACTAAAGCTGAGGAAATTACTAACAAAAGATGTGCTTAAAATGCTTTATAACTTCAATTCCAAAACATTAATTATTTTTCTCTACACTTATCATGATATTCACATATCTGTACACATATGACGATATTCATTATCATTAATAGCTCCCTTGATAATCAGTGATCTCCAAACACAGCATGAAGCATCCTTGTCTAAATACACCATGAGAAACGGCTACCTTTAACATGTCCTTTTATTATAGCCACACTAAAGGAGCTATTTTGCCAAAGGAAAGGTAATTTTTATAATTTCTAATCACATTTTAAAAGGCTTTACATATTACTGGTGATTCAGCTCAGATGACACATATGAGCTACAGGAAAGAGGAAAAGAAAGAAAGGTGAGACAATTCCTGTCTGAGCATGACAGCAGCACAATACCCCACACAAGTACCACACGGAACTATTTTGAAAGCCAGGTGTTTTCTGCTGTTCTTTACAAGAAGCATCAGTAAAAAAAAATTTTCTACTCTCAACACAAACTATTTCCCAATTTCCCCATTAAAATGAGGAACTCGCAGTAAGAATCAACACACCAGTAAATAAAAACAGTACTACTACCTTCCAGTTATATTCTTGTCTGGTTTGGTATGCATATGTGATGTTGCACATTTAGCTCAATAATCAGCAATGACAACACGATTTCTGTCCCTCCAGAACTCTGGGGATCTAAAACTTCAAGCGGATCTTACAGAGTCACATTAACTTTTGGTCCAACAATTAGAATGAGAAAGAATACTGCACAACCACCATGGCTAAAACAAAAAAAAGGGGGCCATTATATGTATAATGTAATACCATCCAGAGCAGGCTTCATACTGAAAGAGCAATAAATCCAGACTATTAATCTAGGCTTTGCAATTACCCTATATGGACTAGAATAACTTAACTCCTTGAATAAGGATTAAGAATGAGAAGAATAATAACAGGTCATATTAATTTTTTTTCTCATTTTTTTTTAAATCTCTTGCCCTTGCTCAACATTATACAAAATTTGCACAGATTTTCCATAAAAATAAGCCACTGGGTTTTTTATTGTGTGCAAGCAAGTAGCTATAAATGAATTTATTACAAGTGTCTGAGTGTCATAAAATAGTATTACATTCAGCTAAAAATGAAAATCCCAATGAGTTGCAAATCGTATCATTATAGTGATTAAATCCACGGTTTACCTAAGCCTATATTTCAAATGAAATATTTCTGAATTTATGTAAAAGACTATGAGCAGACTATTTAACAAGAGTAAGCAAAAGCTTAGCACCAAAAAAAAAATGCTGCTACAGCAGCCTGTCGCCCTTCAGCCAGCAGCTTTATCTTTCACTAAATTCTCTAATGCTTTTTTCCTTCATTCTAGATATACAGTTGTAGCAGCATGTTTCACAGCAACACTGCATCTGCACTTTAAAGCATGAGTTCAAATTCAGTTTTTCAGAAGCTGAGCCAAATTTAACCTTATTTCTGTATTTGTATACCCACCACTGTAACTGAGATAAAGAAAATGAAACAATTTACTATCAGAAAAGTCTTGCTGTTTTTCTCAACCACGAAAAGCAATGAGGTATTATGCATGAATCTGCCAGTTCAGCTACCTGCACCATTTAGTTTAATTTATCCCTCCCCTCTCCCATGCCAGCCACATGGATTGAACAGTCCCTCCAGACCAAAACATGTTCCTTGGGAATTGCTAGAAGGGCATGCAACGTACCAGTGTGTCACAAAGCCAACACTAGTCTGGGTAGTAACCATTTTCATCTGCAGTCTATGAGATGGCTCATATGTCATGAAGAGAAATACACAATCAGTGCATTTCCTTCTAAATTGTTAAACATTAAGCAGTAAGTAAAAAGAAATTTACCAAAAGGAATAATCTGTGTCAATAGTCTCAAAGGAAAATGACAAAAGAGCGCACAGGAATTAGCCTAGTTCTTCTGGAACAGAAGAAAACTACATTTGTCATCCTTAATCAAATGATTGCTTTGTCCAACTCATCATTCAGCTGCTGACAGCAGCAAACACTAAGTATTTCAGAAAAAAAACCAACTAAGCAAGCCCTATTGAGGACTACAATAAAGTATCTAATTCTAGATATTTTCTCTTTCTGGTCCAATCAGTTAATATTTACAATGCCATTTATTTTAATCTTGTCCAAAATATTTGTGGCTGTTCTCAATATCCTCTGTTCGGTCCTGCTAACCTATTGGTTTTGCAGATGTCTTGTACTAGTGAATGATTAAATTTATTTACATGTTGCATCTAAAATATAATTCATCAGCTTCCAAGTTAAGTTCTAAATCTGTGGTGCTTCTCTTTCATCTCTGCTCTAATCTTAAACTGGGAGAAGTAGTAATTGAAAGTAGTAAATCTATCTTCCTATTTTTTATACCTCTACAATACTTGACTGCTGATCTTTATAAAGCTACAGTCACAGATTTTCAGCTCCTCTCATTTGGAAATCTAAACATTTTGCTTCACATTTGATCTTTTTTCTTATTTTATCCAGCTTTTTGATAATACTTTCTAAATTTATATGTAGCATTTCAGAGGGAAGTAAAATTTGAGGTCTTTGCACATACATGAGCAGTTTATTGGAACAGATTTGCTGAGCAAACCCGTTCAGCTGCACAGCATACAAGCAGTGTTCGGGGTATGTTCACCATCCAATGAAAATGTCTCGTCACAGGGGCCCTTTTACCTCTTAGCCCAGAGTCTGATTTATGTCAGAAAGTCTGCACACACTGTGTTTCATTAGGGAGATGAGGTTTTTTCTGGTAAGGAACTGGATGTGCATGACACTTGTATGATGAGTAAATATTGACATATTGTATGATGATACAATTATACGATGACTAAAGTAGTTTTGTAGAAGATCATATCCTGTTGTAGCTCCACTGTTGCTAGCAGGGAGATCCCAGTGTTACAGAGTATGTGGCTGGGCTAAATGTTTTGTAGTGGGTGTGATGTGCATGTTCTCAGAAGCACAGACATTTCTCTGAGCAAAAGGAACATGTCCATACATTTTCTTTTCAGGCAGCTTACCTTCTAATATTCCACATACCCATCACCACTCCTGTTTAGACTTGTACAAAGTGTGTGGGGATTTTCTTATTGTGTCATCAGCACTTACTATAAAGAGCAGAAGGCAGATGGATTTGAAGCTGTCTGCATGCTACAGAAACCAATAGGCCTTAACCATGTTATCCCAATGGGCTGCCTAGACCTGACCAGCTCTTACTGAAGTTCATTTGAACTGACAGAGTTCATGCTTTTAAATGGGCATTGATAGATTAATGTATCTGTTTGTATTGCAAGTGAAGATAGTACAGGCCCAATTTGCCAGATCAACTGACTAAAACAAGGCTGTTTTCGAATACTTTATGGTATATCAATATTCCAGTGGTTGCAACACTTCTTGCTCAACTCGGGTTCCAAATTCATTTTTTTACAGATTAATTCATGCCACTTGACCTAGAAGAGATGTAATAAATATAGTAAGGCTGAGATATATTTCATGTATTTAAACCCTTGGAAAAGTTACCACACCATTTGGAGAGATTATGCAAATTGTCTTTATGCCTTTCTCCTACCAAATGATGTAATAATATTGATACCTTTTTGGCATGGGCTGCAGCCAATGAATGAAAACCATGTAAGGACAACAGAGATTCTGTGCAAAGCATTTGAAAGATTTTGCTTTACCTTCCAGACAACTCTTCAGCAACACACCTGAATCTCAATGAGAGACTAATAACCTGGAATTTATTAAAAAATCCCCATTTAAATGTATATATTTCTTTTGAAATTACATGAAAACTATAATATCAGTATAAGAATATAGTCTCAAGAGTTTTCACAATCACCTGAAAAGCCTCATACTGGGCAATGACTTGTACTAAACATGGAATTCCTTCAACACAGTTATATACTTACAATGCTTAAGAAAGAAGGATAGAGTGGGAACTTGCAGCCAAGGAAAAAAATACTTTATACATCTTGCAGGCAGTTCAAAGTAACCACATCAGGAGTTGTTACACTATTGTGAGCATTTATGCTTCTTGTGTATAAGATACATGTTGTTATTTCTTAACTACCATTAGGTATAAAACTGTTTTTACATTTCTAAGCACTCACATACAGCTGAAGACCCCAAAAGAAACAGAAAGTATCTCTAGTTACATATTCTGTATTTAAATGCCAAAAAAAATAATCAACACTTCCCTAAAAATTCAACACTTGGTATATTTCCAAGAAAATTTATTTTCCAATTTAAAAAATTAAATTTCTCTGAAGAAAATACTATTTTAACTACAAATTCTTCTCGTATCTAAAAAGAATTTTAAACAGTGAAGATCACCTAAACAGTTCACAGAGTTGGCAAAAATTTCTGCTTTATAATTAATAAATTCTTTTGGATAAATATTTTTCATCCTGAAAACAAGTCCATCAAGTCCCTACTACAAAGAGCAGATTATAGTAACCATTCTGGGTTAAAACTGAAAATGAAACTACAACAGTTTTAATTGTCTTTTTTTAATCTAGTTTAATTCACCTCTAGCCAATTAATTTAAATAACAACAACCAGCTCTTAAATAATCTTCTGATGAAAAGCTAAAACCAGACTTAGTGTCAGCAATGACATAAGATTTCCATTTGCATATAACGTAATTCTTATATATCTGTGTAAATCACTTTGTACTGGTTTGTTTAATAAGTGTGCAATTCATGTCAGTTTTGGGGGTATAATTCTCTGAGTTGGTAATGCTATTGCTGAAATACATACATACACACATACACACTCTTAGATTGTTTGATCTGGTTAAATTCCTGTGAACAGTGAAATATAAATGCTACATAACCACTGATTTAGTTTATACGCAAAACAAAATCATGGTTCACAGAATCACAGAATCCTTGAGACTGGAATAGCCTCTGGAGATCATCTAGTCTTTCTAAAGCACATTCTAGATGACTCATATCAAAATACCTCTTACTGATACACAGTTCTACAAATTTTTACTTTTTTCACTTGTTACAACAGAGGCCTTAAATCACCTGTTCAAGCTATTTCTGTATACTGAAGATAAGTGCCTTGTAAATCTTTCATTAAGCAGGCACTTGGTTTCATTGGAACACATCATCTGTTGAACAAACTAATCATATTCATTAGTCTGAGCTGTTCATAACAAGAAATCTAACCAGAGTCAACTTTGCTAAGACATTATTTGTATCCTTCAGTCTACACAATTCATAATTTCTTATTTATACTTCGATTTTGCTATGCAATCTTTGTATAAAAGCCACATACTTCCAAAACCAAGATCTATTAACAGCTTAGTGCACTGAAGATACACACGCTAAACAGCAACACTACGGGACTGATGTATTACTCTGAGTAATACAACAATAAATGTCCTTCACAGGGGACTGTAATATTCTTTATAGTACTATAACAGGCAAATACCAGTCAACAAACTAAGGTTCCAGTTTCCCAGCCCAGATAATAAATAATGCTTCCTGTTTCATGGTTGTTATTTTTGAGGTTCCTTCCTCAGAGCTCAACACAGTGATGATGGGATACTTCCTCTGCACCAGAATGGCAGAAGGGAATATAGTTTTCATCTGTTGTACCACCCAGACTGAATTTTTTGCAATCACATGTCAATTACCTTCTATTGTAGTGGAATTCCTTAACTGACCAAGATTAAAAGTGAACTGTCTATATAACAAAGAATACTGAAGCAGAAAGAGTGGGAGGAACAGTAGAAAAATAGGGAGCATAGAGGAGGAGCAGAGAAATATCAAAAAGGGTTGTGGAGCACATTGTAGAAGAGGGTGAGAGATCATCAAATAGTCCTTTACCAATCTACTATATTAACCAATTTCTAGGACAGAGGGTTAAGTGGTATTTCTAGTTCTATTTTGTTACTCAAAGAAGCTTCCTATATCATTAGCCTCCTTTAACTACAGTATAAAAACATCATTGCAAGGGTTTGTTGTGTTTGTTTTTAGAGAAATTAAAGAATGACTGTGAGACATCAATACATATGACTATTTCCTAAGCAATGCAAACAGCAATATTTCTCTTAATTTATAAAAAACTTTTATGGAAGCATCTAAACCACTAGACTTTGTATCTAGCCTTCTTTGGAAAGAAGGATGAACTGGCTTGGCTTTGCTAGTCTGTTAGACATATTTAAAAGAAAGTCAAGAAAAGGAAAGAGTCCGAATAGACGTCATGAAAACTAAGAAGATAAGAAAAGTTGAAGTTCTGAAAAGAACCCTTTCACCGAGCCTGCTAATAAAGACGGTCCATCTCTTCATTACTATGCTACTCATCCACCTCTGTTACTCTGCACAAAAGGGAAAAAAGCAGTCTTTATAGTTGTACATGATTATATTTTCCTTTTGTATTGAGTTCAAAGTCTTTTCTAAAAAAGCAAGAGTAGATTGCTCACAATGTAATGGGCCATTCCCAGGAAACGAAAAAATGGCCTTAACGTTTTATATTAATACAATAGGTTATGTATAAAACAGGTTTTAAAAAGTTAATGCATATTAGCTTAGAACAGCCATATTTTAACACTGTGCGACTGAAAGTTCCAGTAGAGCAGATGAATGAAACTACAGAAGAAAAAAACCCGCTATGACAAAGAGATAAAGGTTTAACTAAAAGGACTCAAATCTATATTTCAGGTGCCTCTTTACCTTCCATCAGGAAACGAGTTATTAGGAGTAATGAAATCAGAGATAGAAAATACAAAAAGTTTTTAGATCCTTCTGTGCAAGGCGGCGACACTGGCCTTTACTTCTTCACTTTATAATGATTCCTTTGAGTTGTGGTTCTGAAAAAGCTGTGAAACATCTTCCTGTTATTTCTTTTTCATCTTTCCAAACACTGGCCAGGAATAACCCCATCCTATTCTTTTCTTGGATTTTTGAAACACATATTGACTGTAATGACTATAAATTATCTGGTTAATGTGTTGGATTTATAAAAGTGTTAGAGCTCCTCTACGCTGCTACAAGGTGCCTCTGAGAAGGTGCAAAGCATGAGAAGAATCTAACTTTTTCCAAGCGTGCTTCTACTTTAGGCCACTGCAAATAGTAACTTTTGAATTTTTTTTAAGTTGACTGGATTTTAGGACAGTCTCACCACATCACTCCCCACCTGATGAGCTGTTGGCTCTCTCTTCACCAGAAGTAGCAGTAGACTGCTAGCCAACATCACCTCTGCCAAATACCTCCCTATAGGCACTGTCCTCATGGTCAGTTTCTGGGTGATAATCTCCCTTAATCAGGGCTTTTAAGTTTCAGATACAGATTTCTACTGAGCTCAGTTACAATGTGCACATGTAAAAGAAGCAACTGTTTCACATCTTTGGTCACTCTTACTGCACTGCACCAATTACTCTAAAACTGCCACGAGCGCCAAACCAGTAGTTTTCAGAACACATCATTACACACTGAAAAAACAAAGGAAGCCAAGTAATAAACCTTGCAGTATCTGCACCTTCAGCACTGATCTTTGGCTGTGGACCTAGGAATGTAATTGAATGTCTTAAGAGCTGCATGACAGAAATAAACAGGTACTACAGAGTTACATATCCTTTCCATTAACCTATTTACTCTCCTAAACCAACACTGGAACAAAATCAAGGTCTTGGGATGAAATATCTTAAGAAACACTACAACCACCTCTTCTTACCTCAAAATCTCCTTCAGATCATTTTGATCTGAGTTGAGCCATGACTACCAGAATGTAAAAGGAAGCATTTCAAGTGTCCAGAGAGAAGTTTCTGGTGGAAGATTCCAGGCTCTGGGTTTTCTCATCACAAAGATTAGCAGCAGTCATATTAGAAATGTTTTAAAAAACATTTTTGGTCATCTCAACATCTGCTACATAAAGGAAACTTTCTAAACTTAAACAAGTGTGCTCTTCCAACAGTTCCTCCCATACCACTTAAAATGCAACTCAAAAAGTACCAGTCATTTTAAAAAGTGTTGCCAGTAATCTGTTATCAGGCATTGGCTGATCCTGTTATGATGACCATTTCTTTGCTGATGGCACCACTCAAATGATTTAGATACATGGTACTACTTAGGTTTTCTGGCACTTTGCATTTGACAGGTAATTCCTGATAGAAAAGTGACCTGTATACAGAAGTGTGAGCCAAGTAAAGAAGCAGGTCTGCCTAAGCTAGTGATGACCTCAAGTAAAGGGTATTAAAAAACCACAGACTTAAATACAAATTTATCTACCGTAGATCTAAAAAATTTAATGGTAAAAGACTTCCAGAATTTCTGCTCAATATCAGCAATTCTGAGGAGAAATTGTATTTTTTCCTGAGGAGAAATTTTGACCTTCTTCATCTCTATAATCAAAATTTAATTTATGCTATGGTTCTTCCTTGTGGTCCCAGTTAGAATTGAGACCACTTTAGATCTACACCATCTGGCTCCGTATGCACACCATGGAAAGCCAACCACAAACTTGTGCAGTAAAAAGTTTAAAAATCAACAGTACTTGAAAATTGAATTTTGGTTCTTTTCGGACGTATATTATCAGGCTGTAAACATAGTACCAAAGTGAAAATGGTAGGAGACCTGATCTCTCCCTGACTTTCCTGATTAGTTTCATTAATCCAATTTTTGTTTGCACAAATGGTCACATGGAGAGAATTCTTTTATTCCTATGAATGAAAGCATTTGTATGCAAAGGGAACATTCAAATGCAAATGAATGTATTTGCACAAGAAGCACTTGCCCACCTGCCACACAGCCTTGGCTTTTTGACTTTCAGGGCCTGGGTGCTCAGAAGCAGAGAGTGAATAGGAGAATAAGAATGCCAGCAATATTTCAAAAGGTGAATGGTCAGTCACTGTGAATAGCAATTGGGAAGGATAAAACAATGTTGAAAAAATTAGGAAAAATAGAAATGCACAAAGATGATTCTTGCAACTGCTCTCATAAGGCATGTACACAGACCACCACTACCCAGAGCTGAAGGAGTGGCAAACTGGAAGCAAGGAAAGAAGAGGAAGCTCTATAAGTGAAATTAAGGCTTTTGACAAATTCCTTTGTTTGCCTTTTTATTCAGCAGCTGTATAAATTACATGCAAGGATAAAATCTTCTCTGAAATAACGGAATCTTACCACACTGAGACCCCATTGATGAGACCTGGAGAGATTCTTAAAATACCAGGAAAAAAAGGTTTTTTGCATTCACGTATTTCCATTCTTTTTTCTATACAAATGATTAGCTCTTCAGAAATAAAAATCTTGTTGCTTTCTAGACTTCCCTGTGCTCTCAGTATCACTACTATGTAGACAGCATAGGGCATGAATCTGTTTCACCAGGCCAATCTGGACTTCTAGTAACTAAAGTTTAAGAGTCAGTATTGAAAAGATCTGAGAGCAGTGCATCATGCAGTTGAGGATCTGCATCCTTTAACTCCTTATTACCAGAAGCCACAAGACTATTCAGATAATTTCTTAACTGTTTCTCATTACGCCTTGTATGCAGCCAAGGAATTGCAGCATATATCCCAAAAGTCTATCCCAAAGACAAAAAACCAACACCAAACCCCATGGCTCCTGCAATGGCTCTTGAGGAGCTGGCTGTTGACATACACATGCAGCAGGTGGACATTCAATGAAGCGTATAAATCCTGTACAGAAGACTAAGGGAATAGGTTTTTTGGGAGCAGAGCAGCCTGCCAAAGTATGCCTGCTAGGTGACTGATTCATTGAGTATCACAGGAGCCCTCCTAGACCTAGCTGAAGATTTTGAGGCCATACAGCCCCCTGAGATTTTTTTTCCTTTTTAATTTAAAATGTGTGATTACTCCTTACTTTCTGCCACCTGTTCTGCTTCTAAACTTCTGCAGGGCCCCTCTCTCTGCTCTAATTTCCAACAAGCTGTCATGTTACCCTAACCATGGGGCCATCTCCTCCCCTAGGCATTGAGATGACTCATGTGCATTCATGTATGCAGAGTGGCAGCTGGCCCTAAGGCCAACCAGGGATGTGACCCATCTATCAGTTACTTGATTTCCTTGAAACTCTGAACCCTGCTAAAACAGAGAACTCATGTACAGCTTCACTACTATTGGTATTTATGTCATTTCCATGCTTGTTACAATGGTTGCTGGAAAGCTACCATTCACAAAAAATGTATGGAAAAACTTGGAACTCCATTAAAATTTTTGTCCTTTCAGTCTCAAGACACCCTTACTTCTAGGAACCCCAGGTGCATATTCAGGGAGTCCCCTCAGAAAAAATTAGATTTATTCTCTCTGAAATCACAGTCAGCTAGCTACTACAGAGCAGCCATCCTTACCCACACACTCCTCCTCTTCCTCTTTCTTCACTTTCCACCAGTTTGCCAGTCAACAATGCCTGTCTGATGTGTATCACTTAATTTTGTATTACCAAACCCTCACAAATATAATTTCAACTAGTACAAAGCCTAGTCTCAGTAAAGGTTGTTTCAGGGTGTTTTGCAAATCATTGCAAAAGTCCACAAGGTCCTCTTGTCCAGTAATGGTGCAAAAAAGGAAACAATATGAACACATTTTAAATTAAACGCAGGTCGATGCCACAAAGGCAATGAATTCTTTGAAAAGAATTTGCCAATATGTCTTATTATGGAATTTAAATATGAGATTTATATTGTAAGAACAAGAACACCCCAGAAAATAGATATGATCATCACTTTGTAAGGTTTCCTGAATGTCCCTGGAATAGCTCAATGAAGGAAGATGTCCTGATATCTGCAAAAAATTTAAATACTTGTGCTATTTGAAGAATGAGATGTAAAATTAGATTAACAAATACAGAAGTCTTAGCCTTTGATCTTCAGCTGTTTGCAGATGCAAAGTTAAAAGCCAGCCAAAACCAGAAATGCTAATTTATTTCTGAATAAGCTTATTTAATTTCTTCATAATATTTCTGGGTGTCCATGTGTATACATCCCAGCCTGAAGCACAAGGACTCAGAAGCTGAAACTGAGATCCAAATTGTGTCACTGAAAATACAGAGGTTTCTGGACACCTGGTTAGTTGGCTGCTTAAAAAACAAACATAGAACCACATGACATTTCCCTGGCACTGGGATTTCAAAAACTAATTAAGCCAATTGTTAATCTATAAATACCTTAAGGATTTTTTTCATATAATTATATGGAATTTCAAAGCTATAATAAAGTGAAAAGTTATCCTAATTCTATACGACCAGATATTCCACATCAGCCACATGCAGTCGCTAAACTCCTCTACAGGACCAATTTAAACAATGCTTAAATATTAGGTAACAAGATAGACAAATTCAGTGTAAGGTATGTTCTGTAACAGCAACTCTTTTTTTTTTTCCTGAAACAAAAAATTTCTAAGAGTATGTAATCTTTACGGGCACTTTATGTGTCTGCTGCATGGGTTAGAACAACTGTGCTACCCATTGTAGATGTAGGCAGCGAGGATGAGCTATCCCAAAGGATGGAAGGACTTGAGTCAGATGCTAAAAGGATGTAATCAAAGTAGTCCCTTCACTGCAAGCTTGATGAAGCTCAAGAAGAGATTTTCTCAATAACCTCAGTAAGGAAACTGTATCTGCTTATACTCATATACAGAGCACAGCAATTTGTCAGGAAGCCAAGGCAGGCAAAAATCAACCATTCTCCTTATGTAAGGACTGCACACACCAAAACAAAAAAGAGATTATGCACACGAAAAAACCATCCTTGGCCAAAATTAACAGAAGTACATGGAATTATTGATTGTATGTTAATATTCTTAAAATTTATAGGACAGTCAAAGGAAACAACCAGTACCATCACTGTCCCAGATAATCTCAAAAAATAAGATGCAGTAGTACAGAAGTAACCATAAAGTTGTTACTTAATTAATAGTATTTTAAAAAAAAGTTATTGTGTCCTGTATTCTAATAATGACTATTTTCTTGCCATACTTTAAATGTACATTGTTACATAAAATTACTAAGGATGTATTGATCAAAGGGTACAAGAACCCTTCATCCTTCTGTCACTTGTTGAAATTCAGCCCAAGAAAACAGCCACCAGTAGATATCCAGATGAAATTCTTATGGAGTCCTGTATACTTTAGTCCTTTTTCTGTATTTTCCTCAGAAAGAAGCATTTCCTATTGGTTTGATTATATTACACAAGCAAGCCTTTCAACATGGCATGGAAAAAAGTTTTGCTGGTATCACTGTGGATCTCAGGTTTTTAAACAACATTTTTAAAAACAAACATACACTAAAACCTTAAGAGGGACATGTTTGCAGGACACTATCAGCTTCCCATTGTAGCCACAAGACACTTCCAACATGTAAGAAGAATCATTCCCAAGCAATGTTTGAAATTAGTTCAGGAGCATTTGGTGACTGAGTAGCTTTTGGTACATTCTTGGATTTTAGCCCATTACTTTGAAAACATTCCAGCTGACTCCAGGAGTAGGGACTGCTGGGTAGCTGAGTCAAAAGTGGGAAGCAAGCTGCAATTCAGGAAGGAGGTTCAGGCAATGAAAGCAGTCCCATTGCATTGTATGAACTAATTTCTTACTGAAAATGTCACAGTTTGAAGGTTTTCTTTGTGACTGGAACAAATAAAAGCTTTTAGGGCTTTCTGAGAATCTAGACGCTGCAGTATGAGCAACGGGTAAACCACATGTCATACATCTCTCTCCTCCATTTCTAGCTCTGAATGGGAAATGAAGGGAAAGAACCTTGGAATATTTACTGGGTGTTTTAGGACTTCTCTTCAAATGATCAGTGCAGGATTTCACTCACTGCCTCTAGAAGTATGTTCACACAGGCTTTCCTCGTTCACACACATTGTGAATTTGAACAGTGCCTTGATTAAACACTTGATTTCTCTCTTCCTTCCCCCAAAACTGATTTAGATATTGGTGCCTACAAAAAGTGCAGCATTAATATATGTCATGCAGCCTGTGTAAACCCACAAGACTTCACCACGTCAGCTTTTGCAAAAATCTGGTTTTAAATATCTTAAGTCTTATAACCTCAGCATCTGTTAGAAGCATTGCCTGTTTACTGGCCTGTTGCCTTCTGCTCTAAGCAGGGCTGAGAGTTTTCATGTCCTGTTGTAGTGGCCAGTGCTTATGCTGGCATGATCTGAACAGGTCCTGCTCAAATCCCAACTACAACATTTTATTAAACCATGCAGTTATCACCATAATCCCATATTAGGGCCTGAGGAACCCAGTTCTGATAGTAGGTTGTATTTTCAGTTCAAAGCCTGGAGCAGGAGATTACTAAATCCCCCAGCTGTGAGAAAATTTTCCCATCCCAGAGTTAAAACAGTGAGAAAACACACAGCTCCCTCAGCCCCCTCTTTAGGATGGAGTCGAGTAATTTATTCCACATTTTCAGACTGGTAAAATTAATTCCCCTCAAATGTCTAAACCCACCACTGTGAAGTTTTGCATCTTCCTCAAGTGCTGGGTTAAAGATACATGACTTGAGCATTTTACACTTTCTAGGCACTCCCTAAGCACTACAGGAAAGAAAGGACCCCATTTCAGAGTTTCCAAATTTCTTATGCCTATCTGTCCATCCAGCTAGTAATGCTTTGCCTTTGTGTAAGGACATTACACAGCACTTCTCACCAGACTTTGCCACCCTCAATAAATCATTTAATTCATATACAACTTAGACACTTATGACAATTAAAAGAGCAGTCCCACAGACAAACAATGATGTTCTTGCACCAAAACAGAACCAAGTACTGTGATAGCATGATAGTAATAAACAAGGTTGCCATCCCACCCCACCAAAAAAAAATTGCATGTATCAACAGCCTCACTCAAAATGGGAACTAAATTCATGAGTACATTTCCAAAAATACATGCCTGGAGAGATGAGACAAACAGCAGCATCACAACAGGGAACTAGATACACTTCCGCAGGTCTAGTATCTCTTATCACACATACCATTGTGCCAACTTGTAAGTTAAGGGCTTGGAGAAAATGTCATTTCTCTTTATTCAGCAGAATAAAGCCTGTATAGACAGCACACCAAAAAAATGAAATTCCAAGACTGTTGAGAACAGAAGGTAAAATAAAGCAATGCCCGTCTTTCTAATTCCACAATGTGGTAATATTGATGAGCCAAGAAAATCCTTGCCACTCATTTTCAAATGTTCATTCATGTTCTGCACTCTGCACCAGATCCTTCAGCTACTTGCAGATTCAAAGACTGCAAGGGAGACATGGTTACTCGGGACTAAAAGCAAAGAAGTAATGTAGGGCTTTAATCACAGACCATCCCCAAATGGAAGCCATAAATTAAGGATCTATACCTATACTACAGCCCTTCTTGAGAAATGCTATGGTTTTTGCCAAAAGATAATTTCAGTTCTAAGCAGACTGTATCAGTATCTACAGGTGTTTCAACCATCTGTTTGTATGTACTTGTTAGTAGTTTGATGGAGCGTGTTCTGCAGCATTAATAAAAAGTCCTGATCTGTAGCTCTTAAGTACCTTACCACTGAGTCGTAAGTACCATTTCAATTGGATTCATTAATGGGATTTTAAAATTTTTGTTATTTAATGCACTATGGCTATTGTATGCTAAATTTAGCTTTCACATGTGAGGCTCATAAACCAGAGACCAGACAAAAGACTGATGATAAACTATGCCACCACAAGAAAATGTAAAAGAATATAAACTGGACATACATGCCTGTAAAATACTTAGACGCCTCTATTGAGTTTATTTTGTGGCTGTGCATCTAGAAATATTTGCTACAATTACATAGCTGGGGCAGCTGTATGCATCATATTTTGCTGGTTTGGGAATTGTCTGCTATTTTGGACAAGGCAGACAGGCCTTTTGAATAAGTGGCTTTAGTGTTTTTCTTATTTGACAGCAATAGTGGCTAAATGATGAAATACAGGAGATGGCAAAAATAACAAGTCAGTACTAATTACGAAATTTTTATAGTGTCATAGAATAATGATGGCACACAGCTTTTGCAAGAGGAAATGATCCAGTTTTGCTATTCAATTCAGATGCCAAGCTCCAAATTCGCTTGTTTGATTGGGCTGGCGCTCTTTCCTCAGAGACTAGAAAAAGCTTCCATTAGCTTTCATTGGCCTAAATCAGAAACATCTGTTAAAAGCATGAAACACTCATTGGATGAGATCAACAGTCAGAAACCTGCACAAGGGCAGAATCCTTCCCCTGAGGTAAATGACAAGTCAGTCATATGCCATCATTACTCTGCACGTCAACCTATGCATACATTTCATTGAATTGCTAACTCAGCTCAAGCCTGTGTCTTTCTTTGAGCTCTCTTAGTGATATTCTCAAATTAAAAGTCAGCATCCTACACATTTCTGTCTTCCTTCACACTGGTGCTTTGCTAGTCTTCACACCAGCATACAAAGGCATTAGAAGTTTCAGAAAGCTAAGGAAAAAACCCAAACTCTTACAGTGCTTCAGAACAGCTGAAATACAGCGCAAACAAACTTAAACATTAATTTTTTCCATCTCATGCTCTTCTCTTTCAGATACAGAGATTTGATTTAGAACACTCTGTGAAATCACTTCTAGCTGCTACAGACTTACCGGGTCCACATCATTGTTGTTTTTGAGGAAAAAACAAGGCCCCATCTACAGGTATGAGCTATAACCCACTGAAAATAAGCACAACATAGAGGATTATTCAGCACCTAACTGTGAAGTGTCCATGTTAGGGTATGTTTGGCTGGCTGTGCTAATTGCATCCAAACCCCCATGCCCACGCTCCTACTGGCACTGCTCCATCTCCACATTTACTATAGCTGTGCCTCTTTCCCTCTAATAGCTTCTGGCATATTCTCCAATCCCACTATTTCTAATCCTGACATCCCTTTGCCAAATTGTGGAGGCAGCTTGGGGAAAAGGAAAACCAAAACAAAGCAGCCATCATGTTCAGCTGAAACTTGCCTGCCTGCGTGGCTGCCTTCCAACATGTCTACCAATGCCTGGCTGCTACAGGAGCTGTTGCAGGAGTTGGAAAATCAAGGGGAAGGAGGAAAAATACACAACAGGCACAGAAATTAATGTTAGTGGCTTTAAAAGCAACAGCCATCTGTTTTCCTTACTGTCTGGCAGCATCAGGAGCTCCCTGCAGTGAGGATGGAGATTTGGCAGGTTTCCGTAACCCTGTTGAGCTTTTACTGTCCCTACCAGCATTCCCTGCTGCTTCTCTCCACACCCTCAGACCCAGTATACTTTGACTTTTTATTGCAGCAGCAGTGCCCACACAACCTTATGCTTATGGGCACTTTAATCACCAACACCTATCAAAACCAGCAAAGTTCAACTACTGCTTAAGCATGACATTTCTAAATTTGGAATTAATATGATTTTGCAGCCATGTTGCATCTAAATTGTAGGAAAACTGGTTTTAAAATGTAGCTGAGGCAGAGTTTACACCTGAGAAAAAGAACTTGGTTTAGTTTTGTGATAGCATGATCTTACCTATATCACCAAGATGTCAAGAAAAATTGTGTTATATTTCCCTTCTGTGGCTGCCATTTGAGTTATTTGCATAATGCTGCTTTCCCATGCAGAAGGTTGCCAAGAAAACAGAGCATAAAACCTGTCACAGAAATGCAACAAAGAGAATTTGGAGGTTTTGCTTTCACATAGGTCTAAACTGATTTCAGTCTATTTCACTGCCATAGAAATTAAAATAGAAATTTTCTCAATGTATAAGGTTATTATTAATATTTCTCTTCATCGTGTGCCAACTTTAAGCAAAAACAGCAAGTAGTAGAAAAAAATATAGCAGGTAAAAGAATGTAAGAATATATATTAGGCAAAGTAATAAAACCAGCTATCCACAACCACAGTCTTCCCTTGAAGTAGCAGCTTTTTAGTACAGTTCTTCAGGGCTGTTTCTGTTCTCAGTTATCACAGTTTTAATATAACTTACAATCACTTCTTAGAGACTTAGTTATCCGGATTTTACAAAGCATTATCTGCTTTAGGAAAAACCAGAGAGCTGCATACAGTAATCTGTCATGCAAGAGCAAGAGCAGCTGGTGTAGCTTACATAAAGTGGCAAATGGCCCAGTGCAATAAAATGTAAGCTTGTTCATAGCAAGAGCAACTATTGGCATAGAACAGATGCCAAAATGTATTTCTATTTGGATCACAAATAAAATTATCTGTTTATCTTCGGTCATAATGAAGACAAAACAACAGGATACAATTTCCTGAAATTTGGGGACGACAGATTTTCTTCAAAATTTAGATTTTATTTTTTTATTTTATTTTACATATATTTAGTGCTCCCAGTTACAAGATCTGAGTCATCACATAGATCTCAGCAATTCAAAATCCAATTGGCTAGTTTATCTATCACTTCATCACCTGAACTGTGGTTTTGAGTGGAGGGTTGTTTTTTTATTTTGGGGTGGGTCTTCTATTCTGCTCTGGGTTTTTTTTAACATAAAAACAGAACATGGAATCAGCGAGGTTTTTTCTGGTTTCAGTTAGGTTGTTTTGGGTTTTTTTAAAGGAAGGAGATTGTCCATTCAAGCATTTATTACCTGACTCAGATAATTTATTCTTTTTCTGCCAGTTGTTCTGCAATAGATTTAACCACCAGGTGTGCTTGGATCACAGATTACTAAGTGCTCTGGCCTTGTGTTATCAGAAGCATATTGGAAGAAGGCTGGAATTAGGCTGCATCCCAGCTGCAAACATACAGTAGTTGACTTTACAGCAAAGATTCCTCTGAGAGAGATGAGGGGCAAGACCTGCTTAAGACATCCAAAGCTATTGAAATACAGACTAAAAATAGTAGCCGTGATCTCCATCACATTGGGACCCACTCTGTTCATGGACATAGCATCAATTTAATCACTGACTGTGGAGGGTGCAGTTTGGTTTGCTGTTTTCCATATACCTCCATAAGAAAGATGATCTTATAAAAACTCTAGATGCCATGTAAGAGTTCAGTAGTGCCTCTTGTTATGAAGGCATTTACAAATCCCCTCTAAGGCTGCATTTTCTTTTTTCTCTTGTTAAAGGATCATTTGCTCAGTTTGGTTCTGCAAGAGCATCAGGTTTCCATTTTCTGCTCAAAGGGCCTTGTCAGAAATGCTTAGTGTTTCAAAGACTTAGTCCCTTATAAGTCTTTGTTTCCTTGTCATTGAAAGCAGCATGAACTATGGGGCCACCAATACAGTTTTCAGTCAATTCTGTCTAGAAGCCACTGATCAAGTTATTTGCTGAGGAGTGAAATCCCTCCATGGATCAATATTAACAGGTATGAGATAAAAGGGGGAGTTAGGGAAAGCAAAGCTGTTGGTTTGGTTAGGTTTTTCCATCTTTTTGTGAGCAAAATTGTAATGATACTAAAACTTAACATCCTGCTTTTTGCATAGTGGTAACAGCAGCAATAGCAGCATGGCCTAACCATATGTGACAGCCACAATGACTCTTCATGCAGTATGCTTAATGATCTGTGTTTAATGGGAGCTGAGACACTTCCTGGACACTGTCCATAGCAGTCCTTCTCTGAGGCTACAGTCACACATTTAATGTGAGAAGAAACTCTAGAGGAAGTATCTTCTCGCTCTTTCTGCTGTGACCCAGCTTCCTAGCTATGATAGTTTTAACATTGCTATTAATAAAGCCTTTCCTTTTTCTTGTAAGGTCATATACCTTCTGTGAATAAAGTCCCATGACAGTGTCACGAGTGAGTAGGATTTGGGATGTAATGCTTACCTCCTCCCATCTTCCTTCTCCAAAACTTCCTAGTCAAAAAGGTTCTAATCCTAAGGAATCTATAAGAACCTATGAGTGGATTGAAACCCACCACAAAAAGGAGCAGATCAATCCTACTGTTAGTATCTCCAGAGTGCCACCAAGTCACTGGGAAGTGAATAGTACTCAGAGGAAGAAACTCACTCCGCAGAGAGCACAGTTGGGTTTTTTTAAAATTATCCCACAGGTGTAAGTTCCAGCAGCTTTGGGCCTCCTCCAGCTGTACATTGGAACAGCTGTAGAGCACATCAGAGTCCATTAGAGCCTATGGACAGGAAGTCATACTTCGCACTTTGATCTCTGTGAACAAAAAAAAAGTGGAACAATTTAGCACAAACATTATGGTCTAGATTGTGCTTTAGAGGCTTAGCCCTTTCTGAGTTGACAGAAAGAATGAGTTGTTCCACTGGTATCTTGGCATTTTAGCGTAAATGCCTCCCAGGGCCTAAAAACCATTTCCTGGAGCAGCAACTACCTGGTGGGTTCAGTGGGTGCAGCTTGAACTTGGCACTCACTAGCAGACCTAGCACATCATGCTGCAAAGGAATGGGGCTTGGGACTTTATACCTGTCACCCTCAACAGGCTCAGAGCTTTCCATGTTTCCCTTTTCATGCCTCCTATGACATGGATCCAGTGTAAATTTGACCTTGCTTGGGAAGATTATCACTCCCTGCAGAGACTCTGAGGAGGAGACATTCCTTGAGCTCTCTCTCTATCCTCAAACATTAGAATTACTAATAGAGCTCCCAGCTGCTATTATAGTTTGCATAACAAACACCTGCCTTCGGCAATGACACAGCCAAAGTAATAGACATTTGTCCACTATATAGCTAGAAATTACTTTTCAGCACTACAGAATCAGGCCAATTACAAACAGGTAAGCTATAGCTAAGAGAAAGGGTAATCCTATTCTGGTCTGGCAGCCATGCAGACCTCTGGATGCATATATGTTTTTTTAATGGTCACCTTAGTTCTGCATTAAAGTTGGTTTGAAGCCAATAGCTCATTGCCCTAAGAAACTGCATTCCTTATGGGTTAATATTTCACTTGACAGGAATCCTTTCTGGCCAGAAATCAACTATTCAAACAGGTTTGTATCTCATTGTTTCCAGGAACAAGAGTTTTTCAAACCCTTCTCAAACACAGCTGAATCAAAATATATACTCCCCACTTCTCTTCCTTCTATTTAAATCTCTAACTCCAGGTCTGTTCTGTTCTCTAAGGATAGCATGCTTCTTTATATTAGTTACATATTATTTAAGTTGGATACCATAAAAACATGGGTTTGGAGCTCACACATAAAAAGCCACTAGAATTATTTAGTCTCAAAAGTACTACACATCCCTCTCTTTTCTGTTTGGGACTATCTAGGCTCACTGGGTCTAAGCTCATGTCAGAAAATGTGTCTTCCTGCTGCATCTACAATCATTATCTCCTCTGAGTAACATCCAAGACAAAGATAATGTTCAACAGAAATATCACATTACCTAATCTTCTATTCCTGTCCTACAACAGGTTGGTCACTGACAAAGAGCTCGACCTTACTTGTAAAAGCTGATACATCACTCGTTGCTGCTTATATCTTACCTTACCTATGGTGGGCAATGGAACACTTCGGATTTTATGATCCTACTTCCGTGTTTTACTTTTGTCTCCTTGGAGTCTACTACAAGGAAGTGCACCAGAAATTTGGTAATTAAGATGGAAACAGCAAGACTGGGGGAAAAAAACCACAGTTGAGTCAGAAAAGGTAGTAGATGATTCGGGCAAGGAAGATGTATAAGGACAGTGAATCAATAACAGGGAAATTATAAACTGTATATTGACAACAGAGTTTGCTTTTAATACTTCCATAAAATGCTTGCTTGTTTTTGAGTGCTTTGAGTTTCCCAACACAAATCTTTAGTGGAAAATGTGTGTGATAAAGATAAACAAGACTGCTTCAACATCTTTCTGGGCGAAATACACTTCACTTACAAAAATCTCAGTCCAACTCTTTATGCAGTATTGAGATACTGTTGCTCTTCAGCTTCCAAAACGTGCATCAGCCATTATCCAGCAGCAACTTCACTCAAAAGCTCAAACAGAACAGAAATCACTTAAAAACACACTGGTCATAAAAACTTCTGATATACAATAACAGATCAGAAAACCTTTCACATATGAACTGTTTATAGGACTAATCTCAGAACGCCTCTTCAAAGCACATCGCATTACCTGTCTTCTGCAATAAATCAGTGATGGAATTAAGAAAGGAGTCCTGAATCCTTACCCTCATAAATACAGGCAGGAGTTCCCAGTTCACACTCTACCAGTGAAATCAGTGCAAGATGCACCTTCTACCCATCTCAAAGGCAAGCAGTGATAACTCAGAGTGTACTGCTTATTTCCTCATCTACCCCAGTTTCCTGAGGAAGCCACAGCCTTCCATATGCATCAATCACATTATAAAAACCAGTCCCACAGCCCCATAGCAAGGGCATGTTGGTTATGTTACAGGAAATTGAAAGTATTCTGGGTCACTCAACGGGCCTGTTTGCATGTCCTATCCTAGGCTTGGACCCACCACAGGACAGAGAATGTCTGAAATTTCATCAAATTCCAGGTATGTCTCATCTCATGATGAGAAGCTATGTCCCACAATCCTCACACGCCCCTGTAGGAAGCTCCGTGGCTTCTTCTACCTGAAAGGTCGGGCATCATTAAGGCTGTAGGTACAAATGTCCTCATCTAGTCTCAATGTCAGGAAACAGAAGACTAGAATGGTTTAATTCCTGCTTCAGTTTCAACAGTTGTGCTTGCATCAGAGTGCATCTTTCCTGAAATATCCATTCCTGATTTGATAATTTCTAATAATGGATGATCACTGGAAATACTGATAGCCACAGCCTTTGGTTGCCAGCTTATTAATCACTGTAACCATTAAAAACTTATATTTAATTTCTGCTCTAGCTACAATTTCCTATTTTGTATTGGAGCAGCTGGCTGAATATCCTTTTTCTAAAATTTCTCTGTCTTACGTAATTTTTCTAATAGATTGTGATCAAACTAGCTATTTACCTCATCTTTTAAGAGCTAAACAGAGCGAACTTCATTAAAGTGTTGCTGCTGGTTTTCAGCCCTTAAGTTACTCTTGTAATTTTTTACTTGAAAAGTACTCAAGTACTTCTTATCTGTACAACCTCCAGTATAGCAAGTCTCTAGGTCTTTTGATTGCCCTACTGCAAAGTGAATAAAGGAAGGGTACTGGAGAAACCCTGAGCATTTGGAAAAGCCTGATAATGACTGACAGCAGGCATATCACCGCTGCTAGGGCTCAGAGCAGGACGGAGGAGAGGTAAGAGCGGAAAGCCATTCTATCCCTTTTTTTCCTTTTCCAGTACCTTTATCCTCTGCTTACAATGACACGCTAAAAATTATCATTGGAGCTGTTGTAATCCATATGATGTTTGTGCTTTTGTTATTCTATTTTGTTATTCAAGTTGCCTTACGTCAAAAACTCTAGTGAAAATCTATGCTTATTATATTGATATTATGACAGAAGTTTGTAACCTTATCTAAAAAGGATATCTAAATTTATCTATTATGTTAATTTGACAGAACCTGAAGAGGAAGGGTTGAAGGGAGGTTATTTTTTCAAATAGATAACTGTTTTCATAATGAAGCACACATTGATTAGTTCTGTTTATTGCCTTTCTCTGCCCAGGTCTCTTCTACTCTTCTACCAAATTTGTTCTACCTTTCCATCTGAACTCACTAATTTAAAGTGTACACATGGATGTAAATAAGATGTCAGTGTTATCAGTCCTCATTCTGCAGTACCAGGTCTCCATTTATGAGCTTAAATTTTAGAAGCTGTTATTTACCCCATGACAAGATTCTTGCAGACTAATTCTTCATATTATTACCTGCTTTTTCTGTCAATAAACATCATCTCAACATAATGTTTAGCATCTTAGAATATCAAAAAAATAGGAAAAAAAATTGTCCAAACCCCCAAAACAATTCTGCAGTTGCCAACTTCCACATTATCACACAAGACCACAGAACAAGGAAGCTGAGATGAATCTCTAGATTGATGCCTGCACTGTTCCAGCCAAGCCCTCTAGGTTAAGGTCTTTTCTAGGGATAGAGCAATCCTGCCTGAGTGTTTCTATGGATAGCAGAGCTCAGGGTTGAACGAAACCCACTGCATGTCTCACTCGCCAAATTGAAAGTACTTTTGTAGTTGTGTGGTCTTCCTGTAGCATCAGGTGTTAGCATTCGAGTTAGACATAAATGTTATGATAACATTTATTTTTTCACTCTGAAGATATATATTAGCTAGAACTGTTAATTTTGAGAAAGTCTGCTTAAGGAACTCTGTTTAACCTAACATGTGCAGAACCAAGTTTTGAATTCTGTCAAAATTCGTTTCATCACCTAGACCTGTATAACACACAGAAACAAGAAACAAAAACTGGTTGAAGATTTCAGGAGAAACAAACCTGTCAAATCAGAATATATCAGCCATACAAACAGATTTTCTGTATAAAATTTTTATATAAAAAACACTGAAATTGAAAACTGCATTGGCAATGATTACTATAATATATAGCTTCCAGGATAATGGGCTGAACATTTTCCTCCTTTGTTTATTTAATAAGAATACTTATCCTTTTTTTTTTTCCCCTCTAGTGACGCAGGTGTTGGGTTAATCTTTTAACTCCTGCAGAGGACATGAGAGTAGTACAGTTACAGAATTGGTGGCTGGACATCATTCACCCATTACTATATCTCATTCTTCAATTATTGCAATGTAGTGGTAGAACATCCATTAAAGTTAGAGATATTGTTGCAGACAAAGGTCAAAAGGAGATCATTTACAATCCAGCACTTAATTTGTTCCTTCTCATTAAGAGGGGGAAAAAAATCCTC
Source organism: Rhagologus leucostigma (assembly GCA_013397725.1). Lineage (NCBI taxonomy): Eukaryota > Metazoa > Chordata > Aves > Passeriformes > Rhagologus > Rhagologus leucostigma. The sequence continues at coordinate 1,273,916 of VZTD01003655.1, forward strand.
ACAATTATCCTACTTTCTTGAGCAACAAGGAAGAAGTGCCAACAGACCTCAGCATATGTGGGGAACTTCTGCCTGTGTGTATAAATTAAAGCTTTATAACATGATCCAAAGCCCGATGAAACTACTTACTTAAGTTGATTTCAATCAATTTGGAATCAAGACTTAACTCAAAAGAGTTCTACATAATTAGGATAACATTAGCTACTACTTCTTTATTGCCCTGGTACTGTCTTCTGAAAAGTGTTCAGTCTCTCAAACAGTGGCATCACATTTATTCAAAACAAGGCTAAATGAGAGATAGGCCTTGTACTGGAGAGGAAAGCTTAAGCCAAGGTGCATTTTCTGTTCTGTATAAAATATATTCCCGTGGTAATTAGTGCCCGAAGTGAGTGTAGTTGCAATAATATTTAAGATAAAAGTCCATCAAGACAGAAAATATAAATGGACAATGACCAGACTGAATCAAGACTTTTGGTTATTTAAAGTGCGTTGTACAAGTCCATAAGCTAGAACACCTTCATTTTACAGTTGTCATCATCATCACTAAATATATATACATAAACACAAACCACTCTGGGGTATGGCTATACTGATGCACACTCAAAGGCTTCCAAGCAAGCCACAGTGATCCTGTTGAGTGGCAGCTGGAGCGCACAAATAGGCCTGGCTCAGTGTAGAATTGATTGAAGAGGTGCCATTCCACCTCAGAACCATTTCTGAAATTCTTGCATTCTGTTTCACTCAGTTTGGAGCAAGCCCAAACCCTTTAACAGGTTCTCATTATAAGCAATCTTTCCCACACATTTGCTCAAACAAAAGACAGGGGTTTAAGATTCAGAAAAGGGTGTCAGGAGTGGAGGAATGGTTCCATAATTCTGTAAGTATTTTAACATTTTACTAGTCTTTGAATTTCTGCAAATAAATTGGGCTACAGGAATAATTGTAGGAAACAGCAATGCATCATGCTAGATACCTTCTCGGGTGCTTGTATAAAGAGAGGGTATTTGAATAAAACTGTTTGGGTTTTATTAACTCTAGTGTTTTTAGCACATCTGCACAGAGTGTTCTAGTTGAAAACAAATGCAAATGAGCAGAGTGAAAACGTGTCTAATGTGAGCACTGGAGTGTTTATGCTATACCTCACACATACCAAACAAGCAAGTCTACCCACTTTTTTGTTTGCTGTTTACACTTGTGCAGTATGTACTCTACAACTGTCCTAACATGTACTGGCATGTCTGACCCCTATGTGAAAGACAAAGAGGATTCTTTGCTTCACTCCATGTGTACCGGGCATTAGACCGTGCAAAGCAAAGCACTAAATGAGACTTCTGATTTGGTTATACTCTCCTGACCTGATAGTGCTTCTGCTCCTTTTCTACTTGTTTTATAACAGAAAAAAAATAACCAGTGAAAGCAACAATAAACAGAGATCTGTAAGTACATAGTTTTCCAGTTTTGTTTAGCTTGAAACAAAGGAGGAGTTTTTTTATCTTTAGGAATTAAGATATGAAGTACAGAACAAAGGACTACACAAATAAGATAGAAAGAACAGTACTCGGTTTTCACCTGGCCTGACTTTCCAGAGCTGACAGTACCTTTCTTTTTTAAATTCCTGGTCATGTTGAAAAGGAAATTTTTAGTTGTTTTGTTTCATAGTGGCCAGTCTGAAACATCTGCCTGAAACATTCACAAATGGAATGAAATTAAATCTGTTCAAAAAAATATAGTGCTACAGGGTGCTTTATCACTTGTGGAACAGGAGTCAGATCACAAAACTCACCATTCACACAGTTACTCAAAAGCAGCACTTGAATAATTCAGCTTTACAATCCTGATATACTTCTATAATGGCTGCTTCTAAAACATAATTTCCCTTTGGACTGAATCATTTGACCATTCTGCAAAGCTTATTGACTTGGAACAGTGGGTGACTCCAAGTGGATACACCTGCACAGCCAATTAACCACACATGTCTGAGCCAGGCTTGGCACACAGAGGTGCACCTGGGATGGAAACACACAATTGCAAGAACTCAGGCATTACTGAAAGGAGGTGAAAACAGAGGTGGAGCTAAAACAAGTTTTTTAAAAGTTGTTTAAGTGGATGAAAGAGCAAACATTAAAACCAGCAAGATTTTGTAGATTTTTCAGGGTGAAGGAAAGCAAATGTAAGGGTTAAAAACTGAAATTAAAATTGTTAATTTTACAAGTAGAAGTTTATTAACTTGATTAAGTTGTAAAGGAGCTAGTTTTAGTTTTTTGTATATATGTAAAAAAAAGATTACTGGAAAATGTTTACTGTTTGAGGTAGTCAAATTTTGCTCAGTGACAGAGAGATGTATGAAGGCAGATTAACTTCATAAAAAATGCTGTTTATTTATGAATCAAATTTAATTTGTTGTTTGTTTACTAAAGATTTTATGAAAACAAATACAAATAAACTGTCCTGGTTTATTAACATAATTTGAAAAATTAGATAAACACTTTAATGAATATTTCAGAAGGTTGAAAAGCCAACCCAAAACTTTAAATGTAAATTAACTCAGATTAGAGGGAGATGTTGTTACAGTACCAGGAATTCAGCATGAGGAAGAAAAATAATTTCTGTACAGCAATGAAGAGAATTTTAGCTGCAGGAATGGTGCTGTTTATTTCCTTCTTTGAAAAGGAGAGAGAAACCTCCCGAGAAGCAAAAAAAAACCCCAAACCCTGAAACCATAGTTTGTTTCGTATATAGTCAAAAAAGCCAGGACAGCTCACCACAGCTGGGGTCTGTGCAGAAGAGTCGGTGCTGTCTGACCTGTTTTGTGCAGCTTCTGGTCCAGGCTGATGAGGTGCAAATCATCTGTTCTTCAGAAGTGTGCACCAGTGCTCTGCCTCAGCTATTATGCACCAACTAGAATATTTGGAGTGGGGTTGGTGCTGTTACTTTTTTCATAAAAGTGTTATATCAATTATGGAAGTGGTGCCTTCGTCTTCAGGTTTTGTCAAATTAATATAATGGTTCTAGCTAAGGTTACAAACTTCTGTCACCAAACCTTCATCATTCAAAAAAGTTACTATTTTAGGGAAGGGATGGCAGGTTTCATCTTTGTCCAGGAAGAGGCCTCTCCAGAGCCACAAGACCTCATTGCAGGAGCAGTGCTGATGGGCTACAGCTTTCTTAATCTCCCAATAAAGGCACTGTAGTCCAGGTGCATTTCTGGTCAATCTCATATCAGCAAGCAACGATACCTTTCTACCACCTCTTTCGGTGGCAGAGAGGACCAAGAGACAGTGAATAAGCCAAATCATTAGGCAGGACTGTGCGGGCAATGAGAATAGGCAGGTGCTAATGCTGATCATTTGGAAAGAGTACTGGGATAGGAGAGTACATTTCTGCTACAAAATATAAATTGAACTAAGATCAGATCATTCTGCTGGTATCTGAAAAGGAATACCTGCTACAGTATTTAAAAAAATATTAAACACTTTAAAACTCTAGAACTTTAAAAACAAGATCTTTCACATGGATAGGAGACACTCTTCTAGCCCTAACAAATGCCAGTGGGCGGCATAGCAAGAGTTTTAATTGGTGATTCTTTATCTCGGCATAACTTGACATTGTAAGAAATTTTATACGTATCCAATATGAAATTCTGACCCTTAAGGAAAGTAACAGTGTCACCCTAAACTAAATTCATAACCTTAGAAGATTTTATTATGTCTAATCCAGACTCTTCATCGATGGTGCCTTTGCTTCCTTTTTTACCTTCTATCTAAAATCCTTTCATGAAGTCCTTTTAGTAATGGACTGATTCACATATTTTTGTTTCTGAAGTATCTCAGATTTTGCTTCCAAAGGCAGGAGCTATGTTTGAATTGCATTTACTTCAGACTCTCCTTCTTGACTCTTTTGTTTCTTTCAGCTTAACATTAAAGTTCTCTTTCCCTTCTCCAGAAGCCACATTAATTCAGATCAACAGTTCACATTAGCCTATTATCCCATCACTAGCAGCAAAGGCCTGGGGAAGAATTAAGCAGGGCAAGATCTTAGCGATGCTTTCCAAGACTAACCTCTCATTAACCAAGAGAATTTTGAATATTAAACAATTTTCATTTCACCTATAATTTACTTGGTTCTTTTAATACTTGCGACTGGAAATATCTATTCTACCAAAATGATTTGCAGGAACAAAATTTAATTTAGTTTTCTTTCTTCTATTTCAGATGTTCTACTTGCATGAGGAAGGTGCCATTAAATTCAAACCAAGATACCATAAGGTTAAGAGATAAGTGTTTGAGAACTAATGCTTTTATCTTGTTAAACTGTGCTCTGAGATTAATGTTTAACATCTTATAGTTCTATGATGCATGTTTGATTATGACTCAATAATGACATTTGCACTATTCATACAGTGCAAACTTGAAGTCCACTGTAAAACAGAAGTTAAATACAATGAAAATAGAAACAAACAAACAAAAAGCAACTCAGAGTGTCTTAGAGGTTCCCTTTTCATATTGAAATGTGCAGTAATAAAGAGAATGACACGGCAAGAAGACCAGTGGGTATTTTGGTTAGTTCCTGGTACAACTAAGGAAACCACAAAACCACATCAATCTCTAGTTTGCTCAACTAGCTACAACATAAAACATTTCTGATTTTGTTTCTAGAACTGCAAACCACAAGAATAAAGAAAGTTTAGCTTATGCTCAGCCATCAACCTAGATTGCTTTCAGAACCTCATTGACATTTAAAGTAAATGTCTCAGTGCAGTGCTTGGGTGTGACATGAAGCAAGCCACGCAAACACTGGTACCGTGTGTGCCTCAGGAACTGTGAAAATTTAATTCTGACTATTTTCTAAAATTACTTCTGATTCCTGCAAGAAACAACATATCTCCTTGCCATATTTTATGTCGTGCCACACAGGGAAAGCTGGTTATCAGTGCATTTAAATAATCAAGTTTTATTTTCCTATTATCAACTCCTTCACAAAATAGACAGTGAGTAATACAAGTTGGGGAAAAAGATTGTTCACTGTTCTTGGTAGTTCTTAAGTGACTCTGTATAGCAGGACTGACGATTACTGATCTGGAGATAATGTTGTTTTCTTTGCTTAACAGGTGTGCCATTACCTTATGCCTATGCTTCTTACCCAGTGGCATGCAGCATATACAGCCAAGCATGCATCCATCCCACTGGTAGGGCATGCTGCTGAGATAAGGAGCCAGTATCTCAGCCAATCACCTGAGAGGTCTCAAATTCAGTGGTTATGTCCAGCCAAGCCTCTGAATGAGCACTGACCCAGAAGGCATCCTGAGAGTTTTCTTAGCAGTGTCCACCACTCATCTCAAAGCAGCCACGCAAGACGTTGCAGGATTCTTTAGTATCCCTAGAGCAGGATGGATATGCTCCATATGTCACAATCATTGGAGGACTATGGACTGAAAGCAAGGCCGACCCATTTAGAAAGTTTGCCCCTCCCCAGTACTGGTGACATAGACAATCCCTCCATGTTCAGCTATACTGTCTTCTGGATATGTAAGCTGTCTAACAGCTGCAGCACAATCAGAAATCCAGGAACATAAGAAATGTTTTCTGTGTCTAAAAAAGTCTGAACCTTGCAAGCATAATTAAATCCTGTAAATGGAAAACCAAAGAATGGCATTTTTCTTTGGCACAGATGATAGTCAAATGGCTTTTAGCTGTAAGTATAGCAGTACTTTAATCAATCGCTGCAGTCTTTAAACTGAAAATAACCTAGAAACACCTCTGTGTTTTGTGGGAGCCGGTAGATGTCCGAGTCAGGGAATGAGAGAGTCCCCTAAAGGGACAGACCCCGAGATAGGGCCCCAGGTTAAAGTGACTAAAAAGGCCGCCCCCACAATGCCGTGTTTTGTTATGGAAATGTATCCCAGTTCTGCTTCCCCAGTTGGCCTCCCCACCCCCTTATACCTTACCTGCTCCTTCTTCAGAAAGTTCTCCCTTCCCTGCTCTCCCATTGGACCTTGTTCCCTGCCACTCACTCAGATTTTCCGATTGGCTCGTGTACCCTAATCCCGCCTATGTACCGCCCCTGTCCCTGGTGCTTTCCCCACCCCCGTATATAAACTGAAAACCTTCATCCCCAACGTCTTTGGTCTCTGGCTGCGTTTCACAATGGAGCTGAAATAAGTCTCTGCCATGGAAACTCCACACAAAGACCCTTCCTGCCTCTTTGCCGTCAGCTTGTCGAAGAAGCTATCTGGTGCTTGTGTGTGTGTCTGTGTGAATGCAGTGGCTGCCGAGCGACTTTCTGTTGAAGTCAGTTCAGGGAGGTCGTAGCATCCCACCAGAACACCCTCTGCATCCTGACAGTGTTTGACATCTGTAACAAAATGAATGCCTTGTTAGCATTCTTCCTGCCACAAGTTCCATCAGTTCTTCTTTTTCCAGCTGGCTATAAAAGAAAAAGTTATGTAGAAGTTAGCTCATAGGTTATTGCATAAAAACAGTAGTCTGTTGATCAAATACGTGTCAGGAACTGAATTTCTTCTCCATTTATGAATCTTCTAGTAACATAATGAGCAGATCAAATATATATTCCAGACAACTATATTACAACTGGTATTTTTTGTGGATTCATGATCTGGTAAAGAGGAATATGAGGAAAGTCACCATTATTTAGGATAGCCAAATCCAAGAAGACATCAAAGAATATCATAAAGATTTTAATGATGGAAGATGACTAATTCTGAAATATCTAGGGCCTTCAATTTTTCCTATGGATGAGTAGGTAAATGATACAGCACAGAAAATCAGTTCTTAGGTTTGTGTGTTTACTTAGTAAGGGATTGTCTGAAATGGTGGCAATCTGAAGAATGTCTATGACCTGTTTAAAAATGTAGTCTGGGCTAGTCCTTCATTTGGGTGTGATTCCTAGGGAAACAGATAGACCTCATAGGGCAGTCCTGCCACCCTATCATGCTCATCTCTGAAACTGTTTTGTCTTCATTACTCATCTATTAGAAAAATTTTTTGAAGTCTTCTATTAATCATCACTAGAGTAAATAATATCTTAATTTCTTCACTGTTCAAGAAAGTAAACATTTAAATCATGTCATATTACAAATTATCAAAATGTGTTAATTCATCTTCTCATTCCTTACAGAAGCATTCAGATCGTCTTCTGTTGGCAAAACAACATATTTCAAAGAACAAAGATAATTTTGGAAGAGTAAAGTTTGCTAGTCTATGTCTCTAACTATAAAATATAATTGAATACTATATGATAAGGCAAAAAGTAAAAGAAAATTACTCTTCTATTTTCTGAGCAATTTCCTGGGAGCTCTCTTTATAATATGTTCTAATTGAGTAATAAAGTCTACCATATAGATTGTAATCTGTGGAATTGTTTTGGCCCATTACCCTTACACTTCCAACATTAATGGATAAGTCCTTAACTATTAACTTTAATATCAGTATGTTATTTAAAATTAAATACAAAAAACACCAAGGAGAAAACTTAATACTATTAAATGCCCTAAATGTATTTAAAAATCTACTTCTTGAAATATTGAGCTTCACAAAACTGACATTAGGTTTACTTCCAAGGACTTTATATTTTGATTTTGAAGATCTGATGCAGTATTTTTACGAACTAAAATAAACCCATTTGATGTCATGAATATCATTTTCTGAGGAGTTTTTTGTTTTCTTTGTTTTTTTTAATCAAGCAGAATTGATGATTTAATAAGCATATGAGCCTATTTCTGAACTTTCTTGTTAGAAACAGTTCTGGAACTCTGTGACGAGGGGTGCTATTCAAGAAACACGTGATAGGCATTTAGCTTTCTAAAATGTGCAGCATGGGAGATGAACCAAGGCACAGTAATTGCAATGCTTCCCAGGCCTTTTCATTTGAAGACTTCCAATGCCTGTTGTGGCAAATCTCAGCTTGGCAATTTTCCACTTCTGGAATAACTGCCTCATCTTTCTTCACTGACATGCTTCCTTCCCTTTATTTCTACTGTAAGCCTAGCTCTGAAGCTCCTCAGATTTATTTTCTTTATGTTGTTGCTTATGCTGTTTGTATTCATAGGTCCATGCCATTTATGTTCTTAGGTCTCTGATGTATATTTCTTAAAGGGGAGAAATATGCCATAGGAAATGAAGACTTTTATTTTAGCATGTCTTTGGTTTAATCTGCTTGATACTAGACTTCTAGATGGCTTTCCTAGGATGGGAAGGTGCTCAACTGCAAATTTACCAGTGTCTTTGTCCCTCTCCATGGGGAAGCACCTGCTGGCAGAGGCACCCTGGGCTGTTGCACCTGGCTCTTGGCATGGCAGAAATCTGTGCGCTTCCATTGGTCTCAGAGGACTCTACTGCCCTGTCATGCTTCCTGCAGCTCTGTCTGCTACTTCGCTGTAGAAAGGGAACCACTGAGGGTAACCGACCCGTGGTTACAGGATGTACATACTCTCCTTTCCTCAGGATACCAGCAAGCATAGGTTTTCCAGATATCTGTCTCTTTACAAGCTCTTCTTTCAGTTTCCTCCCTCAAGGACATGATAGCAGCAGTATTTGTGCAGATGCCAGAAAATGTAGCTGGTGCAGCCAGCGTGCAGACTTCTGTGATGAAATAACTGAAAACATATTCTAAATTTCCACATTTCCATTTTGTTGCCACTCTTGAGCATTTTTTTTTCAGTTTGAGCTCTTCTTCCTGCATGTGCCTTTCTTGCCTAATTAGAGCCTTTTTTGACATCTACAATTACTGCTGTTCTTCTCTCTTATATAAATTACTGATGTCCCCCCATTTACCTAAAATGGTGGGTGACACTTCCTTCCATAATCTCTAATTGTGTTTGAAAGCTGACTCTCAACATCTTCATCAGGTGATCCTTTGTCTTCTGAGTCCACTTATTAAAATCAGTTTCTCTGACACAGCTATTTATTTAGCATATCCATTTTAGTGTTCAGATAAATCTATTTACATGTTAATAAGTCTCATTCCTTCTACCACCCAGCTCAGACAGGCACTGTGTATTTTTCAGTGCCAATGTGTGTCTCAAAAGAATTAACCCATTGACTTAAGATAATATGAAATTAAATTACTAACTTGGTTACTCTTCACATTCTATAAAAAGAATGCAGAAATCTATCTTTCCTGCTCAGTTTCCTTGCATCCCATCAGCGTTATTCAGCATCTCAGAGCTGTTTGGAAAAGAGATTGTGCCTGCTCCTTTCTACCCAGATATTTAATTGAATTCAAAAAGAAATAAAGATATATAATTGAATTCAATCTCCCTCATCAAATATCAGCTGTACTAAAAATGTTTGTATGGCTGTGCATTGCATAATGCTTAGCAAGCTTCTTGTACAGCTCAACAGAGTTATCACACGGCCATGGAATGAGTTGGAATTACATTTCTCATCTCCTGGGCCAATTTCTTGCGCTATCTGGGAGAGTTTCTGTCTTGGGGTGACTCTATCATGTGTATCCCCTATCATGCTCTATGCCCAAAAAGTAATATTGTGCCTTTTCTGTGCCTTTAAACTGAGCTTGAAAAAAAACCAAAAAAAACCAGATTTCTAATCTCAGTTATGCTAGAACCAATTATAACACTCTGGATATTTGCCAGGACAAGATCAGATTTTGACTCGTTCTTTTGTGTTTTGTGCTTTTTTATTCCTCATTTCCTTTTCATTATGAAACTTTGTGACACAGTCAAAAATTAGTTACAAAATTAGATCTCTAGCTAATGTGTTTGGAAAATTCTGTTCAAAGCAAAGTTAGTTCTTAAATAAGTGGACATGCATACTTTTATTCTATGTGATTTGCACACCCACATTGTTAGCCACAGAAGCCTGGCTAAATAGATGTTAAATTGTAGACAGCTTAAATTCCTTTTAGTTACTAACACAAATAATTGATTTCCTCTATGCCATAAGCAGCATGCTGTAACAAGTTACTCTGGTTTGGGGTGTTGGATTTTACACAACCCCCCTCCTTTTCTGTGTGCTATGCATGATTTACCAGTGGAACAAAATCACACAAATGGTTGCTTTTCCAACAACACTTAGAAAATATTTATATATATATATATAAGCTCATCTATTGTGCAACTTAATGCTTGATTAATAACATCATTTTTTCTTTCTCCCAAAAAGTGGGATAACTTGACTTAAGTCCCTAAGGATGCAAGTCTTTGTGAGAACCATTTCGAACATTTTGGTCAATAAATCCAGCTTCCAGGCATTACAATGCTCTTGAAAACCCTTCCTTCCCAAGGTATTCACTAGGCCTTCCTATCAGTTAAGTCCATTCACCTTTTACTTTGAAAGCTTGTTTGTCATTTAATAAGGAAATAGACTTTTAAATAAGATTTCTGAACAGGGTTCATTTTCCTTTGTCAGTTAGGAACAGAAGTAGGAATTAGAATTAGCTTGGTTGTAAGATTTCACGTTGTTCTTTACCCAGCATTTTCAAAGCAGGCGCTACCACTGGCAATCTGATTAATGGAATATACAGAATACTTCCCCTTCACCCCTCAGTTTCCAAGAACTGTTTGGATTTTGTTTTCCAAAATAAAATGTAGCTGCAGCAATTCACACTCTTGTTCATTTCCACACACAGAGAAGCCAGAAAACAAGCTAAATAAAACCTTCCTAAATTGGACCAATATTATTCCTATTTACACCCTGAAAATCAACATGAATGAAGCAGGAAGCGGAAAATAAGCTACCAAGGGTAATAATTCTAAGTGACTAATCTGTTTGCTTTAGTTTTCTATATCCACCCATTTTCCTTATTTTTTCATTTGCTTCCACTTTGTGTCCAATTTATGGCATGAACACATACAAGTCTACCTACTATATCCAGGCTTCACAGCATCGACTGATCTTCCCAGTACTTGTCGTGCAGAACAGCACAAAACATCTAGAACAGACTGTTAGTTGCACCTCCAATTCACTTTTAACCCACAGTATGTCTTGCTATGTCACTGAGCAGTTGTGAAATTATATTTTTCCATGGGAGGGGGTACTTTGCAAAGATAGCAGGGAAGAAAGATGAGTGATATTTTTCAAGAGATAAACATAGGTCTCCCAAACAATAAAAGAATGATGTTATCCTAGATGAGATAATCTTACAGTGCTCTGTTCAGTGAAAGAGGACTTTCTAGAGTCTTTTGTGGAATGTGTTATTTTACTGCTACAATACTTAAGTTAGGCAGCAAAATCACAATTCTTTCTTAGAAATGAAAAACCAAATAGCAACCATTTCAGTGAAATGATGCAATATTCAAAATGTTCAATCTAGCCACTCAAAGAGCCCCAGGGACTCTGCACCTTGGGGATTGGTATGGCCAGGCCCCCAGGCTTGAGCGGGAATCCATGATTCTTGTCTACACCACTGGACAAAGTGGAAAGGAGTAGCAATATGTGTTGGAAGTGGAAGTAGTTTCCCTAGAAAAGCAGAGTCCTAGTTCAGGCTGGTCAAATACTTGCTATCAAAGCAAATGTTCTTCAATGGCAGACTACTCTCATAAACTGGTTGTTTGTTTTGTTTATTTTTTTCTCTAAAATTTCTGTCTTATCCTTGGAAAACTGAGTTTTCATTATTTACCAAAAAACCCCAAACAACGAACATAGGAGGTTTGAAGTAAAAACTAAAAACTGTCCAAAATTTTCCCAGTGAAAATAAAGGCCTTTTTTGTTCATGTCTGTGCCTTGCCTCTTTTACCACTCCATGGCCAGCTTTAGAGTTAATAACCAATATAAACCTTTGTTAAAAAATTAGTTCTGGTTTAAAATTTGTCTGCCTACAGGCAGAGGCTATCCAATAAATATTTTCTGTCTGATTTTTTATTCTTTTAACAATTTGCAATGAAGTTCTCATTTATTGAGCAAACAGCGAAAATATCGAGCAAATATTGAATAAGTATGTTTTATTACTTGAAAATAGATAATAAGCTTTACCTCTTTAGCATAAGAGTGTATAAACGTGCTTCCTTGAAAATTAATCAGTTATATGATGGAGACCAGAATCCACTCAATCACAGTCTTCAGTGAAAGACTATAATTTCAGGGAGGGTCTAGGACCCTAGGCATGAGAATAGATAGCAAATATCTGAAAGCCACAGGTTGGGAGAATGATCACTGCTGCAGCTTTCTGAACATATAGAATGGAGAAAACTACATTTGCTGAAGCTGTAGAAGAGGATTTGGCAGTGCTTGGAAAGTGAGATAATCAGACCTGATCAGTGAGTTTTAGCAATGAGTTTAGAGTATCTTAGACTTGTTTGTAAAAAGAGTGCACTGCCTTTGCTTCACCAGCCTGGTTAAATCACACACATGAATGTCTTGCATGACAGGAATGCTACAAAACAGCCAAAGCAGACCTTCTGTTTTTCAGCTTGGGTATATATTTTACAGAAAAGAAATATTTATTCAACATTTGAGAAATGAACAGAGCAAAACCTTAAAGAGAGATTAAGTACATAGTTGTGGGGGGAGATTGAATATTCGGGTTGTTCCAGTACTAAAAGAGTAAAAAATCTAGAAAGGGTGGGTCTTGGAGTTTTGTTGTTTCTTTCCCCTAGGTAAATGTCCTGTGTATGTCAGTGAGACTTTTGGAGTAAAAAGATTTCAAGATTGAGCCCATGTTACATTGTAAAACTGTAATTATGCAAATGGTTCTCTCATAGCAATCAAGTATGTTTAATGTAGTCTAATTTGGGAAGGAAGGAATACAAAAGAGTTATCTCTATATATTTGTAAACATGCAGCAAATTAAATTTGTATAGAAATATTTATCATATTTGATTGATAGAAAGCAAGGGTATTTCTCCATACTGCATCTATGTGAATTTTTTCAACATCTGACTTGAGAGAAAATGTTCTAATAGCCACTGCCCTTAGTAAAACCACATTTAATGCTTTTAAATATTGCCAGTAATACAATTAACTGAAAATGAAAGATGTGTTTGTGTACAGGTATGCATATATGTAGTACATAACATTTAACATGTTATATAAACATTTATTTCAAGACTTACAGTAAAATATTTTAAGGTACCACTGTATAACTTAGAACTTATTTTAAATGTCGATGTTTCAGTGTGATGTCATTGAACCAACCCTTGCTTTTTCAACGCATGTTCTGTAAAAAAAAAAGTTTTTATCTTCCTGGAAATCATTATACAATTTCATTGTGAGGTATCAAAGTGTATTCTATCTTGAAAAACATCTATAAAGAGTAAGAAATATGATCAGCAAAAATAAAACATCAGACTAAAATACAATAGTGAAAAAATTCTGTATTATGTGTGAAATAAGGAGCTATGCTAATGCATACTAACATAACATGAGTTTAGTCAGGCCTTCCTTTAACCAGTTTGAAAATACTTACCACTATATGTAAGTACATGCAATGTCCACATGCAAATTCTTGTATTATAAAGGTTCAATTCTCTATTCTGTAATTGGCTCTGGCCACCAAGCACTATGCTAACAATGAATTTCATCTGCTTTTATAGCACATCTGTTAGTAGTGGATGACAGTCAATCGGCAGAACTGATATTCCAAGCACTGGCACAAAATCAACTTTTTTCCCCCTCGATTTCATTAATTTCCTGCTGGTTGAACATCCCAGCCTCCCAAAAATGGTATCGGTTCATACTGGCCTTCACAACAGACTGACATGACTGTAAGTTAAGAAGATTAATGTATTTTGAAGTGAACTAATAGGATTTGTTTGAAAAGGAATGAACAGATTACTTACTACAGTCTGGAAATTTTCAGGTCTTTAAGTGAGAATATATCTGCTGATGTGCAACACTACTCAATTCAAATGCAAAACCTGCATGAATAAAAAATTTTTCAGTTTGAGGGTGGAGAGGTCAAAATGTGAAGAGGTATACTTCCAGCCCTGAGAAAACACATTGAAAAGCACATGGAAAATAAGGAGGCTTCACTAAGGGCAAGTCATGACTGACTAATTTGGTGACCTTCCATGACGGGTGGGATGGGGGAAGAAAGACTGACTGCATCTGATCGTCGCACTGATCGTCTACCTGTCAAAAAGCACTTGACACTTGCACAACATCCTTGTCTGTAAACTGCAGAGGCATGGATTTGATAGATGGACCACTAAGTGGATAAGGAATTGTGTGGATGGTCACACTCAAAGAGTCGTGGTCAGTGGCTCGATGTCCAAGTGGAGTCAGTGATAACTGGCATTCTTTAGGGGTTGGTATTGGGACAAAATTATAATGTTTAAGAAAATACAGATTTAAAAAATCCTGAGGACCTAACTGTTACCTATGCAAACATCTGGCAATATTTCAATTGTCTTTCCTTTCTTTGCTTTCTTTGCAGACAAGGTTGGAAGCAGCTTTTTCAACATTTGGGTAAAAACTTACTAAGTTTTGTTGGATTTTTTTATTTAAGAGAATATGGTTCATATGAGGGATGTCAAACTAAATGCAGTAGTATAGCAAAAATATGGAAGCAAATAAAGCCTAGGTTTTCTTGGAAATAAGCAAATCACATAGCTATCAACAAAGACCGTGAAGTGTTCACTTCAAAAAACTTCATAAGAAATTGAACACATGCTGTATCTTGTGCTACTCGTTATTTCTCCATGTTTTAAAAATATGTAATATTGATTTAAAAATATGTAATACAAAGAACAATGCAAAGAAACCCCAAACAATCAAAAAACCCCAAACAAACAAGAAACAAAAGCTATTGCTATTTTTTATTTTCAAACTGTCAAAAAGAAAGGGGTTTACTTCAAAAGGTTTTTTATTCCTCTGTAGAACAAGGTGTTAATCACCTTGTTGGACTCCAAGCTGGGTTAAAGAAATCCTCACTCAGTATATTTCTTCTGCAATGCATGCACGTAAACAATTGTTTCTGGCCTGGAAGTTCATTGGAAGGTAAGTCAAAATAGAAGTTCGCTATCAACATTTCATTTGTTTCTGTTAACATAAAATGAAACAAGTTTGCAAGTTTTATCTTTGATGAATCTGTTTGCCCTGAAACACTGGAGCCACAGACTGAGGGGTCACACTGGCATCTTCACAAAACACCACTAAGCGGTGCCTTCCCTTCCCCATCATCTGATTGAGATTGTGGCCTTATATGCAAGGCCTCAGACAGTGTCAAACAGGATATTAAAATCTAATATTTTCTTCTGACATGTGCCTTCAGATTACAGGCATTTTCCCCACATTTGTTCCAGTGCTATAAATGAAATAATTCCATGCCACAAAAATATGCTGACTTTTGTGAGAATTCAGATATTCATATTAAAATATTTCAGGATTAGCTTGAAGTGGCTTCTAAATACTTCTATAATAAACCTATGATAGAATAATAGCTGTATCATCTGTAATAGTAAATCTACTACTAATGGATCATAGAACCTGTACTATGCTTGGGAAGTATGACTTGGCCTGATTTACCCTCATTTCTGAGCATGCTCTAATAACATTTGAGCTGAACTGAGTTGCAGACACACTAACCCAAACAAGTTTAACAGATGGTACAATGATGACCTCACATTGTGGTCTAGACAGGCTAACAAAATGACTGCATAACAGAAAGAAGCATCCAGAGCAGGATAAAATACAGTCTTTGGTGAAGATGAACAGTGAAACTTTGGGGTACATAATAAATTTATACATTAAATTTAAGTCTGTTTTATAGAATAATAGTTTTTATTGAGATGAGATGAGACCACATCAATGGCTGCACCTGTTGGATAAAACAGAGGTTTGAGATTTTCAAACTTACTATCTACACAAACTGTGGATCTCCTTCAGTCAATAAGTCCAGCAAAGACAAGCCAGATACACCTACTGACTTTAAATCTACTCTTAAGTGCTTTCCTTTGCAAGGATATTTTCCAAAACTGTTTTTTCCCTAAGCAGCAAAATCATGGATAGAAATGACTGGCATGAAACATGGTGATTTTTTTCGTTTGATGATAAATTTTTTCTTAAGAACTTTTAACAGTTAATCTTCAAAAAATTAATCTAATTCTGAATCGAAAGTTTCTTATTTTGTACCTTTAGTTCAATTGATTTTGAAGTAAGAAGAAAAGTATTTTTCGATTGTTTTCTGGTGCCTAGCTCAGGGCTTGAGAGGCAACCCACACAGAGGTGCGGTTAGTGGGCAGATTACAGGGTGCAGAAGATGTAGAAAAGGCCATGGCTGTGATTGATTACTGGTTTTTTCACATGAACACCATCATGACAAATGGACAAACATGTATTTTTGCACTAATTTAAGGAGCTTTGAGTCACAGTCGCTTATTTTAAAGACAAGGTGGCTCAAAGAATTCCTCTTTTTTATGTGTATGTATTTAAGTACAGAAGAAACTTTGTGATGCAGCACAATAACTTTTTATGACTACAAGCTTTTATTAGCTAGGAATAAGCTAAGGAGAGCAATGAACAAGCGTAGCTCCCACCTAGTGACATCTAATAAAATCTTTACGTATCACCACAATGACACTCAAGCAAGTTTAAAGAGAACACTTTACTATTGCACTCCCATCCTGTACTTTTTCTAAATTTCCCTATAACCAGAAAGGGTCAAATTTCACAGTAGTGTCTATGAGTGTGGTTCCAGTGTCGGCAGAGCTGTGCTCATTCCCATCACCTGAAATGGGTGTGACAGAAACTACACCAAGCATAACCAGCTCAACACTTCTGCCTCAGTTTGTGGAAAGTGAACTAAGGCTTTGTGGCACACAGAGGAGCCATACTACCTCGTGAGGCCAAATATGCAGAGTCTGATTCCAGTAGAGTTAACTTGGTCATATTTTGAACATCTGGGAAGTCTAATGTGAATTGAATGTTCAGTAAATCAACTTATTTTATTAGTAGAGCATGGCATATTGCCATTTATTTCAACTCAACTTCTTTTCCACATCACATGCCTTTTGTGTATCTCATACATGCTTGAAAGATGCTATTTCTGGAATAATTTCCAAGGGTTTTGCTGTGTTTATGGAACTGATTCTAGTATTTTTCCAGAAAATCTGGGTAGTTAGACCATGTGTGCAAAGCTTTCACAGCAGAGAAAAAAAGATCAAATCAACGAGAGTGAAACAACCCAGAAATTACCCTGCTCAAGTTTAAAATTCCTACTTTAGGCTGTACTGGGGAGTCTTTTGGTTTGGAAAACAAATGCTGAAAAATAACTGTAAAAGTCAAACAACTAAAGTACAAATAGACAAGTTATTGAGCATTTGTTACTGCAGAGCTGAATGTTCCCTAGTCTGCATCTCAGAAGTAATTTTGGGAAGAAACTTAGGAGCTAAGGAGCAAGAAATATTTTCTGACTATTACTGATGTTAAGAAATGGGCAGCTGCTTAAAAATGCTCAGTGGCTTGGAATGTCAGCCCAAGCACTGGGGAATGACTTGGTGGAATGGTTTGCAGCCAAAATCATCCAGTGCACATCCATCCTTCCAAAACAGACCTTCCAAAGGCATGCTAGGTTATTGTGTGACCTGTAAGTAGGACACATTAGCACATACAAGGACTTGGGTTTCTGCTGGCAGTCTGGTTTCTGTTTATCTGCTAAAGCTCCTTACACCTAAGTCTTTCAAAGTCTCATTAGGACACCAATCTTGGTGCTTGGTGCTTGGAACGATTACAAGCACAGCATAATTTACGCTACCAGCACGCTTTACCACAGGCCTATGATCTCCCCCTAGAGCTACAGGGACAATAAATACATCAGAGCTAAACTGTGCCTCAAGGAAAATAATCTGTTGATTCTACTGCCCTTCCTGTTATATCTTGTGATGTTTTGCTGTACTCATCTACTCATCCCATAAGACATCCATGTGAGCAGCTCTGCGGTTTTATTTTCATGTTTAAATCCAGTTGCTGTAATCAGCTTTTTTGTAACCTCAACTGCAGTTGTTGTGACCATATTAAAGTACAGCTTTTCAGGCTCAGCCTGTAACTCTGCTATTAGAGGTTTAAACCTCAGAGTAGAGAAAGTCTGTAATGAAAGTGAAGCTCTCTTTCATTTCCTATGATTCAGCATAGCTGTACTTGAGAATTACCTGGTTTTGCTTCCCATGCTGTGACATTTGAGAGCTGCTCTCCAAGCGCCAGTGGAAGGCTATGGACTTGCCAGCTCAACATTTTAGATGGTATCACAGTCATGGTAAACCTCTGCCTTAGTGCTGGCTTGGAGGCAGAGATACACCAAGTGAGTATGTGGAGTGGCTGTTAAGGGCTCTGCTCATGAACCTCATCAAAAGCACGTTAATTTCAGAGGGAACACAATTTTATAATTATTTCAGTGCACTTTAGATTAATTGACAAAGACAGTCTTCTTGTTTAAAGTCTTAATGAAAATATCAAGGATCATGGTGTAAGTAGGTACTAAATACAGGCACAGAATCTTTTGAAAGCAATAACTTGATTTCTGGCCACTAGTTGTACTACATTACTACTTCAATGAAGACACAGCAATAAGTGTTTTATCCCTTAAATGAGTACATCCTCAGTGACTTTTGCTGTAAGAATAACACTAAGGATGATATAGGAGTGATCTTTTAAACAGTTTGTTTCTAAAGGATGTTTAGTTGAAGGTCCCCTAGTTTAGTAGTTATCTCTCAATGGTATTTCCTGCATTAAAAAGTCACTGTGAATAGCTTTTCACATTTCTGTTCCAAAAATAAGAAGTGCAAAATAAGTACTGGTACTTTGCAGTCAGAAAACCTAGGAACCAAATTCTGAAATCTAGCTGTGATGCCTAGGAAATCAGCCAGTCTGGTTCCAACCCCTGTGAAAATAGAAACTTCAGCCTACCAGTAAAAAGAACAAAAATTTCGTTTATCTTCCTCGAGAGTATTGATACACATCTTGTATATGTCTAATTGCATCAAGATACTGTCAGAGTGAATCCCTTAGTGGTAGTTGCCGAAACAACCCACCAGTTGCTAATGATGTTTTTAAAACTATTCTAGAAGTGACAAAGCAAACGTCTAATAGCAATTTTTAAATTAGATCAGATTTTTGAACAGGTGGTTGTCAGGTCTTTTTCCAATGCAGATGCAGTTAATGCCTCCTATTCATCATGTACTATTCTTTTAGTCATCTTAGAATAGCATGAAGCTTGGGGATTGTTTCTGATAGATCACTTGTTTGCTTGGATTTGGAGAATTCAAGTTTCATTTTCCCATTTGCTTTAGACCTTACTGTAGGAAAGACTTCAGTTATAAGTTTGCTGTTTCTTGGTACATCTGGACAATGTATTATGGAAGTCAAAACCTAAATTAAAAATAAGGGGGTGGGGGAACATTCAGTTCAAGGGAGATGCAAATCTTTGTATTTAAAAGAAAAATAAAATCAGTTCCTGTTAATGCAAAATATTTTATTTAGTCTAAATGTTTCGCTTTATATATATTTTGTCCTGTAAAATATTTTTAAATGAGAAATTTATTTTCAAAATAAAACCTGAATGTTTTGATTTGGAAATGTCAAAATAAGCTCTAAATTTGACTAAAAATTATTTTCCCTTTGTGGTATAATTTTTAACCTATATCTAAATTCCATGGCCTATTTTATCTCATTCTTTTGTTTTCACTTTACTTGATACAATTATCATTCAGACTTACCTATACAAAACATAACCGAATTTTTGAAGCTCAATTTGTTTCATGTAATGTTTTTTAACACTTATTACTTTTTTCTATGTATATTCTAAATCTAGATGGTGTCAAGCAATATTTGGACTGACAGAATTTCAAAATACTGCCTTATTTATTTGAAAGTATTAATAATTGAAGTAAAGAGCTCACCCATATACAAGATCACGCTTCTCCTTTTTGCTTTTTCTAATATAACTGATACTTCAGCATGAAAGATATGCAGTTACAATGCTTCTGATTTGCTTTTATACTGCATTGGTTTAGTTTTAGATGGCAGTCTGAACTCTAGGCTCTGTATGCTTGTCTCTTTGCTTACATATAGCTATGGTTTAAGAAATACTAGGGAATCCAAATATTAAAAATAAGATACCTTATTTGGACTTAATTTCAAAGGATTTAATGTCATCTTGTATCTGAAAAATACATTAAGTGTGTTATGCATACATTAAGAGGTATAACAAACACTTTGTGTTTTGTCTAAAACTGCTTGGTCACACAGAAACTAGCGTAGCAGAGTAAAAATTGTGCTGTGAACTCTAGTATTAAAGTAGCCAGTTACCCTCCCAATGTGTGTCTCTTGGTTGACTGACTTCGTTTTTAAAAAAGATGCAACTTCAAAATAAGGCTTTTCTTGTGACTAACACATTCATCAGGTTTCAGTCTTGTGTGGCTTATACAGGATTATCTAGAGGCTTATAAGGGGTGATCTCTTGCTGTAACCTTTCCTTTGATTGATCTTGCAAGGTCTTTCTTTCTCCTCTCTCCCTATGGTTCTCTATTTTTAAGAAACTGGTAGGAACATAACTATTGTTGAAAACTCTCAGCCTGTGTCAAATCTGGTTGAAGCAGTTGACCCATTTTCACAAGTCCTTGCAGAGCAGGAGACACTCGGATGCAAACAGAGACTGTGCAACAGCAGAACGTTTCTTGCACCAGAAATCAGTTAAATCAACAATAGCCAGAAACTTTATTTCTTAAAATCCTGTAAATTCTACAAAGCTGTGCCAACAGTACTGCGGTTGTGAGGCTGAAAAATGCACTCACAAAAAATTTTGTTTTCCAACAGCTTTCAGTGGGATGCTGTTATTGAGACTCCTGCCTCCTTGTAAGGCCAACATCTGCTTCTTGTGCTTGAGAAACGCAGCATGGTCTTGAACCACCATTTCAGACAATTCTACAGTGTGCTCGTTTCTTTCCTCTCTTGTTCTTTTTCACTCATGAATTTGACAATGTAGCAAGTGAGTCTGATGGTTTGGACACTTCAGTAATGGGGCTTGTAAGGTGAGGCAACTGTTCAGCCTTCCTGGCAATAAATAACTGTCTTTCTTTTTTTAAATGCAACTTTGAAATTCAACTGCCAATATTTTACTTTGAGGCTTAGGAGATTCTTGAGACTTAAGAGATTCTTCTAAGCTTATCTCCAATGTGTCTTGGAGCTGTAACGTAAGTTTTCCTCAGTGTGTAAAAACCATTAGTAACATGTGCTGGCAGGCCAGCTGTGCTCAATGCAGGTTTCAGTGACGTTCCACCAACCTTCATTTAACATTTGTGGTTCTGTGGCCAGAAGATGTGGTCAGGGTATTAATTCAGAACATGTCTGGGGAACAGCATCCTGGGTGGGCTGTAGAAGGATGTAATAGAACTAATAATTGATTAAATGCACCTTTCTGCAGAGAGCCTTATCCTTGAAGGACCTAGTGCTGAGTGAACAAGCAGCAAAGAAAATACTGATTTAATAAATTTAATCCAGCAAGGTAGACATTGATGTGTAATTCACCAGAATGGCCCCTCCCTGGAGCTTTGTATGACAGATATGCTGGGGAAACATCTGAAATAAACACTGTACCTCAGTGGTGGTTTTAACAACTGGGTTTATAGAAGTGCCCTCAATTTAATTTTTTTCTTGAACATTTTTTCCTCTTTATCTGTCTTCATTAGATTCAGGAGTTCACATACAGCAACACTTTTTTTCCCCAAGAAGAATTTGTGCTGCCAAGATCCCCCTTGAAACTCCTAAGCTTGTTTTCCTAAGCTTAGGTAACAAAATGTAGATGCTTCTTGCTCAGTGCAAACCATTTGCTTACTCACTGTTGTTTCATCATCTTTCAAGGAAAGCACCACAGACTGAATGTGTAAGATACTCTTGCCAGGTTTTATTGCAGTTATTCACTATGATGAAATCATAAACTACGTCACCTTCCCAGACTTCTTGCTCAAAATCCAGAGGTCGTTATCTTGAATCCTTCCCATCTTTTTAATCATTGTTTCTGTAAACAAATCTATGATTTCTTTCACATTCACATTGCACACACCTAGAATGCAATTCAGAGTCTTTCTCACTAGAAAACCTAGAAAACTAACCTAGATAAATATTGTCCTTCCTAAGCAGCACAGCTAGGCAAAATAACCTGTATATTTTCCTAGTTAGGATGAGAAATTGTAAAGAAATAAGAGTCCTTTGATGCAATTAAATCTGTTTTCAGGATCTGTAATTACAATTCCTGCTTTCTCTTTTATGGGAGAGTCCAAAACACAAGAGTATCTTCCTGCTCCAGCCTCTTTAAGCCAGCACCCAGTACAAAGGCCACTGTCTTTTCTGAGCACGGTTTAGAGCTGCTTTGGGCTTTGTTTTCATGTTGTTCCTGAACTCCTGCCTTTTTTTCTTTGAACAGTCTCCTCTATACTGCCAGGTTCCCTGAGCAGAATGCAGGATGTTCTCTGCCCACAGTGCTCAAACTGCTGAGCTACCTTAGCTTAGGTTTGTGAAAAAAGCATTTCCTTAGTAGCTTCTCGTAGACTATTTATTGAAAGATGGTGGTTAAGCCTCGCAACTTCAACCCAATCTACAAATGCTATATGAAGGACCACATCTGGTGTATGCAGGAGAGAGATCACCTCTACGTGTTCTAAATAAGGCCTATATACTCAAAATACAAAACATTTCTTGCTCTTACAGTGAAACTATCTGTATTTAAATTTTATTCAAAATGGTGTTACCAAGTGTATGTAAGACTGCTAATGGCAAATCTTGGTGAAAGTCCACTGGCCCTGAAATGTTTGAAAACACAGAATGAGGTCTCAACAATGTCGTCTTCAGTTTTAGAAAAACATATCAATAATAAGATTTTATTTTATTGTGAAATCATGATTAAGGCTAATTTGAAACCGTACCATAGATTTTAGATCACGCTATGAAATATTGCAGGCATTGTGACTCAAAGTTAAGCCAAAGTCAATTGGGATGTCTGGGAGAATGTATAAATTTCACCATAGACTTGAGTAATAAACCAGTGAAGCTATTCTTTTCAATTCTTTTGAAGGAGTGAAGTACTTAGACTTCTAAATAATTGTTACACAATCTGGTGCCAGGTGCCAACAACAGTTGCAAAGTAATTGGTAGCTACCACTACTCTTCTGTGCTCTTCTAATAATTTTGTGTTAAGGAAGGAACTGCAATCAAAACAAAACAGTCATTCAAACCCTGTCTTTAACTGATAAATAGGTTGAAGCCAGTGCTTTTATTTGGACTAACAAACGAAGAGAACTGAATGTATGGAACACTGCTTGCAAAACTGGTGTTATTTCTGCCTGGGGCTACCGATGACGAGCATGACTTTCCCAGTCTTGGGGAGCTGCAGTGACTTCCAGCCCGGGGAGCGTGCGAGGGAACACAGCGGGCTCAGCCCCCGCTCCTGCGCGGACATGTCAGAGTATCCAGGAACGCGCACGGCGCCGCGGGTCCCCACGCCGGGTGCGCGGGGGGGGCCGGGCGCTGCCTCGGCTGTGGACCGCTCCTGTGCTCTGATACCTACCTGCTCGGGAGAGGCTAAAAAACAACTCGATTTTTAAAATGAAGAGGGGAAAAAAAGAAAGTTTGGCACTGTCGTTACTTCCAGCTGTCAGAGCCTCGGTCGTGGCAGCTGTCGCGACTTTTCTCTCCCGGGAACCGCGCTGCTTTGCGGTGAAGCCGGGGCTGCCGCTCCCCGCGCCGCGCTGGCCGCCCGGGCTTTGAAAGTAGCGCGCAGCTCCACGGCAGCTCGGCGCTCGCGCTTCTCCAGCGTCCCTCGCCCCACCGTCTCCAGCTCCCCCATGGAGGGACCGGTGAGCGTTCCGCACCCACCGACGCTGCCCCGCGCTCGCAGCATCCGGCGGCTCCGCGCCCGCTCGCCTCGCCGACATGGTATCACCCGAAACCCATATCCCGCTATGGCGTGGTATATCCCGGCGCGGGAGGCGCTTCCCTCGGGCCGGTCGCGCCCGCCGCCTCCCAGCCCCTCTCCTCCCTGGCACTGAGAGAGAGGAGNNNAAAGGGGGGAGCGGGGCCCCCCCCGCCGCTCCCTCCTTTGTGTGCGAGCGACGGAGGGAGCGCGCGCGGGCGGGCCCGAGACACAGCGCTGAGGAGGGCGCGGAGCAGCGTGAGGCCGGGGAGCGGCGCGGGCGGGCGGCGGTTCGGAGCGCGCCGCGGGGGCGGGAGGAAGGTGGAGTGAGGAGCGCGGGGCGGCGGCAGCGGCGGCGGCGGCGGCAGCA
>VZTD01003655.1:1298204-1403750 GCA_013397725.1 Rhagologus leucostigma
CGGGCGGCAGGAAGGGCCGGCGCTGCCCCCTCCCCCGCCGCCCGACCCGGCCTGGCCCAGCGCGGGACGGCCCTTAGTGGAGGGACGGCAGGCGGAGGTGGCGGGGGGGCCGCCTGCCGCCGCCGCATCCCCCGCCAGAGCCTCCAGGTCGGTGCCCGGGGAGCAGCTGAGTCCTTGCGTCCCGGCGGACACAATGGGCTTTATCCCGCAGGGAGGTCTTGGGCTGCGATTCCCACCCCCAGTTTCGGATTCGTGTCACACGCCGGCGAGGCCCCGAGTTAATGGAAACTCTCTGTCTCTCTGCAGATGGCTTTCCGGATACCGCGATCCGCGCTGGGGATAACACCCGATGTGGCCATTCACACGCTTTGATTTCTTTCTCTCCGCATAGAGTCCCCTGCGTTCCATTTCAGTGCGAGCGGGGAGGCTGGCGGAGTGAAAGGCTGCTTTTGGGATCTTCTGTGGGATCTGCACTGCCTGGTATTGAAGGGTGGAGCTTTGTGCCAGGGAGTCGTTCTTCCCATTCTTCTTAAGGAGTGGAAGGAGCTTTCTCTTCAACAATGATGAAGACCGAAGGCAAGGGGGAAAGGACTTTAAGAAGTGCTTCTCCACACCGAAATGCTTACAAATCTGATTTCCATGCCATCAAATGCTCTTTTGATGGTGTAAACAATCCTGATAATGCTTCCAACAAAACGGGCTTGCATCAGAAGCTGAGCACCTCTTCCAATGGAGGGGGAAGTGACCCACACAGTCGAGGCAGAGCTGCCACTTACGGCAATAGGGTACACAAGATCAAAAACATGTTTTTACAAATGGGAAGTTCTTCCTCCACAACCTCTTGTGAAAGCAGTCCACCTGCTGAGACCAAACTAATCAGCCGGGCCACAGCAGCAGAGTATGGATCTTCTCCAGGTAGTCCATCTTTTCTCATTGTCCAAAAAAATAATCTTCTTAATGCAACTACCAGCCCCAGCAGCGGTCCTGTGGATTCATTGTCTGTGTCTTCTGCTGCTGACAAGGTCATCCGTAGCAGCGATGAGGCAGACTTGGACAAAGTTGCCCTGGCAGAAAAATTTTCAGAGACCAGGAAGCTCTTTGAGAGAAATATAAAGCAACGGAGCTCAGTGGACAGATATTCCCCCAGCAAATGTGAAAGAAATGAAGACAAGAGGAGACATGGTTCAGCTTCTGACTGCAGCAATGTGGTGGACCACTTCAGCTTTAATACAGAAGCAAGTCCTCCAGTTGCACTGGAGAAAGTTGAAAATCAAAGTAATGAGGAGTTGAAGCAGCAACATTCTAACAGTAGTTCCAGATTTTCCTTTCTGAATGCAGGGCCCATTTCTAGGAGGCTGGAAAGCTTTCTGGGTGACAGTGATACTGAAGAATCCAAAGAAACTTCCAAAAATGATAGTTCTCCAAATCAGGACCGTTTGAGAGGCCAGCAGAGTTTGAATTCGTCTGCTCTTGCTGAAGGATGTCTCGAGAAGGGTGCATTCTCCAAATTACCTGGGATCTGCAGAGGTGAACCGAGCAAGGCACTTGGAAAAGACAAAAGAGAGCAACTGGTACTTGAGACAAGCCCGTGGGATATGGGCAGTGTGCCTGGTCAGGAGGCTCAGCACATATCAGATAGTGTTTCCTCCCGGGTTTCTCCCACAGAGGGGGCTTGCACAGAGCTGGCTGCACGAGATGAAACCTCAGGGCATGAAAAAGAAGGTTTGGAGAAAGATCATGCTGATCAAGAGAATCAGAAGCTCATATGTCATGTACAGGAAGGGAAGAGAAGCAGCTATGCCTTGGAAGTTGTAGAAGAGTTTACGGATAGCAGCAAGACCAACTGGGAGGAAGAAAGAGATGGAATGTCTGTAAGAGGTCTGGTTACACAAGTACAGGATGTTCTAGAGCAGGAAGAGGATACTGAAGAAGAGGAGCAAGTGTTGGAAAAGCGAAGTGAGGACTTCAGTGATTTTGGAATAGAAAATGCAGCTTTTGATGATGACAGGGACCCAGAGCCAGAAAACCAAGATCCTGAAGGAAAAGAAATTTTGGAGGGAGAGGAGGAGTATATGTATGACAGTGAATATGAGGAGTTTCCTGGACTTTCTGAAGAGGAAGATCCAGAGCCAGACCGAAAAGTCAAGTTCTCAACAGCTCCTATCAAAGTAAGTACATTTGAATTTTCTTTTTTATTTTAATTTTTTTTTTATTATTTTGCAGTCAAAAGTGCCCAGGAAATAAATTTTGTGGGTTTTTTTTTTTTAACTTATAGAAACCATTTAAGAAGTGTAAGTTTACAGGTTGTATTCAACACCAAGTATGAGAGAAGTTACAATTTCAGAAAATTTATTAATTAGTCACCAGTGATTTCTTAATTACAGCTGCTTCATAAGATAGTGTAGTGAAGCACATGAGATTTTACTTGCTGGACTTTTTCAGGAGCATGTTATCTTTTAGGAGTAGATACAAACACATGACTTTTAATACTTGCCTTAATTTGTTTAAAATTGAGGCATTGCATTAGGAAAGATTCTTTTCAGTTCTCCTTTTGGCACAAAAGTTTAAAAAAAACCCCAAACAAAACAACAAAACCCCCCATAGAAAACGTTCATATTGAACTTCAGACTTGTTTATGGAATTAACTATAAGAAAATATTAAATGACTGGTTCTTGTGTTTTGAGATTCTAGAATTCGCTCCAATAATAACCATGTCTATGTTGTTGGGTTTTTTTACTGATTGGTGAATAAGCTGTAGGAGTGTTAACATGAGTGTTTTGGAGTTAAGAAGTTGCAGAAGTAAAAGTTAGAGGGTAGACTGGATAATGAGGAGTAGTGGAAGTTATAACTTTAAAAAATTAAAAAGATTTATGTGTCTAATCTTCCCCCACCAAAAATACTCACAAAATAAGTTGTTCCACAACGCAAGCTATATTTTCCCATAGTCTCTTGCAGACTTGAATTACTCTAGTCTTTCTTAAAATTTGGAAGGAGAATTGGGAGACATGGACCAGGATGGAATGGGAAACTGTCCAGGCTTTTCCTCGGGATACTTCTCTTCTACTATTACATGAATGAAAGATATCATCTTTAATAAATAGCTCTTAAAGCTTCGTTCGTAGAGAGTCAGGACTTACTTTTACTGGTCAGAGGGGTGTAAAAATTTTGTTGACTCTTGGAACTTCCCACAGCAGAGAGCTGTAATTTCCCAGCTTGCTAAACACACACCAGTGCTGTACCCCAGAAAATGTTTTGACTGTGGCAAAAAAAATTGGCAAAATGTGAGTTTTGTTGCATGTGGGTTTTTTTACAGTCTCTCCATAGACAGGCTGACTTTATATGGCTTTCTTGTAGTTGACGTTGCTTTAGTGGTGACCTGGAGCAGTGAAGGGGAGAGTGCTGCTGTTGAAAACTGCATAATGAGTCTGGTGAGGGCTGGGAGAGAGCCGGAGGGGCATCAGTCCATTTCTACATGCATTTGTGCACTCAGTATCTGAGCAAAGTGCCGTGTAGAGTCTACTGTAAATGTGTGTTGAGTGACTTTCTGCTGTAGGCAGGGTTTTACTGAACATTGCTGATACCCTACTGAAGCAGTGGCTGTTAACACTTTAGCTGTCTCTGGTATGTCTATTCCGGACATAGATGAAAGCATTAGTAGAGATCTCAGTGCCAACTGTGATGGAAGCTATGTGTAGACAAAGCTCGGGTTTTGGTAACAAGCTCTGTTCAATTATAGCTGCTTCTCTGAAAGCCACAGGAACCAACCTGTCTCAGATTATCATTTACACAACCAAGAGATGAACGGTTAGAAGCAACTGTTAGCAGTTTTCTGTGAAAAATAACATAGTTCTTGCCATAACACCCCACTTGGATTGGCAGAATAAACTGTACTTAATAGCACTAGGGTCTTTGAAGATACTTTAAAGCCCTTAAATTGAAGCTTCTGATACTTGCCTTCCTTTATCCCCTTTCAGTGAAACTTGACCGTATCTTTCCTATATTGGGTATAGGGATCTCTTTCTGTATGTCATTTTCAGTAGGTTTTCCCCCTTTGTTCGTTTTGCCTAAGCAATGATTTCTGTTCCCATGTCTACCTTTTTGCTTCATGTTTTCTATGATACTTAGTGGGAATAAGTCCTGGTTATATGGTTTTTGGGTTTTCTACTCTGTAAAATAAAGAATTCCAACTTTTTTGTGCTTACCCAGAATTATCTTTAGTTGTGTGTTTTTAATATCACAATAACCTTTTAGAAAATCCCAGTTTTACCTCACAGAAGGAAATCTCTCTTTCTTCATAGATTTTGGTGCATCTTGAATTGGAAATAAAGAAAATCTAAGTGGTAGCTAGAAGACTATTCCTGGTCCCCACCACAGCTTAGAGCAGTGTCACAGTGAGAAGTGTGTCATAGTAACTTCTTTTTTCAGCTTTATTTAGACTAACAAGTTTGACTAAAATGTGAGTGCCATTATCAGACATCCATAGCCGCCAGAGAAGGTCTGTGATTTTCCTCCTCATAGATGCTCCTGAGCGAGGCCGGGCTGCCCTTGCTTTCTTGCTGTTTTCATTCAGCACCTCTAGTGATTATGAGGAAAGCATCAACGTCTCTTGCAGTCGCTGTTTAGCAGATGTCTGGTAGAGTTGAATTCAAAATGTTCAGGATGTATTGGGCAAGAAAATGCACATTCTCAGATCTTCAGTGTTCTGCAGTGACGCAGCTTTGACCATTGTATATGAAATACGCAAAAGGGAAGTTGGGTATGTCTGTAGGTAATGGATAGAACTTCTAGGCACCTTAAAAACAGCATTTATGCTGCTGCAACAAAGAGAACTTGATTAATATTTCTGTTTCAAAGCTTCTAGTTAGTTTTAAAATTGGCAAGGCCTTTGAGTAAAAGAAGAAGACTGCGGAGCTCCCGGGGGGTGTATAAGGTAGCTAACACTGTTAGCGCTGCATCTGACCCGTGATGGAGATCCGTAATTGCTGACATCTGTAGCAGGGCTTGAGAACATAATTTGATCTGATAATTTCAGGAAAGATGGAACATAATTACGCAAATACTTCATTATTTTGTGTTGCCCTGTGCCTGTGAAAGCAAGCACAGATGAGACTTTTAAAAAGAAATGTTTCAATTCCATAGAAGCTGTTGAGAATTGACATACGCAATTTCTTACTTGCCATGGGTGACCAGACCCTAAGTCCTGTTGCTGTTTGATCATTCCAGACCCTAAGGAACGTTTTATCTCAGTTCTTGTTTCTCCTGGAGTAGTTTAGAGAGTGATACCGTACAGTTATTAGCAGAACTTGGCAGCCTGGGTTTGTGTTATGGTACATGAGCAGGTTTTAGTCTCTTGTTGCCACGTAGGAAGCCAGTAAGGAATGTAAAGCACACTCAGCTGTTCAAGGTGTTTGCAAAGGAACTGAATTTGGCTTTGTCTTGAAGTTTTCTGAGTAAACTGTGTAAACAATCAGCATTACACACAATGCAAATAACATCAGGTAACTCTGCTGTCATCCCTTTACATTTCATTTTGCCTTTGTAATGTGGACATCAAACTTGCTTTCTGTTATGTGATTACCTTGAAAGGCTTTAATTAACATAAATGTAATGACTGAATGCTGTTTGGTATTTGTAATTTTGAAACTTTCTGTTAGGAAAACAAATGCTTGTTTTCAAATTGATTTCTTGAGATGTTTTCACCTCTGACCATGTCAAACTTTGTCCTCAAAACGTTTAATAGCAGTGACTAACTTCTGCAATGATATTTATGGTCCTTAGGAATTCTGTAGCTCAGGTAAGCTGAGAAGATAGTACAGCTGATGCTGCTGTTTGCTTCTGTTTACTTATCAGTGGTATCTAATTTATGTTACATGGGAGTGTCTGCTCCCAGCTTTTTGTGAATAGTAATGCATTTTAAGATGGTTTAGTCAAGAAAACAGTTTAAAAAAGTAAGCAGAACAAACCCCAAACCTTCATAAAGGCATTACTTTTATGTTTGTCACAGCTGAGCATAAATTTATTTCATGAGGAAACTGAAAGCAGTTTCAGCTGCTTCTGAGAGTATGGAAATCCTTCATAATATTGCCATTTGTCTTGCACATCACAATCAAGCTGTTTTATGTATAGCTGGGCACAAATGGTAGGGTTGTTCAGCCTATCCTACTCTTCAACATTTTTAGTACAAAACTGCTTACTGTGGAAGTTAATGAAGAACTAAATGAACATAACCCTTGAATGAGATCTCCTGTATGACAACATACCCGCAAATGCTTTTAGGAGATGCACAGATTTTCTAGATCAATGTGGAGACTCTTGAATACTGTTTTAAGACAATGTTGTAGTGTTGTGCTTCAGCTTCGTACATCCTCTGATTTTTGAACTGTTCACTTGTGTACTTAGGATGTCATACACAGAAAGGGATACAAAATACACTAACTGGTTGAAGATATCCAAGCCCTGGAGTTTCTTTGGTAATTGGAGAATTGATGGCTGGTCAACTGTTTGTCAGCCATTGCTCAGGCACTTCAGTAAAATACTTCTGTGGCACTAAGAAACAAGTATGTGATGTGGGTGAGGGTTTATGAAGGAAAATAGAGATTTGATTTGAGAGAAGAGTTAAACAAAATTGACTTATATGTGGGAATTAATCTTTTTTTTCTTCACACAAATAATGTGTTTTTCCATTTTACTTTGAGATCTTTTCCAGTGACAACTTGTTTGTTTAAAGTAATAAATTCTAATTGTTTTGAAGCTCTGTTTATCAACATTACAACATGTGTAACTTAACATCAAAACAACTTTTCTTCATATTTTCATCTCAGTCTCTCCACGGTACTTTTCAGTGACTTTTCACAAAAAATAATCTTGTTTTGTTCTGCCTGCATCTGAGAGTGTGGCATTCCTGCAACTTATACTGAAGAGTATGAGAAGTTAAAAATATGGATAATAACTGGAGGAAGAAAGTATATATTTTCACACACATGCAGAATTTTTTTGTGGGCTTGGGGTTTTTTTGAGAAAAGATAATCTTTAATCCCTTACTGAAAGTTCAGTGTTCATATAAGTTAAATGTTTATTAAGCCTAAATGCATTTAATTCTGTATGTAGGTTTACCTGTGTTACAGAGTTCTGTGTTGAGTATTTTTGATGCCTTTATGGTCCTTGTTTTTTGATTCTGTGGTGGTAGTTCAGCTCTCTGGAAAGAAGCCCTTTCAACTCAGGCTGTCTTTGGCTTCTTTCTTTCTCTTTTTTTTAATCATACATCTTCTGGTTTGGTTTTTAGGAAACATTTGATATGTAAGTTTTACAATAGTAGATTGATTTGGCATTCCAGGAGTCTTTGGATGAGAGTCCAGTGCCAGGACCTGGGGCTGTAGAGCAGAAATCTAAATTGGAACAGAAAAAGTAAAGCATTTCTTTTTATATCCTGGCTCACTGCTGGAGCAGCTTGACTCTTTACATTAATATCTCAGTGTATTTCTAACTGAATTATTCTATAGATGCAGTTAGGTACCATACGAACTGACCTGTTTAATGTATTTGATTATGCAATAAAACTATAGAAAAATAAGAGAATGTTGAGGTTATGGAGATGAGGTGAGTCATCACCTTCCTGTCCTCACTCTCTTTTCAGTCCCTCCAGCTTCTAATTTCCTAGCAATTTCACCTGGATTTGACAGGAAGGAGAGAGGGATTTTTAAAGGTATTTTTAAAGTACTGATTGGTTTGTGGAAAATTAGCACTTGTATCAGAGTTGAATATTCATGGCCTCACTGATGACACGGCTGCAGCTTAGTTAACTTGTTCTTTTTGGCTTAATGTTAGCTGATGACTATGTATGCCCAGCCTGTGCTGTCTTTTGCTCTGAGGATAGCTGTGGGGAACAGGAGGGAGAAAAGGAGGTGAATATATGAGGCACTTGAGGGTTTCATGGAAGATAGTCAGAAGAAACACTGAGGACGTGGTGGAGGTCAACAAAGATAAGCAGATTTATAGGAGACAAGTTCAGTAGCTCAGCAGTGAAGTTGCTGAAAGATTCAATGTCTTTTTGATGATGATTACTGTTATTAGCATGTGAGAATACATAACCTAGCCAGGTGAAGAATGAACAGACAGTAGCTGAAACTTTTTTGTAGTTTACCCTTGGAGATGGAAAAATAAATTATCCTTTTCCATATAATTCTAACAAAAAGGAAGGTGAACACTAAAAAGGACATCAGTAAAAAGATACTTGCCTGTATTATCTGAGTACATGTTTTGTAATCTTGAGATCATGAGGATCATGCAGAGTTTTTCATAGGGTTCTTATATTTTTATTGAGTAGGAAAGTATTATGCAACATGGCAAATGCTTTAGATTTATTTTTCAGGCATTTTCTTTCATCACCCTCTGATGTGACTTGGCATAGTGAATTGACCCTTCTTTTTAGATCTGGGATATTGATCATTGCTAATGATAGTATTAATGCAGATTAGTTAATTGAGTTGATCTGGTATGGAAGGGTTATTTTGTTGTTTCTTCTTAAGGTCTTTAGAAGAAAACAGGTGGACTATTTTTGTGTTCACTGTTACTCTTTTATAGTTCCCCGTACCAGTTTGCTTTCTGTTTAGATTTGGTCAGGTCAAGATTTTTGTTTTGGTGAATACTAAATGAGTACATGTGTGTCTATGTGGATCACCAGGTGTAAATTGTTGGTACCAAGACACCTGTGAAGTTTACAGAGGTTCATAACTAAATCACTCTTTTTATATACAAAGTCTTTCAGGAGCTAAGATTTTTTTTGTGCTCCCTTTTATGTGGTATTGTGAGTAGTTTTTGCCTCTTCTGCTCATATGCTATCTCTTTTGGAGCCTTTCAGTCTCTTTGTCAGTCAGAGAGCAATGCCACCTCACCTTGAGTTGCTGGAGGAGTACAACCAAGTCATGGCAGAGCTCTTCTTTCGCAGATAGAGATCATGGATTATGTCTGAACTTCTTCTCTGAATATCTGAAATGAAATAAAATCAGTGCTCTGAATCTGAATGGATGCTTTTCTTTGTCTTCAATATTTCTTCCACTGGGATTTAAAAATTAAATACCTGAAAGTGAATGTTTCTCCTCCTCGAGTAGGTAGCATAACCTGACTGAAACAGATACCATATTGTCTGTCTTATTCTTTTGCAGGCTACAGTGGTTTAGCTCCTGCAGTGAAAAACAGAACTAAAGAATAACATTGAGAATTAAGTAGAGAATTATGAGACTGGTGAAAGAAACTGGTTTATTTAGGATTGCATTGTCTTTATGAAATTGTCTGTATTGTATATCTGAAGCAAGGTTGCACTTTTGTCTTTCTCTAAACTGACTTGGTTGGGGTTTTTGATTAAGTCATACAGAGCTGCAAGATCAAGGACGTAAGTGTGCACAGCCTGCCTGTCCACCTGCTGGGTAAGAGTGTAATGGTTTGTAGTATCAACCTTTAACAGTTGCCAACCATTCTGAAAACTTTTTGAAGAAGAGTAAAGGTGTGAGTATTTAAAAAATAAAACAAAGCAAGGTATTTATCTTTGCTGCTTCTATGATTATATAGCATGAATTGAGTTAAATTGGATATAGGCAATTTTTACTTAAAATATACAAAGTAGTACTAATAAAATACTAACCACGTGCCTTTTGGAAGTAGAGGGAAGAATAGGGTAGCAGTAGCGAGATGTCTACTTGAACAGAAGAGGGAGATTGTAAGAGTAAACTGTGAGGTGTACGTTATGCTTCAGTCCTACCTCAGTGCTACTATTTCAAATGATTATTCATGGGCACTTCACATTTTGCCAGGCATCACGAAGGCCTCAATTTGGAAAGCTGAAACTGTTTGCTGTTGGATAATTTTCCCTGAGCTTTAACTTGTGTTTTGAATGTTTGGCTTTATGGAGTGTCAGTAAAGTGGCACGTTCAAAGTGAGCGCTGTGTTTCAGAAGCAAGTGAACCAAGGAGTGTGGTCCTGGCTGGGTGTGCTCCAAGCAGGGTGTCAGTAACACTTCAGGGCCTCTCTCAGATGTTCAGTGTTAGTTTTAACTGCCTGTGCAGGTGTTGTGAGGCTTTCCAGTAAATACTGCGGGATTACGTGAGAACTTTAGAGTGATGATAATGTTGCTTCCAGTCTAATTAGTTGGAAGCTCTTCTGGGTAGTTCCTGATTTCCTAATCTTACTGTTTAATTACTTTTGTAATGTTCTGCTTTCCATTAGGCACAAACAAATCTATATACTAGAAATGAATGTTGGAGTGGAGGTCCTTGGACTGTGTTTTATTACTCTGTAGCACTTTCACGCAAGCACATGGTGAATTAGTGTTCACCCTCTAAGTAATTAATGTTCTTAAGTAGACCTTCTTCTGTGCTGTGAAGTTTGAAGGATGTGAAGGTCGTTGTTGTTTTTCTGTGATAATGCTATTTTCTGTGTTAGCACTAATATGATATAGGAAATTTTTAATTCTGTAATAGTTACAGGAACTGAACAGTAGGATCTTTTATACAGTAGGCTGTGTTGGTGTTTTTTAAAGAGTGCTGGTCTTGAGGATGGCTAGATTAGCCTCTTCACAGAAGATGCAAAACCAAGTTTTGCATTCAAAAAGTGGTTAGTTTTTCTGGTGTGAAGAATGCAGCTAGTTTTCTCCCCAGATAAATATATATGCTGTTCAAGGACTAAGTTTGAAAATTTACTGTTATGTGCCTTAACAATTTAATTCAAATAATTCTTTAAAATTCAGCACTCTATCAGAACTTTTTTTGATTCAAATTAATTTTATCCATTCTGAAGGAAGAAGGTCCTGAGTGAAAAAAAAAATTCAGATAGTGTTTTGCCATTTGTTAGCTTGACAGGATCCAAAAGTTATTAATGTTAGTGTAACCTCCTGGATATGTAACAAGCTACGGTTAAAGGTTTGTGAAATTCACATGGTGAATTTCACATGTAAAATTCTTCTGGTTTCCCCTATGCTGACCCAATAACTTGTGTTTGCTAAAATACATCTTTTAAAAATACCAGTTGCACACTAATAATTTTACAATCTCTAGCTAGCAGTGGCTTCTGAATAGTAAGATTAGAATTTCTTTTGTCTGTAATGCATTAGATTCAGTGACTAAACCCTGCCAGACACAGTGCAGGGATGAACATATTTAGCTTTCTCATCAGTCTTCTAAACTGTGAACTTATTTATTATCCACGTTTTAACTGTGTTTAAATGTTACTCTTGCTACTTGGCAAGAACAGCTTGCTGACCAGTTCTGTATTTTCAATATTAATATCAACATTTTTACTCTTTCTGTCATAAAAGATGAACACAATGTTATGATTCCACATGTACACAATAAAAATTTCTGTCTTCTACCCTTGACTCTTTAGTCATAGTTTTTGTAGTTTGCTTTTGCTTTTCTTTCTGTTATTGCAGTGTTTGGCTTCTGGTTATAAGTTCTGCGTTTCCTCTGTTCTTTGTAGATTGATGGTTTTCCTCAAAATTATTTTTCTGAAGTTTGGAGAGGAGTGTGTTGTTACTGTTTTGAAATAGGGCTATCTTCTTTTAATTGTGAGGGTATGGTTTTTAGAATATTACCCAAATGTTCTCATACACTTGTCATCTGTCACTTTGAGACAAAGGTATGAATTCTTTCTCTTAGTGAATTACTCAGAATTGATTTCAGAAAGGCTTTTCTTAGAAAGCTAGTATGCATAAATATTAATAGTCTTCATTTGCATAGATATGTTTATGCTATTATTTTGTTAATAACAATTATAAACATCACTGGCATCTAAGGGACCACTAGGTTTAAATTCTGTTATCCGCTTCTGGCAGATGAGCAATTCCTATTATCAATTTTGTATAAAAGTGAGCAAATGCCATAAGACTCCAAAGTACAGTGCTGTTACTTTTAAGCTGGAAAAATAATGAATCATTTTTAGAAGTTCCAGAGATATATTAATGCTGGTATCCCAAGATTTGCAGTGTACATAATGCTCTTGTTATGGTGCAACTTTGCTTACCCAGATTTCCAGCACTTTATAAATTGTTGTGCAAGGAACTAGTAATCCCTGTGGTAATGTGATTCTTCAGTAGATAGTAACTACTTGCATCATCTTCTGCTCTGTTAGACCACTGAGTTGTAAAGAACTAAGAAAATGCAGTTGTCGCTGTCTCCGAAATGAGCTACTGCCATTCTCCACATTTTGCTCATTGAACCATTTGATAGTTAAGAGATCTTTTTAACATTTTAGTTGTACTGTTAATACTAGATTATACGTAAACTAATTTATACTTTTTTTTCATGCCCTGGTATTTCATTTGTCCTCAAGAACTCCAATATTCTCACTAACAAGTTGTTATTTGTCCGCTCATGGACTTCCTTTTTATTATTATTTTAAAATTCATCCTATTGGAATTTGACTATGTTTTTGGAGATACTGCTTTTTCTATTGGGATGAAAAGTAAACAAACTAGACTGGT
Organism: Rhagologus leucostigma; assembly: GCA_013397725.1. Lineage (NCBI taxonomy): Eukaryota > Metazoa > Chordata > Aves > Passeriformes > Rhagologus > Rhagologus leucostigma. The sequence goes on from VZTD01003655.1 coordinate 1,310,675, forward strand.
CTTGTTCCAAAGGGAGAATAATGCTTCATTAAATGCTTCTGCTGCGTATCCTACTGAGTGATTTGGGGGCTGAGGAGGGTGATTAATTTAAAGAACTTGGCCACCTTTTTTCTGATAGTGATAGAATAAGACCATTTAGATGGTTTTCTTTGTCTGTTTTGCAGATTTTTTCTGTAAAGTTCATGGAAGACATACTGTAAGTGTGACCCTTGTTGTCTTTCTGTGTCCAGTTGTCGCGTACTGGTGCCTGTATGACAGTCACAAGGAGTTTGTTTATTAACCTTTATGCAAGACTTAGGAAGAACAGCTTTTAAGGAAAGTTCTTTTATTGTAGGAGACATAAAACTTCTGAGAGTGGATTTCTTCACTTTCAGCCAAGTAGATCTAATCTTGCTTTCTTACTGGACTGACTATATGGCCATGCCACGTTTCTGGAGTAGATGTTTTGCAGGGTTTGGGAAGAGTTTGTGAAACTGATCTCCAGTTGTAGTCTGAAGGTGAAGCAGTAGACTTCTCATGGGAAATACTGAATTATATTGGTTGCTTTTTGATAATATGTTTCAATGACCATTTTTCTGTCTGAGGCTACTGCTCTGCAGAGCTAAAGCTATATACTACTGAATGTAAATTCTCAGGGAAGACGCTAATTACAGTTGATAGTGTCGTACTTACATGATTGCAGTTACCTGTCTAGGTAGGCTTAGTGGAAAATACAGCAATTGCAAAAGTTTAGTAAGCCAGTGTAAATGAACTTCGTGTCAGTGCTGCATGTTCTTGATTAGGGAGATGGCTGCTGCAGCTGCAGTTTGTAAGTGTTTTTTGTCTTACAGTGATGTTGAATAAAACACTCTGTGCCTGCAAAACATTTAGCTGATAAACCTTATTTCTTAAGATAAATGGGGGTGCTATATCATTTTTCCTTTTTTTTCTAACTTACTAATTTAAATACAATTATTGAACATGCTGATATGTAAGATTAACCCTGTTACATGTAGCTTATTCTTCCTTTCTAGATTTCTGTCTTAATTTGTGTTGTTTGTTTATCTTTTATTTTTAACAATTCAGAAACTCAGCTGGAGTGATTACTAAAAATAGTAATGTATGTAGCAAGGCATTTCCTTTTCCTGGGAAACTGCGTGATTCCCTTGCAGAATGAGAAAGCTACATCTGTTTGAAACACTGCAATTGGCAGATGGTGTGGGGGGAGGGAAGAAGAGAGGAAGGATTTGGTGGAATGTAGTCCTAGAAAAAAAGTCACACGATATCAAAGAGGAGCTGACTGATTTCTTTTAACTATTCGGTGCATTTGCAAGATAAAATCTGTTAAAGTAATAGTTTTGAAACTTTAAAAATGTTACTTCTGTGCAAGCTGGAAACTGTCTGACAGCAACAGTATTTATTAAATTGATGGTTGTTTAGAAAATGAGTTCGCTGAAAATACCTTACTGATTGTCTTTCAATTATATGATGTTTGAAAGGAGGTGAGAAGACATTAAAAAAAGTTTTCTGTTACATTTCTTAGGTTTTCAGTACTTACTCAAATGAAGACTATGATAGACGTAATGAAGAAGTTGACCCTGTGGCAGCCTCAGCTGAGTATGAACTTGAGAAAAGGGTGGAAAAAATGGAAGTGTTTCCTGTGGAAATTGAAAAAGGTGCAAATCAAACCTTGTACATTTGCAAGAAATACTATGGGAACAAAAGATATAACCATTTAAAACTGTATGTTCCCTGAATTTTGGTCTTCAGTTTTTGAATGTATGTGTCTAGGCTTTGATTTGTGGCTAGTTCTGGTGAATTTAGTGAGTGTTAACTGGACAGGCCTCTACTAAGTGCAGATTGTCATACTGAACTGAAGTTAGGAAGGCTACAGGACAAAAAGGCTTTAAGTAGTATTTATATATCAAATACGTTCTATTTTCTTCTCTTTCTTTAAGTGAATTTCCATTATCTTTTGTGTGGGAGGACTTGGAATGCTTTGAAACAACTCAGTACTGCTAATTGTTACATCGTGTGTCATGCAGCTAATGTTAGATTTTTATATCCTTTAGGTGACAGGGGTCTGGGCATCAGTATCATTGGAATGGGAGTTGGTGCTGATCAAGGACTGGAAAAACTAGGTATTTTTGTAAAAACAATAACAGATGGTGGAGCTGCTCAGAGGGATGGACGGTGAGTTTTTCATTAAATTCATTATGCTTTTCTACAAATTTCCAACTGAGCCCAATTGCTTTCATTAGATATGCTGAATACTGTGAATAAAAGTACAAAAGCTGAATGCAGCTGAGTGAATATTACACTCCTGCTTTATGTTAAATTTTAAAGAGTGAGTTGTTTATTATAGGACATTTTTGCTAAGTAAGTGTAGATCTGCTGACAGCACATACGAGAAACATTCAAAATGAGCCCATGTGTAGAAGTACCACAAAATCGTGTTGACACCCCAGAACACCAATCACTGTGTAAGTAGTGTAAAAAATATCAAGTCAAATACTGTGTAAATTTTAATTGGTGATTTGCATAGTGGCAGAGGAGACTGTTTTTAAGCAATGAATTTCAGTGGACTCAGAATTCGTCATTATAAATACTAGTGAGTTTTAAGTGATATTTGTCATGTCAAAAATGCTTCAAGCCAAAATAGTATTGTTTAACTGATAGCTAAACATTTATTTATTTTGCAGCATTCAAGTAAATGATCAGATTGTTGAGGTTGATGGCATAAGTCTAGTGGGAGTTACTCAGTTCTTTGCAGCCACTGTACTAAAGAACACCAAAGGCACAGTGAGGTACGTATGTTTTTTCTGAAATAACAGTTTCTTTTTGTCATTTTTCATTCATGGAGAATACAAAACCATAGTATGAAAATCTTGCAAAGATGTTGTGGAAGGCAGCAGTATAGCAAACTCATTTCTTAAGCATACGTTATGTTAAGATTTTTTGCTGCAAGATAATTTGGTTTTTTTCCTGTAGGTTTCTGATTGGGAGAGAGAAGCCAGGGGCTGAGAGTGAAGTAGCCCGTCTCATTAGTGAGACCTTAGAGCAAGAGAGATGCCTGTACGAGCAGCACTATGTTCAGGATGATACAGAGCAGGTAAAACACCGTACATGCTCTGCTAATTGAATAAATGGGGGGGGTTAATCAGATTGAAGCAAAAAGAGTGTAACACAGGCAACTTGTTAAAAACAGGAAAATACACGCTTCATACGTTATTGTTATCAAGGCACGTGATTATTGCTTTATCAGTAGTCCAAAATACACTTTTAACTGTCAGCTATATATGATAGTTTTGTGCATGTCTTTCTTAGCTCTCTTTTGTGGAACTTTGATGAAGGTGTTTGCAAGTCATCTTTTAACACTTACCATAGGTATAAGAAATTAAAAAGGAACAGTAAGTAGTCAAGAAAAGTTTTGCTGCTCTTTGAATTCCTTGATTGTGGGCTTTGGTTATTGCTACTACCATAATGCAAAACACGTGTTACAGAATGTCATGGTTTTCTCATTTTGTCAGGATGATGACTATGAGGAGGAGGAGGAGGATACATATGAGTCACATTTACATGGAAAATCTGTAGAAGTTTTTGATCTTCCTGAAAATGAAGATATTGGTTTACTGCTGGATATGGATTCAGCACAGTCTCTTCTTAAATTTAAAGAGGTGTTGTAGCAGTTTCTTAAATATTCTTTGTGATGCACTGGGGAACATCTGAACCTTGTAGGATTTGGATATAATCTCCTTCATGTTCCCTCTTCTTCTTTTGGGTTTGTTTTTTCCCAGCGTCACCAATAACTATCTCTGGTAAATGTTCATTGAAATGTAGGTCTTCTGTAATTTTTTATACCCAGTTTCCCTATGCATACTTATATTAAATGGTCTTTTGATTTAAATTAAATTTAAAAAGCCCTTGGAAACAGGCAGTAGAACCCAGCCGCAATTGTCCTTGTTATGTCTGAGCATTACATTAGATAGATAGGATGCTTCTCTTAGTTCTTTGATGGCCCATTGGCCTTTGCATGTGTTTGCTGCCCAGTAGAATGGCTTTAGCTGCAGAGAGCATGGTCAGGGGTGGGAACAGACATGCAAACATGCCTGTTTTGAATGGTCTCAAGTGTTGCTGTGAGAAGTTCTTCAGGAAGACAAGAAATAGATACCTAATTTCTTGGTTTAGTCCCTGCAGTCTTTTGAGAAATCTGTGTACATAAAAGCACTTGATTCTGTAGATAGGCATGTTTTTGGCTTGGAGGGTATTTTTATGGTGTGTTGTTTGGAAGGAATGGATTTGTAAACCCAATAGGGCATTCCAGACCGTGAATCACAACTTAACATAATTGGAAATAGTCCAGTTCTCTTTTCCCAGAGTTTGTATAAAGGAGCATATTTGTTTTATTCAGGGCTGTGGGATTTAGTCAGGGACTTAAATGGTACAGCCTTTGGCATTTAGGGGTCCAGGCTTCTCTAGTAGATTTAAGTGCTTGTAATTTTCACTCTGGAAGGAGAAAAATATTCTGCAAAGAAACTGTTTTGTCAGATGCTAGTTGTTGTACATCAACATATTTTGTGAAGGATTGGTATTTTGCAGATCCCTTAAGTTTATTCTCTTGATAACATTGAAAATGTCATTGAGGAAGTAGAAATTGCAGGCTACTGATCTCTGGAGAACATTTACAATTTTTCTAGGTTTGGAAGCATAGCAGCAGGCTGAAGCTTTTTAAGTGGTATATATACTTGGGATACAGTTATATTCTCATGTAGAATCATTACTGTGCTGTTACTAACATAATCTAAATGAAGAATAGTCAGTTTTAATTTGTGTTTGGTGCACTGTACCTTGACAAAAAAAAATCCCCCCAGCGTTACAGATGGAAAGTGAGATACAAGGAACAATTAATACTTGCTAAAAAAATCTTTACATTTGGCTTAAGTGTAGTCTTTTTGATTTCTAATAATCCTATGAAGATTTGTGGTGTGAAAATACATGGCTTAATCTTAAAACAAAGCCAGCACATTTATTTTCAAGTGCTGATTGTAAAAATATTTAGTACTGTTAAGGTTTTTATTTTACTCTGTGTACCAGTTTTGATCATAAGTGCATTGCTGCCTTTTCATTCCCCTGGCACATTGAAACATTACGGTAATCTTCTCAATTTTCTTAATGTATAGACAACAATGGGAGATTTTTAACTATAGGGGGTTATGTACTGTGGAACTTTTTTGAGGTTTGAGTAATTTTTTTTTTAATTAAAGCTCACAATTACTTCTCCTGTAACTGACAAATCATTACATTGACTTTATGCCATTCTAACAATGGTTTGAGGAAAAATGGAATCATGGACAAATACTTAAAACTAGGATTTTCAAATGTAATTTTGTGTGTGCTCATACCGTTTTTTTCGTCTGTTCCAGCTACAGTTAAAACATGCAGTAACAACAGCTGAAGTGAATCAGCTGAAGGAGAAAGTAAGTTTTCAACGAGTATTATTATTGGTAGGGGTTTTTGTTGGGTGGTTTGTTTTGGGAATTTTTGGGGGTTTTTTATGGCTGCTTGTTTTACCAGGAATAGGCTGAATGCAGAAGGCAGCAATCCATTTGTGCCTCAGGTGCTATCTACTTTATGTTATGCTAGACAGACATTTGTAAGCTGAAGAGCTATGCTCAAGTTAAAAATAAAAGAAAAAAGAATAAAAAACGAACCAACCGAAAAAAACCCCCAAAAGTCACATAAAACAGGTAAAAAACCCCATCCCCCAAGTCTCCACTTTAAAATGAATGCTTCAGTATTACTGCTTAGAGTAACTGAATATAGTGGAGGACTGTATGAAACGGCTTGTAAACAAATACGAGAACATTATCAGTGGATAGAACTTCTCTTATTTGAGAATGAATTTGGCCAGACAATGGTTTGTGGCTGTCTTTCTGTTACCAGAAAGTTATTTCTGTTACCCTGTTTCCCCTCTTTCCCTCCTCAAATTTCTGATCTGGTCTGGGCAAAGAGTTTTTTCCAGCATTTTTATTTTTTGCTGAAGATTGGTTCAACGCCTCTGCTTGTTCTGCGAAAGGATTTCTTGTTCTTTTTTGTTGCTTTTTCCACTGATACAGATTTGTACATGGCTTTTTTCTGAAAATACTGTGAGCGAGCAGCTGCTTTTATTCCATTGCCCTTCTGTGTTGCATTGCTCAGAAATGCATATCCTAGGACAAGTTGAAGCACATTGGTGGGAACAGGTAGCAAGTGAGGAGGGCATAGTGCTTCAGCTTGCAATAATTTTCAGTAGCAGTATCTGTTGGGGTATTTCACGCACTCTGCAATTGTTGAGAACTCCAAGAGTAGAAAGGCAAGGCAGACAAAGCTACTTACAACAGTTCCCTTTTTGACTTCTGACAGTGCTCCTCCTCTTTGTAGTGTTCTTGATATTTGGCCCAACTGAATTGCAAAAAGCTGTTAAAAATGTTGGTATTAGTACAACTTAAAACCTCATTTTTAATTCGAGAAATTCTTGGTCCTTTCAACATCCTTGTTCCATTGGCAGGTGATCTTAACTGGCTTCAAAAGCAGTGATGTCCTCAGTGTAAATGGTGTCTCCAAAGATGGAGGCCTGGACAAACTAAGCTGTATCTTGCCTCTTCACTCCTCCAAGGCCTGGAGAGCTTCCCATGTTAACATTCCCGTGTATAATGTGGCTGCTGTCGAGCTGAAGGGGTGGCATCCCTTTCCTTTATTGAGGGAATATTTGGTGGTTTTGTACATTAGCTCAAGAAAAGGAAACCCTGCACATGCTATCATTTATTAGGAAGACCAATGTCATGTAAAGTTACCAGGGAAGATCAACTGGTCGTGTTGTCTTCATTCAAAAAGCTGTTGGTAACAAAGTAGTAGGACAGGGAGCTTGTCTTATACAGGTTAAGATTCTTTATCTCCAGTTGCCTTTGAAGGTATTCAAAATAGGCCTCTCCAGGGATATTAAGATATGGTGAGATCTTGAACTATATAAGGTAATAATAAAGGTCTTGGTCATTTTGTCTCTCTAGAAAGACGCAATACCAATGAGGAAGCAGTAAAAGACTCTTGGGTTTCAGGGTTTCAGTTCTAAACTTGCTTAGATTAGCAAGGGCTGGAAGAGTTGATTACTTTAAAAGTGTCCTGTTTTAATATTACTGATAAGTATGTAATTATTATTAGCTATTCTCTACTTAAATATGTATCAACAACTGGTTTTTATTTCATCTTGTAGTTTAGATTAATTCCTTAAGTATTTAATTTTTTCAGTTAAAAGTTGTCGAAGCAGAAAAAAATGAGTGGAAATTTAATCGAGCCCAACTACAGCAAAACTTGGATGAAAGCAAAGAGAAAATTAAAAAGTTAGAGACCTACTGGCTAGAGGCACAAAATTTATGCAAAACAGTAAATGAGCGTCTTAAAGAGACTCAAGAACAATGTGATGCCCTTGAAAAGAAATACAACAAGGCCAAGAAATTGCTAAAAGATTACCAACAAAAGTAAGTATCCCAAAATTATCAGGTCTCTATTTATTGCTTGTATGTTTTGTACACCTTGGGGAAAGCTGTCAACAGTACCTAGGGGAATAGGATTTGCTTAACACACTCTGTTTTCGTTTGTTAGAGTTCAGGGAAGCAGTGGGCTACAAATGCTGAATTCTTCCTTACCTTACATCAGCAGCTTCTGGAAAGGTTCGCCAAAAGTCTTTCTGCTGCTTTTGATTCATAGCTAAGGAAAAATTATTTAATATTTCAGTAACAACTTTTTAAAAACTACTTAGTTTAAAAGCTGTAATGCATCTATACTTTTTGGAAGGACTACTTGAAATTTGACATGAGGTGTTTGGCAATACCTTTTGCTCTTTGTGAAAAACCCTCAGCTTTGACTGACTTCAGTGTTCCAGATAGAGTAGGCATCAAAGATATTTAATGATAGTGAGATACATGTGATTTAGTCTGAGTTAGGCATTATATCTTGTAGGAGGAGTAAAAGGAATTCTGAGAAAAATTGAAAGTTTGGGGATATGTATCTAGCTGCTAAAATGGCAGCATGAAAACAGTATCTTCAGTCTGTTAAAGGATTTGTAGTAGAAGTAGTATTGTTTATTAGATACACTTATGTAGGACTCCAGCGCTGTTGTTATGTGGTAGTGTATAATTGTTCTATGTTCTTCCCTCTTAGCTAAACAAGAGGTAATTGCAAAATATTTGTAGATGTGTCCTGATAATACAGAACACAGCTGTTGCTTTTGATAGTTGCTGTAAGCATGTAATATTCCTGTTCCCAATTTCTCCACTTGCTACTAACTTTTAAAGGCAATTTATTGTGATCTTTCGCTCTTTAGTCCACGTCCAGAAATGTTACTTTTCACAGTACATTTTCGTGCTGTTTGGTTTAAAGGTCTCCTTTCCCCTCTCCTCCCAAGCTTGTCCGCATGGAAGTTCAAAAGTACGTGAAGATGATTGCTAACGTGCTAGTTTCCATTCCCTCACTGTTTAGCAAATTCCCATTACTCATTTGATTGTCCCTGAAGCTTTTGCATCTGTTGCAGATGTTTTATGCTTATTTTCTGGTTTTGTATGTTATTCCATATGGCGCAGACAAAAGCAGCTTTTATTTTTGTTTCTTTCTTGTAGTCATTGTTTCTTTTTTGTAAAACTCGGCCATTGCAATTGCTGTAGGATGAATCAAGTAGGAACTTGAAATGCAGTTTATTTTCCTACGAAGAATTTTGCCGTAGCTTTTGGAAGGAAAATATACTGTGTGTGCATGTATCTTTGTGGAAGAGAGTAGGATGTAATGATTGGAATTGTGCATGTATTTCAGGCTTAAATGCGTGTGCAACTTGCCACTTTTAAAATAAGAGATGGTTGTAATTTTGCAGAAAAAGTGTTGCCACACGTCCTTTTTCTGCACAGAGTAAATTACAGTCATCTGTATTTTCTTTTGAAGACGGTAGAAGCATACAAATACATATGTCATTTTATGACATTATAAGATTAATGAGTCAGTTATACCTTACAGGCTGATTTTTGTCACCATTCACTAATGGAATGCTCCTTAGTAAATGCAATTGTGCGTATTTCAATTTAACATTTTTCTACATTTCTGTATATTACTGTTTCATGGACATGTATTTATTTCTTTCACCAGAGAAATAGAATTTATGAAGAAAGAGGAAGATCATTCAAAGCTACTTGAAGAAAGAGACCAGAAGTATGCAGAACAACTGAAAATATATCAGGAAAAAGTAAAGCAGTATTATATTTTGAAATAAACTTCTGCATTCTTGGAGAGTTGTATCTCACTTCTGAATTTTAATTCTTGCAGATTTCAGAGCTTGAAAATAAATTAAAAGCATATGAGAAAATGCCTTATGTGTTTGAAAGTGGCAGTTTATTGGAGGATGGCTGTCAAAGTCCAGGCGCATCTAATGAACAGTCAAAGATAAAAGAAGACAATGAAAAAGAAAACAAATCAATAGAAGAAAGAATGAATTCTTTAGATATGCTAGTTTCTGGTAAGTAAGTTGTAGTATTTTTTATTTGCACTTAAGGAAAATTAGGAGGAGTTATGTGTAGTGGTTCTTTTGTTGTTAGGAGAAGTGAAGTGTTTGCTATTTCATACTGACTGAGCAAATGTTTTACATGAGTCAGTGTGGATACTTGAGTTTAGGCTCCCCCAACATTTTCAATATTGTTGTAATGTATTTCTTAAATGTTGTGGGAAAGAGGGGATAGATGGAGAGGCAACTATTTTATGTTCTTCAGATCCTCTGTTAGTGAAACTAATCATGGGACTAAAACACTGAGATATGTCAGTTAAAATCCCATTGCTTTCAAGCTATAATTTACAGCAAACTTGCTATGATTTTTTTGTCTTGTAATTTTATGCCCAGAAGGTTATGAAATATCAGATGGAGGTTCAAATGAGAATTAAATTTTTAAAATACTTGGTAAATTCTTACTTTGTAAAGAGTTTCTATCCTGAAGAATGAAGCTAGGAAAGCACGTTCGGGGCACAAATTTTCATCTATTTGAGAATAGAATTCAGTTTTCAAGCCATAAAACAATTATATTCTGTTGAATTTTACAGTTTTTTAGTTGAAGAAATTAGATAAAAGTATATTTCAAATTAAATAGAAATTGCTAGTGCCATGTGTAAAATAGTGTAGTATAATATAAAAAGTATTTCATATAGTAATGGTTAATAATAAGGTAGAATAATTCTGACTTAAATTCTGAATATTTTTCTGATCAGTGGGTTGGTGAACTTGCCTACCAGTTTTTGCTGGGTTTTGTGTTTACTTTTTTTCAAAGTATGTATTTGTTGCAGATTTTGATGCTTGTGTTGGGGATACTCCCAGATTAGACACCAGTGCCCACAAAGCAAAAGCTCAGCTTGCTTTGAAAGTAAAACGCCAGCCACCTTCTCGATCAAAGCTGAAAGAATCTCTTGGGAGTGGACAACAGATTGCAAATCTACAGGTACTGACATTGGTAGAGCGTAACACACTCTGGATGCTGAACATGTGTTGAGTTTTATCTTTATTTCCAGTTTTAAGTGTTCTCCATGCTTCATTCAGCCTGTGCCAAAGCATCGTATTTTTATACTAAGTCAAGTGAAAAAACCTTTTTGGGTTCATATCATATATGTGAACTCTGGCATGGTTTTTGTGGCACAGTTGACTTGAAGTTAGCAAAGAACTATGCAAGCTTCTTTTGTGCTACTTCTGCTTTGAAAGATTTTGATACAGTGATGTTGTGAAATACACTAATTTGTCTTGTTAGTCCTTCATCTGGAACAAGTTAGTTACCAAATTTCTTCAAAAACTAAACCGTTCTGAAATGCTTCATTATTCTCTAAGTCATTATTTAAGTTCACAAGAAGTGTACCCGTAAAATGTTCTCATGTTTCTGGAAAACGATTTAAGAATTGAGGTATAGACAGTCAATATATGAGGGAGCCTGGCAGAGAAGGAGAAGACTGAGCCAATTCAGTTAGACTGAAAAGTGGCTGCATTGAATTGGAATGGCCAAGGTGTACCAGAACATATCTGATTTGGCTAGAAAAATATGATTAAAAAAAGAAAAATATGTGCAGAAAGATAGAGGTCGATTAACAGCCTATAAAATCAGCTTCATGTGATTTAGATGGTATCCACAAGTGTGTAAGTTGAGAAATTTCTTGAACTGAGGAAATTTGCTTAGCACATACTTTCACTCTGGTAAAAGAACAGACAATAAATGAGTATATGTCATGTTTATCATAAAATGACTTTCAAATTTGTTGAAGGATGAGGATTCAGAAGACAATGTTCTCAACAGAGAATCTTCCACTATGTACCTGACTAAGACGTTAGAAACAAGTGAAAAATTACTTCTCCCGTGCCTGGATGACGCAGATCGAAAGAGTGAAAAACCTGACAAAAGAGAAAGCACAGAAAGTCCTTTAGAGTCAAGTCCTTCTGCTTCCACGCACTCTTCTCCAGTACACAAACCAAGCAACGAAAATAGCACCCCTACCGCTTGTTCACCTCCTCCTGAAGGGATGACTCCAAATTCTCCTCAAGGGTATCTCAAGAATGTAAAGCAAAGAGAAGCAAAAGTGAAAGGGAAAGAAGCCAAGGGTAAGACTTAAGGATTTATTATTATTTTAATTCTTCGGTATTGAAGTTTTACAAATTTTAGATGTAATCAGTAAAGGTCCTCATTTTTGCAAAACACTAACCTCATAAGTGGCAGTGTATTGGAGAGTAAGCTTGACAGATTTCCTGGTTTCCAGAACAATTCATTGTTGGCTTTGTGCTTCCAGACATTATCCAAGTGTTTAAACAAGATACAGATTCTGAGTATTGTGGGAATTACTGCATTATTCATCATGCCCTCTTAAAATGTTTGTCACTAGAAGAAGGTTAAAGGTATTATAATCAGCCTAGTCACTACTAATCATTATTTGAAAGGAATAGTTGGCATTTTTCTTATGAATAATTGAAAAAGGGATCTAATATAATCTTTTAAATGTTTGATATTTTCTATAATCAGCTAGTACAAATGTATAAAGGCAGATGACTTGCTGTCTTTGCTATACAGCTCAGACAAAACTGTTCTTTTAATACCCTGAAACTCCTGAAACAGGATTTGTTTTATACGCTCCTTATTTTGTATGTTTCTATGAAGTCTCAAACAAAAATAGTCTTAAAAAACCTCTACATATTAAGACATGTACCAAATACATACGTGATTTTGCTTTCTTTTCTACAGTTTTTTTGTGATGGCAGAAGCATTGCAAACTTTTTTTTTCTAAATTGGCCCCTGGAATTGCTAATTAATGCAGTACATCAAAGATGAGGATTAGTATTGAAAGCTTGCTCTTTGTGAGCAAAATGACACTAAGTGCTGTTTCTGCTAGATTGTTGCTTTCTAACTGTATTTAAATGTCTACCTATTATTTTATTGAATTAATCCTTTCTATTACCTTCTCATCCATTCATGTATCAGTCTGTATTTTAACCTACTGTGCTGTGTTCAAGAAATGACCTCTTCCTAAAATACTACCTCTAGAAATAGAGGTAGAAACAAACGTCAGTATTAAAAATAATTCTTCTGGTTTTGTATTCAAGTTGACAGGAAAAATAACCAGTTTAACTGTATTTATAATTTATTGGATGTTATATATTTAGAAAGAGTGGTTAAGTAGCTGAAGTTCTAATGTTGATTAGAAACTACTGATTAGATATGGAAAAAAAAAAAAGGGAAAAACTCTTGACTGTCCTGACTGTCGAGTATGTAAGCTTTGAGATAATCCTTCCTGAAATATATAATGGTTATTTGCTGGGGGAGTGATGGGGAGTTGACCTCAGTTTTGTGTACTAAACAGGATTTGGGGGTTTTACGGTCCTTGAAGAAGTCTGTGTATATCATGTCAGTAGTTGTTTTGAAGGTAGAGCTTAAAATCTACTTTGTCTCCCAAAAAGCAAACTGCATCTCTTTCACAGGTAGCTTATTTAGGAAACACCTGATTTGCAATACGAAGTGTATTTCAATTATTTTTAAAAAATCTAGTAGCCTGAGAATTTAAAAGTAAGTACTTTTAGGACTTGGAGTAATGTGTCGCAGTCCACTGAGAAGAGGTTGTGTGGTGCTTGTCACTTTATTTTGCATAATAATTGAAAAGTTGGTATTGAACGTGCTTCCTTTGGTGAAAAATTGGGTCCTAAGACGTTGTGTTCCAGTTTTGAAAATAAGAGTCTTGGAGGAGCCTCAAAGTCCCAGTTGTTTCTTTAGAATAGTTACAGTTTGTGTGCCATTTCCAATAAACTGAGCTTATCAGGAGCTGTCTGCTCTCCAGGTACTGACCATCATGTTGGTTAGGCACCCCTCATGGAGCTGGCAGCTTGCATACATAGCCCATGTTCACAGCAGCTGGCCTGGACTAGCTACTGAACCAAAAATACTGCTAAAGGAGCATCTATAAAGCTTCAAGAGTAGTAAAGAAATATTAAATGCTATATTTGCTCAACTGTTGCTTTAAAAATTAATTTAATTCATGCATCTTACACTGGTTATGTAGTTATGTATTTTGCAGTTGACATTTTGCAAAAGAAAGAGGTACTTTTTTCTAAACCTATCATAAACTAACTTTTGTTTGTAATTCATTAGAGCAAAATACTGTGGTAAATTTTACCTTTTTGTAGACAGTATAGAATTACTGTTTATCAAAAGCAATATTTTTGAATAGTCGTCAGCAGCTGCTGTGTTGCTATTTTTAAATGGCCTGGTACAGCCAGAATGATGAGAAGATGCCATAGAGAGTAACTTAGGCTGATATGGCTGTAGTATTTTCAGTTCTTATCTGTGTGGGAGAGTGTGAATTCTTAGTATCTGACTTACAAGCATCATCATTAGTGGTTGAAAATGGCAGGTATTTTTAGAACAACATTTTTATTTTTCACCCCTCTATGAAAAACAGAAGAAAGGAAAAATGAAGACAGGACAGTAGAAACAAATGAAGGAATACCATCAGGAAAGTCCAAAAGGAGATTTCCAGATTTTGGGTAAGATTTTACTTGTGTTCCTTTGCAAGTAAGTGGTGTTCTGTGTTATTTTTGAGAATATTGTGTTCTCTAAATAAAACAATATTGAAGAAATCCAGTAATGCTACTTCATAGCACCATCAGTGGACATAGTATTTATCATCTTGAATTTGTAATGTTGTGTTCGTGTTTCTACCACATTTTGATTTTATTTATCTATGCTTTTTTCCCCCCTCAAAGAATTTCTTGGGGTTCTTCTGTTTGTGTATGAATGCACCACTTCACTATGAACTAAATTGCAAATCCATGCATAGCTTTATGTCAGAATCTTGTTGGTGTCCAGAATCTAATGCTATGTCCTGCTAGGGTTATAGTATAAAATAGACACCTGTCTTGCTTTAATTCCTTCTGCAGTAGAGGTGTCATTACATAGGGTTTGGCTATAGGTGCTGCCTACTGAGCTGTTGCTTGGAGGCAGGCAGCAGCAATGAATGCATCTCTGAATTTCGTTTAGAAGGTGAGATTGTCCACAGGGGCAAAACAGCTGCATACTATCTGAAAATACAGTGTGGTACCTGAACTCTGGGGATTTAAGAGAAGAGTTGCTACATTTTGCAGTAAATCTTGATCCTTTGGAGATGAGGGTGAAGCTTGTTGAAGCCAGCTAACATTAAAGACTTAGACTGGTACTGCAGTAAATGCATGATAATGTATAACATAAAAATCAACTTATTTCACACACTGATAATGCAGTTAGTGACTTTGCTTAAGTTGCTGTGCATTACGTAGGAGCATTAATGTAGCAATAACACTGTGGTTTTCCTCTTGGTTGTATCCACTATATGCTAGGCTTCTTTGGGCATTTACTGTATTTATTTTGGTTATCTGTGGCCTTTGAAAGGGTACTGTCATGGTTCTTAAATAGAATTTGAATGCCAGAACTTTTTTAGTTGCGTGCATAATCTCCAAAATCATGCTTTGTATAATAATATAAATGTGGCTTTTTGTAACTGTTGAAGTCAGTGTAAAAACTAACTTGCTGATTTACAAAAATGTTGCACCAGGTAAATGTAATGCTTTATGAAATTTGTGTTTTTTCACTTCAGTGGATTGCGGAAATCTGGGGGCAAGGGTAAGAAGCAAGAAAAAGAAAATATGAGAGGCTCTCTGGATAGCAGGTAGTTCTTTTGTTAGTTTATTACATACATGCTGCATTCCTAAAATTTGTAACCCAAGAATTTCTCTAAAACTGTCATTAATGTTTGCTCTTAAAGTACATTCTTGTGGCAAAATTCTGTGAAGATTTAATGATGCAGAGATGAGCTTCTCATCTCAAAGAAGAGTGTAGAGGAGGCAACATTAAAACTGTATTTTGCTTAGGAAGATGAATGTTGAGTAAATTAAGTTAGCAATTACTTGAAATTGTTAAATTGTTGAAATACTGCAAAAGTTCTTAAATTTGTGTTGTTAAATAACTCGATATTTTGCATGGATATTTAAAGGCAAGTATCAGTTTTCATTTCAAGTTTTATTTTCAAGTATCAGTTGTGCTGTGAAACTGGTAAAAATAAGTGGTGTGTTTTGAGTTTGTTCTTGTGTTTAAGGGGGTGGTTTTGTATTTGAGGAGTGGGGTGGGGTTTTTTGCTGTTGTTGTTTAAACATGATTTAATCTGCTTATCTCAGAGGTTCCCGAGAGCTTTTGGATGACTCTGGCAACAATCTATCAGCATCAGATTCAGATTCCCCTGCTCCTACTTGCATGCCTTTCTCTTGGTTTGGAGACAGCCACAAAGAGCCTCAGATTTCTAGCAGCAGTCTGCATGTTACTCAGAGTGGGCAGGATGGTTGTGAGCACAGTCAAGAGAAGAACAGAACCAAGGTAAGGATGACTAATTTGTGCTTTGAATATTTAAGTGTTGCATCTTGATAAAGTAAAAACATCAGTAGTTAGTATGTGGAAGCCTAATGACTTATTCCTTGGCCACATCACCTCTTACAAACTTTGCTGCAGAAGTCTGAGATATTACAGCTCTTACGTGCAGGAATTGTGTGTGTCTTCCTGTTCCCTCCTCTTCGGTTGAAGCGTCAGTAGAGGCTATTCAGGCTGAAGTAGCATCTAAGGAAAAATCACAGGGCATGCTTTTTCTCTGGTTTATAATGCTAAAAGTAATTCTAGTTTCAGGAAAGCACAGTTTTAAAAGTCAGATCTGTTTCCCAGACTAGTTTGTGGAGGAAGTGTACATGAATAGAAATCAGCTGTCCAAACGGTTGGCCAGCCAGTTCTTACCGTACTGGAATGTAGGGTTGGAGTACCAGACAGGTGGAGGCAGATAGCATCCTCATTTTCATTAACAAATATAGTATTAAAAGCCAAGAAACCCATCTATAGAACACTTTCTTCCAGGCTTCTGAGTAGCTAGTAATCTAATAGTTTAAAGCCTTTTAACCAGATCTTGAGAGTGAGGCTACAGTTCAGTCTATAACCATAGTTACCATCCTTATGGTTTAAACTATTTGAAAGAAACAGCTTTAGAAACTGAAAGGTTTAATATGTGTGCTGAGTATTTGGTAAAAGCGTTTTCAATATAAGACTGTTCTTAGCAATTTTACTACATTTTTAGAATTTCATTCTCGTTTCCTTTGGATTTTGTCAAATTGAAAATTAGAGTTATTTGAGTAAGGTCATAGCTGGGTTTATTCTTGAGTTTCACAATTTTTCTTCACTTTGGATGGCTAAAATACTCTTTCATGTTTTGCTTTTCTTCTGTGTTGTTAGAGAGAAATGAGTTGTATACATAGAAGAGAAACTTGCCAGGTTGTAGTCCTTGAAGTCACTCATATTTTGCAGAGATTGCAGATAACAAGTCTGCTTTCTGTGTTTCCAGATGGTAATTGCACTAAAATGCTGTTGTAACACCTTTTTTTTAAATACTTTGTTTCTCTAGTGTAAATTTACAGTCCCTGTGATAGTAATAAATTGTCTGCATACGTAGTTTTTAAAAATCACAGAAAGTTGGTTTTAGAACCGTACAATCCTTATTATAACATAGGAACTTAATAAGAGTAAGAACTTCTTAATCTCTGAAGTAGAACAGAACTTTACAAAATACTGCCCAGTGTGCGTCAGTCTTGTGTATTTAGAGCTCCTGCATTGGTCACTTCTGTTGAAGCATGCAGTGGTCAAAAGATGTTTCTGTAAATAACCCAGGGATTTGAAAGGTATACGCATATACTTCAATACAGTTGTTTAATTAAATAAGAGTGCATGGTTGGTCTCTTAATAGGTTGGTCTCTTAAGAGACTGTAGCAAAGCTATCAAGAGGTGTCTTCTGTACAGATAAGCATTCAGTGCGTTTGTCTTTCAAAGTCATTGATTCAGAAGAACCCATTGGTCCCTTCTTCATTGCTCCTTTCTATCTGATTTGAATAATTTTTGTGAGCATGGTAAAAGTCCCACTGCTGCATTTCTGCTATAAGCACCCATAATGTTCATAAGCAGCTCTTAAAGTTTTCATATACCTACCATAGACACCTAGTTTTTGGCAATCAAAAAGTTATAGCTCTTACCAGATTGAATGCTCTCTTCCTTTGCACATTGTCCTGAAATAATAGTCTTTTCTTCTTACTGGTCTGTACTTACTGAGTTGATTACCAGTTCAACCTTCTGGCTGGTTTCTTGCCTACTGGTTTGGGGTTTTTTTTTGTTTGCTTCTCATGCTCCAGTATGTAATTACTGTTTCCTGCTCTTTTCCTTAGTGCCAGTTGTAAACCAGCAGCTGGAAGATTATGCAAGTCTCCAGCTATATTCCTGCTTTGTAAAATGGTAGAAAGCTGATCCCACTGAAGAACAGATTCTCATACATTCATTAATCATAAAATCATAGTTTTCCTCTCCAAAGTCAGGCTGTTTTCACTTTGCAGTGTTTGGGGTCTTTTGTAAAGATGGTAATGTGACAGTGGCTGCTGCTTCAAATGAATGGCTAATGCTTGTAGATCTGAACTTACAGTTGATAATTACATTCGCACAGTAACAAGGCTTTGGCTTGTTTTGCTAAGAAATGACATTAAAACTGACAAAGAAATGTGCTTGACCACTCAGCAGTGAGTCTTGCTACTAAAACAATTTAAAAGCAAGGGACAAAGTTGTCTTCCCAGAATTCAAGGAAAGAATACTCCTTTTTGTTGATACTAAGTCAAAATGTATAAATAAAGCAATATATAATAAGTATAGCACTAGCATTTATTCCTTTTATGTCTGTAGTATCCCATATGATCATGTGACAGCATTTCTTAAACGGGAGGTGAAAGCAGAAACCCTAAAATAAGAACTTCGTTGTGTAAAAAATCTCTGTGGAACTGAGTCTTTTGTATTGTGTATAGTTTCTGTAGTTGTGTTTTAGCATTGATGATGTAAGGAATATAATTCTATTCCTTATTACCTGGTTTCTGGTTTTGCAAAATTTGCCTCTTAAAGTTACTGCACTTAGAAGGTTTTTATTTCCTTAAAATGGTTCTGAAGTTAGTTTTAAACTTACAGTTTGACAAAGTAATGAGTCAACTTTTGGATCCATGTGAAAACAAGAAACACAGGAACTAAAATCCTGTGTGCTTGCAGACAGTTCTTAAATTAGTCCCTTGACATAAATGTGTCCCATTTCCTGATACAATACACACACATACATACTGTTTATACGCATTTTTTTTCCAGAATACTATTTAGCTTCTGTAAGCCTGTATGCAGTGTTTCATTTTCAATGCAAGGAAGAGCAGTGTGGTATAAACTATATCCTAGTACCTTAAATGATAGGAAGCATACCTATAAAACCTCGTCTATCCAAATTCTATGCTATTCAAGAGTCAAAAATCTTTGCAACTGGCTCTAAATGCTTAAAAGGAAATTACTCCTATAAACTGATGAGGAGCAGGGGGAGGAGAAAACATTACAACTGGTGCTCAGATGCTTTACTTTTGGCTATGTTTTTTCTAAGGTTTTTGCTTGAATTTTATTGTCTTTTTCTTTTTTTTTTTCCTTTTTTTTTGGGGGGGTGTTTGTCTGAATTGTTCTTGATTTTCTCTGTAAAGGTAGAAAGAGTGAACTGAGGGTGGCTGAAAGAAAAGCTCCTATTTAGATTTTCAGTTTGGGTTGAAGTTAATTTGAGAATAGGTTGCTAGACAAAGTATTCTTTTGTTTCTGGTAATAATTTTTACGTCTAAAAGACTGAAGAAGACCCTAAAATTTAATGTAGTTAATAAAATAATCTACATGGTAAACGGAATACCATTTTTCAGTCAAGAAAGGTACTACACAGAGGTAGCAGGAAAACTCAAGTTGTGGTTTGGGGTTTTTTTGTTTCTTGGGTTGTGGTGGTGATGGGTTTTTTCTTGAGCTTTGGAGTGGTGTTTTTAAGGCTGAAAATGTGTATCAATAATTTAGAGTATAAGGGAGTGCACTTACAAAACAAAAATAGAATAATCCAGAAAACTGAGAGTTCAGGTCAAATTGAAATCAGAACACAAATACCAAAGTGCTAAATGAAGATAACTGCAAAAATGTAGCTCTCTTATAGAAGCATATCTTACTGAAGAAAAATATCTTTAAGATCAGCCTAATTTAGGATCTCAGGTTATTTATGCACATAGGGATGTGGTATGGCATCCTTACAAAGTTTAATTAGTTGATTAGAGACTTGGAGAACATTAGAGAAGATACCAATAAGTAATTGCTTACTGTTTGTAGGCAGCAAAGAGTAGTGCAGAGAAATAAATTTTAGAAAGGCAAAGGTAGGTGGCATGTTTTTGGCCAGAATTATTTTTCACTCCCTAAAGAAAAATATTTTCGAGGTCGCAATCTGAGTTGGAAATGAAGGCAATCAAATTAGAAAATGTTCTGGAAAAAACATATATTTATATTCTTTAGAAGGGGTTTTGTACCAAACCCGCTGTGAAGTTTTCAGGTGTAGCATCAGGTTTTTTCAGTCTTCAGTTTGAGTCCCAGGCTGCTCAGGTACAACCCGCATGAGGTTGCTGGATAAGATTCAGCCTGGGTCCTGCTGCTGTTAGATGCTGAGCCAGGCATACAGATCCAAAAGCTTTCTTTAAACACAGACTAGGTGTAATAACTGAATGTAAACAGAAATGATGCGAAGATTTTACATTCTTTCAATCTGATAGTCATGTGATAGAATATTAGTCATGTTTCTAACCTGAATTTTACTTCGTTACTTTTCTAAGAAAATTAATCTTCAACTAGATCAGGTTGCTCAGAGCTCTGTTCAACCTGAAACCCTGAATATTTCCAGAGATGGGGTGTCCACCATCTCTCTGGGCAACCTGTGCCAGTGTTTTACCCCTCTAATTGAAGCTGTTAAATGAACTGCAATACAATACAGTATCTTAAATCAAAATTTACAGGTTTGGGAAAGCTTGTCCTTGGGCAAGCTTTGTATTTCCCGTTAATGAACTGATATAAATTATATTTATTTTACTGTTGACTGCAGTGCTTTGACAGTGGGCAGCTGAGAAGTCTAAAGCGAGTTCTTGTTTTCACAACTTTGTAAGACGTGGGGGTGCTTCTGTGCCATGGAAATCTTAATGACCATAAACAATTAGGACTGATTTTTATCTTGCCAGCAGAACACCACTTTCTGAAACACATTTTTAGTGTTTGTGACGGTTTCAGTTCAATACAAATTCATCATGAATAAGTCCAGCAAATGTATTTTAAATTGCTTCTCCCATAGTGTGGTATGCCTGCTGAAAAAGTAACTGATGCATTTCCTTGTGTATTTTGACACCATTTCAGGTTATGACCGATTCTCTGCACAAGTTGCTCTTATTTGGGATATTGCTTTAAATTTGTTACTGTGTTCCTCAATTCAGTTTAACAAAAACAAGTCAGATGCTTGATGTAGTTAGTACATTTTATATGTGTTCTAAAGGTAACTGAGTCATACTATTTTTTTTAAACCAAAAATCAAAATTACTAGAATGTCACCTAATGACCTGCTTTTTCCAAGAAGTGAGTTAATAAAACATTATTTCCACTTGTTTGCAGAGTAGAATTGTCATAGATGATACATACCATAGCAAGCCAAGTTGTGAACTTTCAGGGTTAGTGACAGAACCAAATCTGTCAGGTCGTTCACACACTTTAACCTTCTCTTCAGATGAGGTGAGTTTCAAAGTGTGTATATGTGTGTTGTTGATGTTGTTGTTCACACTACAGCATGTTTAATAGAAACAGATGTGTGTGATGTGAAACTAGATGGCTGTTCCATATTTGAATGTTGAAGAGCACTGTAAAGAAGCTGTTAATGAACTAAGGACATGCACTAGTGGATGACACATCAGCCTGTGTGTTCTGATCTAGTTATATCATAAAAATCAGAAGGAACTCTCTGATCAAATTGCAGTTTTTAATTTTAAATATAATGGTGTTCTGTTCCACTAATTTAAAGCAACTTCCTGGGTGAATGAAAACTGCAACATTTTTGACCTTGCCTTCATGTCTGTGCAGGTTTGTTTTACGATAAAATTTCATCTCAATAAAAACAAACAAAAGAAAAAGGAAAGGAAAAAAGTCAGAATATGGTGGTTCTGATATATAGGTAGAAATTAGATACCTGAAAGTGTGTTCATTCCCCTGGAGAACTAGTTCCTTTGGCTACAGCTGAAACCTAAAGTCCCCACTTTGGTAGCATTCTGAGATACTGTCTCACTTGGTGTTTGACTGATAGACATCTTTATAAATTAAATCCTTTAGTTTAGGAAAACTCATTAAAAACTGGACATAGTTGAATTAGCGAGCTTGCCAGACTGGTGGTTTGTGAATGTGATGAGATTTTTATTAACTGTCTTAAGTCAGTCTTTGGTGAAAATCTTCAAATACCCCAGTAATATGTAAAAGTCAGAGCAGTCTTACAAACCGTATTATAAATTCACTAACAGTAAAATCTGAGGTGTCAAAAATCATGTAACTAGTTTACAAGTTGTAGTAGTGGATTAAGTTTTTGCAGATTTTTATTGGAGATAACAGATCTAATGAAAACCAGAGGAAGTCTAGTTAATAATGTATCTCTGCAAGTACTCCCTGCAGTTTTTTGAATGGAATGGTTCAAGAATGGAATATGTGTTTCCAAAACTTTCAAGCAGTATAAATAGTAATATTTCATTAAAGATGTCTACTTGAATATTATTCTTTGATCAGTATTACAAACTTTCAGTAAACTTTGGGTTCTAAAACTCAAATGAAAGCTATTACTAATTGTCCTTGTGTAAAGTGATGATTTAAGCCTCTTTTTGTTATAGATGAGTCTAATTCCAGTGTTCTGTCTAGTTCATGTGTTGCTTATTGTCCCAGTTTCACATGAGCAGTGACAGCTGTTTGTACCTTTTCAGTAATTACATTGAGTACCAAGCGTCTACTGTAAGGAAAACAAGGAATAAACTATGAACTGTTTTCTCTTTTGGAAAGCAGTATGCGTGAAGAAAAATGCGTATTTCTGGGTTTGGGGGGTTTTTTAAGTTTGTAGTCTAGGTCTAGGAAAAAATAAGTAATCAGTCTTACAGCAATTTAGGATATTTCAAATCACAGAATAAATTTGGTTGGAAAAGACCTCTGAGATCATCAAGTCCAGCCTATGACCCAACACCACCTTGTCAATTAGACCATGGTACTGAGTGCCACGTTCAGTCTTTTCCCTAAACATGTCCAGGGACAGTTACTCCACCACCTCCCTGGGCAGTCCATTCCAATGTTTAATCACCCTTTCTGTGAAGGAATTCTTCCTGATGTCCGACCTGAATCTTGCCTGGCCAGCTGAAGACTATGTCCTCTTGTCACTGGGTACCTGTGAGAAGAGGCTGACCCCCACCTGGCTACACCCGCCTTCCAGGGAGTTGTAGAGAGCTGTGAGGTCCCCCTGAGCCTCCTCCAGGCTAAACATCTGCAGCTCCCTCAGCTGCTCCTCGTTGGACTTGTGCTCCACACCCTTCACCAGCTTCACTGCCCTTCTCTGGACATGCTCCAGCACCTCAATGTCCTTCCTGAACTGAGGGGCCCAGAACTGGACACAGCACTTGAGGGGTGACCTCACCAGTGCTGAGTACAGGGGGACAGTCATTGTCCTGGCCCTGCTGGCCACACTATTCCTGATACAGGCCAGGATGCCACTGGCCTTCTTGGCCATCTGGGCACACACTGGCTCGTGTTCAGCTGCTGTTGACCAGCACCGCCAGCACCTTCCCCACTGGGCCACTTTCCAGCCACTCTGCCCCCAGCCTGTAGCACTGCATGGGGCTGTTGTAGCCAGCATGTAGGACCCAGCACTTGGTCATGTTGAACCTCATGCTGTTGGTCTGGCCCACTGCTCCAGCCTGTCCAGGTCCCTCTGCAGAGCTTTCCTAGCCTCCAACAGATCGACACTCCAGCCTAACTTGGTGTCATCCACAGATTTACTGAGGGTACACTCAATCCCCTCATTCAAATCACCAGTAAAGATATTGAACAGGATCATTAACTTAAGCTCTTAATGAGTATAATTTCTGCCTGATGGTTGTTGTCCGGATGGGTTCATAAGTATGCAGCAGGAGTCGTGCTAGCCACTGTAATTCCTGCTTTCAGAGGACTGGGCTACTGCATGCTGCCTTACAAATCCTGGAATTGTTAGGAAACTGGAGATGGAAGCACCTCTTAGAGATCTAGGTGGGGCAGCATTGAGGAGTCTGCCTCTCTGCTGGGCAGGTGCTCGCAGGCAGTTTGGGGATGTGGCTGCCTGGTGAGAGTTAGCAGCCAGCGAGTTACAGCAGAGGCACTTCACTCACAGATGGTTAGCGAGCTAGCTGGGTAATCCTCCTAATGTTCTTAGTATGTTAAATGGTGTGATGGCAGTGGTATTTTCTTGGGCTCGGTATTTTTATCTCCAGAGCCTCTACTTGCTTTCTGAATCACATGCGTTTTTATGCAGGAGCACACGGCTTTCTCATGCTTCCATACCTTAGGAGTAGTTTTAGTTCTGCTTTCTGAATTTGCAGCTGATCTCTTGTGTGTGTAGTGTCTGTTTTGGGAACTCAACTTTGATGTACAAGCAGCTTGGCATGTTCCTTCTGCCTCTGAATGGACATTTGAGAAAAAAATTATGTAGCGGTATTAGTTAATGACCAATAAGCCTTACTCAGAAGTTGGTGTTCTTCATCTTATCCTTCTACAGTTTCACTTTCCTATATTCTGAAAAATAGAGATGTGCTTTCCCCTTGTGTAGTAGTGAGAAATTCAAATTATACAGTATTAAATATCTGTGAGAAGATGATGTCCATGTGTTTTTAACACAGATTCAGGTGTTGCTACAACTTCCAGTTTCAGGATTCTGTCTCTACCGATAGGAAGTAGAAGGAGTTTGGTAGCAACTGATGATGCGGAAACCCTAAGTTGCAATTCATAGCTAAGCCTGGAGGACTCCTCCATAGTGCAGTCTGTTAGCTGCACTAATCTGTGGTGCTTGGACAAACTGGTTCAGAGAGCAACCAAGGTTCTGTAAGGGACTGCAATTCTCTGACAAAATCAAAGACTCTGGGTCTCTCTTTTTTTTTTTTTTTTTGGCAAGAATACATCTTCAAGTACTTAGACTCTGAAATTGCAGAAGTGAAGTTTTTGCATGGCTTGCACAGATTCAGTAAATCTAGGGTGAGTTCCGACTGGAATAAAACACTTTACACATTTTTTCATGTAAAGGAGATATATAGATACACACACACCCCAAATGATAGAAGTACATAGATATATTAAACATACGTATGTATCAGCATATATTTCAGTATTTCTTGTGGCTGATAGACCACAGCTGAGATACAGGTCCACCTTAAAAGCAAAGTAGTTCCCCTTTTTTATGTATTATTCATGAACACTTGCTAATATGAGACAAAGTTACCAATATATATTTTGTATTGCAGTATCAGGTTGGGGAATACTATTATCTAAAATTATTTAAAATAAATGTGCATTTTAAAATCCCCTTGGTAATTTATCCAACTAATCTTCTCTGTACAAAGCATCTCAAGCTTGATAGCTTGGATAGAAGACTCAGTGCTCCAGTTGTCTTGATGCAGATGCTGTATAGAGCACTTCAAGCCATACCTCTTCTAGAGCCCTTTGCTGTTATTTGATGCAAATTGCTATTCTTCTTTTGCACATCAGAAGGGCGGATGTGTTTGCACTTGTTATATCTACATAAGCGTTTTGATTTGGATAAGGAGTTCATTTTTTAAATAAATATTCTGATTGTTCCCACTTGCCTTACTTTGATTTATCTTGGAAATCAAATCAGATGTGCTCGAACAGTGATCTTGCTGTGTTCCAGCTGCTAGTGGCCACTGAGTCTTTCTGATCAGACTAGAGCTATGTGGAAGTGAAAATCCTTTGAAATGCTTGTAGCGTGGATTTTAGGACCTCAGCACAAACTGTTCAGCTCTACAGACTCGTTCCTATTTATCTGCACTTCCTCCTAATGTAGCCACTGTCTCTTGTTTCACAGACCAGGGAAAGCAAAACCATTTCGAATTACGTGTAGTCCTTCACTACATTGGGAATTTGAAAATTTTGTTTCCCCTCATACTTGTCTACCATATTGCATGCTCAGATCCAGTGTGTGGTATGATGAGATTATGTGACAGGCCTACATCTCATTATCTTTGACTTGTAATCACCACAATTATTTTGTTACATCAATCAACTCTCCCAAATACTTCATCAAATAAGCTGGGTTTTGTGAGATCCCTTTGGCTGGCAGTTGTAGTTGTTCACCTGCAACTTAAAAGGGTCATGTCTCAAATCCATCACTAGGAAGATGCTTATTTCCATGTTTTTTGTTTACAAATTGGGTGTGAGCCTTGCTGGAAAAGGCGAGCATATTTTCTGCTGTTTGCAAATATCTTTGATGAGCAGTGGAAGCTGGCCAGCAGAGCAGTCTGCAAGTCTAATGTAGCCTGTACTCAATCATGAGCTAGTGAGAGATGATTCTGGATAGTTAAGAAAACTTCTGTTAACTGATGTTAGTGATTCAAGTACCACACTTGAATTTCTCCTCTACAGACATTGAGCTCTGTTGTGTAGCTTTTCTTTTGTGATGAAGTAATAGTGCTGCAGGACAAACAGCAGTACCTTTTCCCCTCAGAAGCAGAATGAAATTGAAGCAGGGTACCTCAAAAGCTCTGTGAGCTGGCAAAGTATATTTTCAGTGGAAGTCTACAAGCGGCTATGTTTCTGAAATGGTCATCTTCTATTTGGGCAGACCTTTTAAAATGTTGATGTAATAGCATTAGTTGAAAGAATGAACAGCCCTCTTTTACAAATGTACAAAATGTAGTAAAACTACATCTAGAACACTCACCAGATTTACTGGCTACTAGAATTGCTTTTTTTCTGGATTTCCATCACTTAACAATAATCAATAATAGGGTTGCAGTGCTTGATGATTCTTCATGCTGTGTAAGGTACCGTCTAACATTAACATATAGCTATCTTAACCGACTAACTGAGGAAGTGTGTTCATTGTTTGGATAGGTCCAATTTACCATCTATGTTCTCTGTTTCTGACTTAGTTGGTGTTGAATGTTGCAGTGTCTTCTTGTTCGTAGTGCTTAAAAAAAACTAGACAAACTGATTTCAAGAACTTAAGTCCTTTTGGAGTAGAGCATGTTTAAAAATGCACTTTGTTAATCAAACTCACCTGGCAGCTGGAATTCAACAGTCAAGTAAAATATTGCTTATCATGACTTTTCTCAATTGGTTAGGCATTGGATGATGAATTTACAACAACAGGAAAGCAAAATCAATGGCACAGTAGACCTATTTCTGAATGGACCACCCAGCAAGTATGCCACTGGTTAATGGGAATGAACATGGAGCAGTATATTACAGAGTTCACAGCTATGAACGTAGATGGACAGCAGTTAATGCAGCTCGACAGTGAGAAGTTGAAGGTATGTGAATATCCCAGGATAGATTTGTAACTGTATAGGTTTCACTGCTTATTCAGACATATTTTTAACCTACAGAGTCCATTTTCCTGGTTTTGTGGCTTTTTAAGGGATAGAGTTATTTGTTCTTGTTATTTATTTTATATTGAGTTATTTGCTTTTGAAGTACTTGGAGACTGTATAGTTAGATAGTAATTAGTAATTGATTGTAGAATTAAAGACAGGCTGTTTATAGCCAGAAAAATAACAAATATTGCTTCCTTGTTTGTATCTTGAGGAAATAAAAGTAAGCATAATTGTCCAAGGGGTCTTGATACATCTGTCACCCAATCTTAACATAAGGTCGTATCAAAGCAAGTTCCAGCCAATTCAAATAGAATTGCAGGATCCAGTTTTAGAAATCTGTTTCTTCCAGATTTCTTCTTCAGATGGAAAGGCTAAAATCCTATCTGGTGACTTTTTAAATGTTTCAGGCTTTTACTCCTGCTGAAAATACGTATTCTGAATCTTCTGAGCCTTTTCTTGCCATTTTACATCTGGAAAGCTGCATTGTCTATGTATCCCTTATAGTGCTGGTAAATTCCTGCAGTTTTTCTTTCTTCTTAGATTATCAGACTGCATTTCGGACAGGCAAGAGGTTCACTGGTCTATTCTGGCAGAAGGCAAATATTCCTTAATGATCAATAGTAGTAGAATTTGAGGGACTTAGGCAGGGAAAAAGTGTCTAACTTCAGTCTCCAAAATATGCCTGCATTTTAAATAGACATGCAGCACTAAATGTCCTGTATTTTATAAAATTTAATGGGCACAGAGGAAATACCAGTGACTGGCCTGTCAAATGACTGTCTCCAGTTGTGGAACCTTGAATGCTGATGCCCTAAAGCTCAATGTGCACCTGATGCCGTTCGGGCTGACACAGTGCGAGTGCAGTCAGGCACTTGGAATCGGGTGCTGCCACCTGCCGATCGCAAATCGAAGTGTACGGTCGGCTGCATGAGTTACTTCCTAATTATACACTTCAAAATCCTTAAAATTAAGGAGTAGTTACTGAGTAAAAATTCCTCGTGTATAAAAAGAGCTAGAAAAATATCTGGAGATTACTACTTATGATGCTATTTTCTGGAAATTCTCACGGGTTTACATGTTTGTAAAATGCAACACAACACTGTTATTTCACAACTGAGGAGTTGGCCTTGGTTTCCTTACCTACCTTGTTACCCAGGTGATTATTTACAATGCTTTTGACACCCAAAGTCCTTATTTTTCAGATAAACTGACTATCTTGTAGAAAAGTGAATAACACTTTCTTGTATTGTTAATGCACAAGCACTGCTGACAGTGCTGTCGGACAAAATTACTGATGAGGTTTTGTTTTGTTTTTCCCCTCTGAAGGCTTTGGGAGTTTCCAGTCAAAATGACCGATCAACAATAAAGAAGAAAATTAAGGATATTAGAAAAACACAGGAAAAACTGGAAAAGCAGAAGGAAAAGGTTCAAAAGAAAGAGAAAGAAGTTCGCAAGACTGGCAGAGTGGTTGCTACTCTTGAATCAAGCTGCTAAAATGACCATTTTATTTTAGTGCAGACTTGCCTAATCTTGAGGAAGTTCAGCAGATTTGTATATAATTGTACAATTGAGGGAGGAGGGAAAGTGCAACAGTTCAACGTGGTAGGTGGTTTTTTACTTCTAAATTGTGGTCCCTCCCCATTACAGCCCAATAAAATGAAATAATACTTCCAATATTTTTATTTCTAGTTGACTCTGCCTGTACTAATAGACAATAATTTAACTTTCTGCCTTAACTAACATTTCTGCTTCTAAGGTGTCATATGCCCTTTTCATTGAAATTGATGTTTGTGAAAAGTAGAATACTGTATTAAAAATCATTCCAGTATTAGTCAACTAGCATTTGATAGAGTTGAATCTGATAGAGGGACAATAGAAAAATCCTGCCAACAGTCTGTGACAGTCTGTTTATCTGTTGCCACTAAAGATGTATAGTAAAAATTAAGTTTAAGATAATGATAATGTCAAATTAATTTAAAAAGAAAGCATGTATTTCAAATTTATGGATTATTTTGTTTTAGTTCTTGTACTTCTGGGACTTCATTCAAAGTTCTCTTTAGTAGCACATTGTTTTTGAATTCTATGTGTTGCAATTTACTGAGAAAATAACAAGAAATACTAAATAGTTTTCACAAACTACATATCCTAAGCATAATATTAAGTTTTCTGTACGCTACCCGTATGGTGTTGGGACAAGGTGTAAGCCTATAAATAAGATCCTTTTTAACCTATTTTTCCTAAATAATACATAGTTTTATAGATTTATGCTATGAAAAAGATCAATTTGCAATACATGTATTTCTCTTTTCTACATGCTACAGGATTTTTTGCGGACCAAATTTATATTTGCTAATTTTAAACAATACCGTTTTTCAAACCTAAAATACTGAGGGAAGAATTGTAGGAAAAATTATCACTGACGCACTGGGTTTCTGCCTTGTATTTAAATGTTCAGTTGTAGACTACAGATTATTTCTCTTTAAAGGAGGATTTGATTCTTGAAATAGCTTAGAACATGACTTGGTGTTTTGTATATTTACATACTATTTTCTAGAGATACTACAAGAGCACTTCCTTAAACTAGATTATTCCAGAAACATAGACTAGATTAAGTATCAGTTCCACCCTAGAATGGACTAGAACAAAACTTACATAGTTCGTTTATGTGGACCAAGTTCTCCTTTAAATCTATGGACTGTTTTTCATTTTAATTAAATGAATGAACTTCACTGTTGGTGTTTCACATTTACTATTTTTTTGTATAAATGTCTTAAGAATTCCAGCAAAAGGACTGTGTGGAAATGCTTCTGCACACTAGGCATTTCCAAAATAAAGTTGGAAAATCTTGGTAATAACTATTTTTTTAAAGAGGTTATATTTCAGTTTTGTGCATTCTTGGTCAATATTTTAACTTATATACTTTGTTTGCAGTAGCTTTGAGTTGTATGCCAAACTTACAGACCTTGAACCAAAGAGGAATGCTGCCCTACTGATAAAAGAAAAAGGAGTTACAAGTATGGAATCATCAAATGCTCAGGATCACCCATGTAAAACCACCCTTTAATTAATTCAGTCAAGAAAGTTGAGTGCTTTCACAGCTAGGACAGAGAATATTGATAGAACCCCGTATTACCTTTTCCCTTTAAGCCTACTGTTGCACCCTGTGAAGTTTTCTCATGAAGGAGGCTAGTGGAAATAATGGTTTCAGAGGTTTCCCTGCATGCAGAGCTGTTGTAGGTAAGGAGGGGCCATAGCAGGGATGATAAACTCCCCTGGCACCTGAAGATGAGAACATTGATTATCACAGCCCCTGGCTGCATGGAACAAGCTCAGTACCAAGCTACATAATCACCCAACAGAGTTTAATTTTTACAATAGTTTTAATGAATAAATGCAGTGATTCTTTCAAAAAATTAACACAAACAAAGATTAATTTTACAGTGCAAGACTGAGCTAATTTGCATACAAAACTATTCATCTCAGCACTTTGATAATATACTACTTTTCTATAGTGACTCACTTCAACTTAACCAGTGTGCTAGCGATGACTTCAGTATAGTAATGAAAATACTAAACACAAAAGTTGTCTTCTGCACTTCTATTGAAACCAAAAGTTATCAAAGATCAAATTTGTAACTAGGATTAAATACTGTAAATCAAAACACTACACATCTGTGTTTTCACCACAGTCATCTGGGGTGCAGGTGAAGAGATAGATACAAACGTAAGTATACAGCAAGTTGTTCTAATAAATCAGATTTCAATTGGTAGTTAGCCGAGAACATGAAAGAGGCTTTATTTCAGTAATATCTAAACTACTTAACAGACTTTGTAGAAAACAAACTGTTAGCTTTTCTTCAGAAATACTGCTTGTGGTTGTCCAATGTTACTAAAATCAGTAGTTAGTTCAAAGATTTAAAGCCTAGAATGCTCAGCTTCAGACCTGAGTTTTTAAAAGCCCTTGCTGTAACTTTCAGTTTTAGCTCAGCAAAAGCAATAGCTCCAAGTGTCCCTTCCAGTATTTGTACAGGCCCCATTTTACACTTTACGGCATTTCTCACATCCTCTTGCAGGGCCAAAGAAGAGAACAGCTCTCAGTTCCCCTCACTTTTAGACCTGCAGATTGAAAGCTTGTGCCAGTTATCACCTCGCGTCCTTGTAAGGAAGAAAAATAGGGGCTTCAAGGTGCCCACAAGCTTGAGTGGAATAGATAACCCTACTGTTCTGGTGGCAATTAAGCTACAATAATCCTCCCTCAGACTGTCAGTTTAACTATGTATACAGTCCGGTTTGTAATGCACTTTCTGTTAAAGTTACCTACATTAGCTTAACCAGAGTATAAAACCATTTCATTATTTTGCAGCACTTGGCTAGGGAGGTAGCAGGTGATAAATCTTGAATCTGGCTCAGCTACAACTAGAGTAGAATGACTTCAATTTCCAACATCCCACCTATCCCCCTCACTTGTGGTATCTCACCTTCTGCTCTGTGCAGAGATAGTAAACTAGCAAAAGCTAGGTTTATTGTTTCTGAGGGATTATGCATGTCTGCTGGGGAACAAAAACCACAGAATTACAGGCAGTTTAATTAACTGAGAAGAGGATTAGTTCTCAATGGCTTTAACTGCATCACTCCTAAAATGTTCAGAAATGACAGAGATTGAGGTGCAACACACGTGTATGGTTTGAACAAAGCTGGTACAGTAGGCATTAAGTTGAATTCTTTATTAAAAGGACTTAGTATCTGAAATGTAATATTCATTCCCCTCTCTATCTTCCCCTGTATGTTTTGACAGTTTGTCTTTGACTGATTAACATATTCTGGTTATCATGTTTATGTTATAGTGTAACTTCCAGTTACTACAAAAATGAGGCCAGAAGCATATCACAAAAGCAAAGATATTTTCAAAAACTGTTAATTCCAATTATTCTTAATTTCTCCTGAGAAGGTAGTTTATACTGTCAAAGTAATAGAGATGCCCTATTACAGACAAATTTTTAAAATCTGTTTATTAAAATAGTTTCCATTTACAGCTGTACCTGACATACCCAAGTCTGAGATCTTACAAAGGCTAGACTGTTGATACTGCGTTTTGGTATGACCTACAGAAATACAGGCAAATGCAAGACAACATTTCTCTACTGTACACAAGCCAATGCTGTTTTTTAATTCACAATGATCAGGGCAAGATAGGTTTTTCACATGTATTATATATTCACATTACAACCAAAGAAATACAATTGATGCCACATACCTGAGATACATTATACCAGTAGTAGCAGTTAAAAATTCTTTTAAAAATTTTTTTATCCCTACAGAGATGTGTGATTTCTACAGCTGAAAAAAAACCCCTGATGTAGGCAATGTATGGAGGCAACATATCTAACTTTGCAAAATTAAGCTTCAGCATGCTTAAGATTGAAGAACAGAAAGTGCCATACAGCTGCAAGGGTATAGCAATGAGCTCGATATTTCTTACACAAGCTTTTCATTAATCTGTAGTAGTGTATAAAGGAAAAATGTTCCAGTGAGCTTTTTCAATAGTTTTTCTAATAAAACTATTTTGTAATTATATGAATCAATGCCACATGTGATAGACATTGCCTTGATCCCTATAGAAACCAAAATATTGCTCCTTTGACTTAGCTCTGAAAGCAGTCATAAATACAAAGTGAAACAAATCAAGTATGACCTCACTTTATAAGTAAGTGCGGGTTTGGGGGTTTTGGTGGCTGTTGGGTTTTTTAATTTCAGAAAAGCCTAATTACTCTCAGCTTTCTGTTACACCACTTAAAATTACTTTCACGTATCAAAAGTGGCTCAACATCTTGGTATAAATCAGGTCTTTTTAAATTCCCTTTACAGACAAACCTACTTCTTATGAACTGCTGAGGAAGAAGCTACATACTGCGAAAAGTGGTCATGTCCTTTGGCTCACTGCTTGGCACACACCAATCATCGGCTTCATGGTTTCCTTTATAATGCTTCCAGGCTGCTTTGTTGTATACAGGGAGTCTTTCAATTGATTCTGTTGATAAGGCCTGTAAGGAGAAAAGGCTGTAGCTGATGATTCTTTTTAATTGAAGTTATTGTAACAGAACATGGAGTTTCATTAGCAGTTCAGATTAGAGCTGCTGATAAATGTAAAATGGTAGAGTGTTACATCATACCTTGATGTAAATAACTGCATCTGTACCATAGCCTTCTAAGGAATACAGTTTCAGGTCTCCTTGGAAGTACTGTGCATACAGACGTGATATGGGTAAGCCATAACCAAATCCAGCCTGATAGGAGAAAAAGTATATTTCCATTAATTATATCAATCAGTGACATTTTCTCTTTTAACTTAATAAGTCAAATAGACAAACTAAGCATGATGTTTGACAGTAACAGGAGTTCAGATGCTAACTATTATAGCCTCCCCTCCAAGCTATTACGTAGCGCAAAACCACAAGAATGTATGGATGATTGTGATTATGAGAAAACTGTTTCATTCCTTTGTCAGACAGGGCTGGTAGATAACACTTCTTCTATTATGGTAGCTTTTTGAAGAGATGCCATTAGAGAAACCTGTGCTGTGTCTGTGTCAGGCCTCATGGAGCTACTAATCTTAAGTACTCAGTGTTCTTGAGTCAGATACACTTCATCAGAACATATAAAAAAGGTTCAAGACACAATGTCTATAAATTTGCAGCTTATACTAAAATTCTGCCAAGCTCTGACAGCAGTAGCAGGACATAGCCCTGAAGTGTTAAGCATGATTTTTTGTTTAAATCCTAAATTTAAAGGTAATCTCTGAATGATCGTACACAACACTTCTCTGTAAAGGTCTAGCGTTAGTGACTTGCAGAGTCATCTACATGCAGAACTAGGTATATTTTTAAATGATGCAATGTGGGAGAATAAATACAGGAAAGCCGTTCAGAGATTCTAATTTCTGAGAGCTTAGGCTTTATTTCTTGTGCATTTATTACTTTCACATGAGACCAAAGTAGATTCTTCATATGCCCTGTCACATCTGTGTACCTTCATCCTTGCTGAGGGATGGTACAATTGACTACACAATACAAATGAACTACGGCCTTGATCCAAAGTCATTGCTATAATTATTCTTCCTTTCATTCAGTGACTACAAAAATAATTCAGAATCCTGCTCTCACTACAGTACATGCAGCACAGCTAGGTGTTCTGCTTGAGGTGGCTGATCTTTAGATTTAGTAGAGAAAAAGAGAATCTTGAACAAATTTAAATAATCTTTAGTATTTTATTCCATTTTCCAATTATTTTTTGAAAAATACTTCAATTAAGCTTGAATTAAGTAATATTTAAATATTACTCAATGTAGTATCTATAAAATCAGTATTTCATAGCTTTGGCTATATGGTTTTTGTGACAATTAGACATATCCACAATGCCAGGGTATAAAAGATTTGCATACCAAAGGTGTAGCTCGTGATGTCTCGACACGAGGACGTGGTGCTGTTGAATACATATAGTTGAACAGTCTGTCAATTTTCCTCATAGGAACACCACCACCACGATCACTCATCTGGAACAAGAAGGAGCATTTAGCTTTATATCCCTGAATACATTTTTATAAAAGACAGCTTCTCTCAAACAATAAGCCAGAGAAAGTTCAGGTAAAACATTATTTGAAGCTGTCCCTACTAAGTTACAGGTTTTCTTTAATTCTCATCTCCAACAATGACCAGAGAGAGATGAATCCTTCCCTTTCATCCCTTATCCAAACCATTAAATAAAATACTACCATAAGAAGCATTCATAATCTCTTGGAGGCAAGGAAATTGAATTGTGCATTGCTTTTATCTTGTTCATAACACACTTTTGACTGAAGTCACTATCTATACCTTTTAGCAAATGCCAGGTTCTCTCTGTATTTTATCTTTAATCCTCAAGAATACTACCATTTAACTATAATTTACTAAAACCTGTTACTGAAGGAGTAAGTCAGAGGAGTTGTTTTACTACAGTTTAGTTAGACCTGTGAAAAACCCAGTGCTTGCAGTTGGTCTTTGAAATCCAACATGGATGTTGTATAGAAAAAGAAGAAACTGCAAACTGTACTTCAGGAGGTTTGTTTTTTGTGGAATACACATTTCTCCCTTTTCAGTTCTGTCATTGTCACGTACAAAATGCTGATGTTACAATTGTATAAAGATGCTACTTTGTTTTTAGTCAAGGTTGCTTCTAAGCTAGGCAAGACACAAGCAAGTACAGGATGCTATTCCAGAACCCTCAGTGTGACTGCAACCTCTTAATGAATTTCCTACTGAGGCAGTATGTGAAATTCCATCATGGTCTTTTTACTTACGTAGGTCATCACACACAATCTATTGATGGAACCAGATCAGCAGCTCAAGTTACTAATATGCTGCTCATGACAGGAAAAAAAAACCCTAATCAAAATAACCTTCAAAATAATAAAACAAAGTGAGTACCTTCACAGTTAAATCCTCATGTCCCAGCGTGATGTGTACATGAATTGCAGGATAAATGCATCGATCAGCATTATGCTCCATGGTGGCTCTCATTGCATTCTGTAATTTTCAAGTACAACTTAAATCCTATTCACTTTGTATATTATCTTAAAACATCAATTTAGTAGTTATTTTTATCTTGTATTTAAGAATCACAACAAATGTATATTGGTTTAGAATGGGTTTTTTAATATTTCTGGTTTATTCAGTATGTATATAGTTTATTAGAATACAGAGACTTCAGATATTTAATTTTTTTACAGGAAGCCTGAGAATAGTTTTATGTACAGAGTTTTTGTTCTAGAATTCCTTATAATGCACGTAGTACATGCAATGCAACACACAGTCCAAGAAAAGTCTAGAACTGAACTGCTTGAGGAAACCTCTTCAGGACCTGTTACACATTCTACCAGATTTGAAGATACACAATTTTTGGGATATCTTATTCTCACTTGCTTTATTAACCAATGTCTTCATATGTTTTAAGATTCACCTGTCTATTCAGAAGGTATTCAGAGACTAGGTAAAAGAGATACATCTTCCAAAGCTGTTTATTTTTCTATGCAATTACTGTTTCTTTAATAGTACAGTGTAGCTGTGTTCCTGCAGTCAAATCGCAAGAAGTTTGCACCTGCAAAAACACGCTATTATCTAGAATTGGTTCAAAAAGTCAAAGCAATACAATCTCAGTAAAAAAAGATGTATGAAAGAATTGTGTAATTAATGGTAAGTGCACAGACCTTGAAAAGTTCAAAAACCATGTGATAGAGATGTGATGGCACGTACACCACTTGCATGGGCTGTCCTGGTGATTTAGCTGGAGAGAAGAGAGTCTAAGTAACTAAACAGCAAATGAGGTATCTTTTATTCATTCCCACAGTAATTCAAAATGTGAATTTGTATTGATGAATTTAAAGAAGGAAAATTTGAACAGAAATCATTTGAAAAGTTGTATGTTTATCAAAAGTCATAATCAAAATTTTCAAATGTTGCTTGCTGCTTTAGAAATGAATCTTAAAACCCACTATGGCATCACTGATTAGGGCATATCATAGTTGCTTTCTAATAACCTCCTCTGAGGTATCATGAAGATGGAATGGAATGTCTTGTATAAATCTTTGAAGTGTTGCAAGAAATGCAGAGAGGGTGAGATGCAGTAATGTAGTACGATGCAGGTAAAGACACATGAAATTTTAGGAAGGGAAGGAGCCTGCTAAAATTTGTTACATCAACAGCTGTAGAATCAAATTCTATTCATGTCAGTTTTCTGATTAAAGGGAGGAATGGGGAAAGCATTCTGTCAGATTTAAAAGAACCCAAACTATTTATTACAGTAGATACAGAGAACACATGAACTATATGAAAAGCAGGAGAACATTTTACCACCAGCTCCTCTAGAAGAAGCCATCATGATGTTCAAGACCATGCCTTGTCCATATTCACTTACCATTCAACTCTTCCAGGATAAGTTCTGGAGAGCTCATATAATATAAATCACAAAGTCTCTTGGCATTTTCGTAGCCATCTGTAATAATAAACACAGGAAGTTATATTTCCCCCGTCACTTTTTTTTTGTCCTTTAGAGTCTGCCAAAAAACCAAAAATTGGAAGTACTGTGCACTGTCAGGGAGATGGGTATTTTCTCATAAAAACTGGGTTTACAGGAAAAAAACAAAATTGTATTACACTTTAAATAAAACTTCTGCTCCAGGTAGGAAAGAACTAAACAGTATATGAATATCAGGATGTGTATTTGCTCTTAGTATAGACATTCATTAAAGTTTTCAGGATTCTTGTTCTTATCATCTGAATTTACCTCTAATAACTTCAACAACATTGCAGTTAGGATCGATGCTTCCAATGTGTTTTGGATGAGCTGGATTAATTTTCCCACCAAAGAGTAAAGCTGCCAAAAAAATAAAACATTATTTAATATCCAGTATAATTTTATAATTTTAGTTTGTCTCTTCTGTTTTGCTAAATAAAAAATTACAGGCAATCTATAATTTCAGTCCTCACCATACTTGAAAGCCTACTATTAATAAATATTTTAGGAATTGTACTAAGAATAAGTTATAAACGGAAAGGCAAATAGTATACTCCTAAGCGGCACTTCAGTACATATTAAGCACTTAAACATTAAGGAACAATACAGTTGACATGGTACAGGTATCATTTCCTCTCCTTTCAACACTGGCACTTACAGTGTTGATTAAGGAGCATTCTGATTGAAATGCGACTCATGTAGAAGCGGTCTAAAAAATACTGCACGTTCTGTGAGGTCACTGGATCAATGCCAAAGCTTTCCTTGTATTCTATTACTCCTTGAGCCATAGTAGGAATTACATCATTGTGTCGATTCCGGATTTTTATCACAGTGTCTGTAAAACTAAAATGAATACATTGTTAGTATTTCACTTTTGAGGGAATTAAATCCTCTGGCAAACAGAGTGCCTATCTACAAAAACGAAGACTTCCATACAAAAATATCACACGTCTGCCTACTGCAGTAAGAAGGCAGGTCAGTCTTTACGGCGTATTTCAGGTGACTAGCATTGAAACAACCAGTAATCAACTATTTTGACTATTTATAAAATTATTATTTATTTATTACCTTGATTTCTGCCAAGAGAAAGAGAAAACCATACCAACTGGTTTCATGCAGAACATCCCATGCCTGTCAAATGGCACTTAAGGTCAGCCAGCACTGACCAGAGCATTCTACAGAATGACATTATGCTAAAGTGCTTCATTTCCTGTTATAATGTACCCTCCTTTTAGGGACAGGGGATGACACTGCTGCAATTCTTCTGTAAAGATTTGAGATAGGAAATTTTTTTTAAGCTATTGTTTTCTTGCCAGTTCTTCCATACAATATTAACAAGATATTAATGGATGTGACAGCAAAGCCTTACCTGTGAATAGCCCCTGAATCTTCTGAGCTTTTGTCCTTAAAGTCAAGAATCTCCTGAAGACTTTGGACGTACCTTTCAATGAAACAAACAGGATAAAGACCAATTCTGATACGCCTCCCCAGATCCCTCTGGTTAGCAATTTGTGGTCTTTCAATGCTGCGTGTTTCCAGATCATTCTACCTGTCTCCCCTGTGAATTTTGTTAGATTCCTTTGACTCTGTTTATGATGTTTTCTTCCAAAATTTCCAGAGCAATGAATTCCACAATTCAATTAGAATGCATAAAATATATCATCTTTGTGTTTTAAACCCAGTAGGTGATCGCTTATTTGCAGCCTCAGCAAGTTCCTGTTACTAGAAAAATCTTTCCATTTGTTCACGACTAAGTAATTCTGCCATCCCTTTCCTTAGATACTTATTTTCCAAGCTGAAGAATTCTATTTGGTTTCTCCTCACGTAGAAATTGTTCCAACCCTCTGATTATCCCTCTTGGTCTTTTCTGTTCAGGATGGAGCTGCACGCAATTCAGGGGAATAATGGGCTAACACAGTGGTACAATTATATGCCTCCCCATTTGTTATTAGGTCCTAACACTATTTTCCTTCTTGCCATCAACTGACATATCCAGAAAAATATTCCCAGTAGCATCAAAATTTCTTTTTCCATTGCAAGCAAGCAAGCACACAGGGAGAGGAGGTTTTTCCCTGTGTTCTACCATGCATTTGCCCAAATGGAATTAATTTCCCATTTGATCAATGTCATCTACTATCATGAGAATGTAAGCATTTTCATTAAGAGCCTTCATCTTCACTGATAGCTCTTTTCATATTCTGTCATCTAGTCAATCTCACTTACTAGAAGATTTATTAAAAGCCTTTACAGAAATCCTTGTGCCTTTAGCAGTTGCCAAGCAATCTCTTTGTTTAGCTTACATCTTAAAAAAGTTTATGCCTAAGTTCCTTACTTAAAAGCAAATTTTATTTTTCAAATAATGTCTTTTTTACTTTAATACCTTCATGTTCTCTCTGTTGTTTTACGTTTTGGCTTTGGGAGCTTCCTATTGCTTTTTCTTCATATTTTCTATACGTTTACTCTTAACCTGCAATAACTTGTCTTGTAAATGGTTTCTACTATATTTTGCAAACATTTTGTGCCTTAGTCTGCTTCTGTTGTTTTCTTCAACTAGGTTCTTCACTTTCAGGTAAGTTCCCTATTAAACACTGTTCTGGTGGATTTTTGTTTAAAAAAAAATTGTATCCTCATACATAAATGTGTGCAATACTTAATGATTTTTAATTCCCTTGTGAGTTCTCTAATTGCTCCTAAAGGTTATTTCCCACATCTGTAAATTTAGTTTCTGATGACATTGGTGTATTTAATATCTCAGTATAAATAAGTGATGTTCACGTAACAAGCCTATGAATGTTCTTTCAGTACAAGAGAGTGAGTTCCTCCAACCTGTGTATATGCAGAAGGTCACCCTTCAAGGAATGGAATGTCACTGTTCTTACCAGCTCTGCACCAGCTGAACTGAAGGTGTTCTTAGGAGGTTGTCTGGAAGCAAGCTTATTTCCTTCATTATGTTTGCCAATCTCACAGGCAACTCTTGTCGCAGAAACATAAATGAAGTCTTTTCACAAGCATTTTCAGATCCTGAGACCAATATGACATCAGAATTAAGTCAGTGCTTATGGTAGAGAACTACACAAACTCTTACTTTCTTGCTCAAGAGGCCTATGCCTTGGTTTCAAAGCTGACTCAGCCAGGCTGGTAAGCCACTGTTTCTTTCATGGCAGCAGCCCACTTGTATTTCAAAATTTATCGCATACTGAAATCTACCGGTAAGGAGAATCTTCAATTTATAAAGAGAAACTAGTGCAACAGTTGCAGACCCATACTATACAACTTTAAATATGGCTTCTCTCCATGTATATTGTTCATTTTATTTGCAGCAAACATTGACTCTAACACTGGCACTAATCAAACAGTATGTCATTCTGAGCATGTCAGAGAAGCAAATGAAACCAGCGCAGGAGACTATTTATGAAGTATCATAGTTCCATACACCCTGCTTTTAATCCCTGACCTTAGTGAATTACCATAACTCATCCTCAAATACTTTCAGAAAATAAATTCAGTAATATTGATCAACTAAATCTGTTGTAGTTTAAATTCAGTCTTACAGGAACAGAAGTCAAATGAATGAATTCACATGAATAGTGAGAAAGAAATGAAAGAGGGACAGCTACTCTGCTTAGCCATTAGGATACTAATACATTTAAATTTTTACCTTTTTAAAAGCCAGAAGTGAAAATACTGCCTCTGTTGGTAACTGACCTGTCCTTTTGTAAGAACAAGTGTCATCTGTGGGGGTGGCAATTAAATGTGGTTATTAAAATCAAGACCTACATTTACTCCCACAAAGCTTGTTTTCCTAGGCGAGAAAGGAGGGTGCAGCGCGGGGAAGAGACTTAAGAAATGCTGTACTTCATTCGCAGCCAGACTTCTTTCTAGACTTCAAGACTGTGATGTAACAGCATCTGAACTTCCTAACCTGCCCATCTGCTGCAGTGAAGTACATACTTCAGGTCTGGTGTTTCACAACACGTATCTCCTAAAAATTAACTCCTGTGTTACTGCTCGGTTCACTCCTTCCATTTGGCAAGGGGAAGTTGGGGAAGAAGATTAAGAGGGATGAGGAAGAAAAAAGGAAGCTGGTAGTGCCTTAAGCATGAAAAATCTTCACCAAATTGAAATAGAGCAGTTTACTTTAAAGCATGCAGACTCAGACACATTATAAACTACACTGATGAAAGAATGTCAGTTAATAAAAAAGTGAATAATTGACAAGAAACTCCTCCACAATGGTACGCACCAGTATTATGTGTTGTCTACGTATGACCTCTGCCTAGAAACCTTTCATTGTTCTCCCTAGTTAGATTGCATTTCAGGCATGACTGTTACTGGCCTTTCTCTTTTCTTGGGTAAAATTCCAAGAACAAATGACATTGGAGGTATTAGAATGCAAATATAATCTCTAAATGCCTCATATACACAGCAAATTACATTGCACAAAATAGTTTTTGTATCTGAAGGCCTTATCTTTGCAATCCTGGGTCAAATATGGAAGGCATACAGTATAGGGCAGGCAAATTGAACAGGCAAATGACTCTCTTTCCCTGCGCAGCTACCGTCTGTATCTAGGCAAAGAATGGGTAAGACTCCTACAGAAAATACTGTGGTCTTATAACCCAAGACCAGACCTAAATTTGCTTATAGAATATTTCATTTTTTAAAGTTAGCTTTACCAGATTGTATTATTTTCTCTTTGACTGCTCTCACTCTAGCAAAAGGAGCAAAAAGAAAATCCCTAATGAAAACACCATCAGATTATAATGGCTACAGAATGTCTTATAGACAAATACTGTCTCTGTCTTGCACTCTTTTTTAAATTTCTGTTATTAGCTTTTACTCTCTTTGATTAAATCCTTAAGCAAAAGAGAGAAAAAAATATTTTAAAGTTTCCCAGATTATTTTTACCTTATGTTCAGGTACTGCTAAGAGCAAAAAAGTAGCCTATCTTTTGACACAAGGAAATAGTGTGCCTTGAAAATACTCTGATTTTACAGTAAGCATTATGTTACCAGTAGTGGTAAAATAATACAGGTCAAAGCAAACTGTGAATTGCAAGATTCTTTGCTTTAAAGTATGGTAGCAACCGAACATATGGTGGGGTTCCTGTAGGAATCTGGAGGTTTAAATGTCGGATACATTTCATTGCCACAAGTGAAACACTGAATAGATGGATGAAGTGACAGCAGATAATTATGAGAAAGTCGTCTTTGTAAGTCTTCCTGCTTATACAAAGTTTGGGGTTCTAGGATTAGTTCTTACTTAGGTTTTACTTACAAAACTATAAAAAGCCATGAAACTATTAACTAGTTAAATATGTAACACTTATGTAAACAGGTATGCACAACAAAGCGCCTGGGGTACAGAAACGGAACGTATTACAGAATGGCTCCAACCTCAGGCTTTGAAAAGGTTTCTCAGTGTGACTTACACAACCTTTCTCTATGTGGTCTTTGGTTTGAAGCAGAATAGAACAATTCCTGTGACCCCTTTTGCTTCCAAGCTGACAGTCAAACCTGGAAGCATTAGGAGTGGTTTTGGCACAGAGCATAAGACTGAGTATCCTGTTACTGATTTACTCATTTTCAAGACTAGATTCCAAATCTTCCAGGATGGCTCTCGGTGTCTGCATCCTGTTCCTTCTCTCACGCACCTTCTAAAACAACATTTGGGTAGGATGTTTCTGTAGGGCACAGACAAGCGACTGAGAAGTGATGACTGTTTCAGCCCCTGAGTGCCAGCTGAGGCTAAACGTTTCACGTGTTTGGAAAATGCCTTTAGAAGGCCGTGTGCTGCTTTGCAAAAGGCTTAACCAGTCTCACCTGTCTGAGTCACTGCTCT
The DNA here is from genome assembly GCA_013397725.1 of Rhagologus leucostigma. Taxonomy (NCBI): domain Eukaryota; kingdom Metazoa; phylum Chordata; class Aves; order Passeriformes; genus Rhagologus; species Rhagologus leucostigma. The sequence continues at coordinate 1,353,627 of VZTD01003655.1, forward strand.
AATGCTACCAGTTGTCACAGCTGTTCCCACCCTCTCCCCAACACTGCCGGTTCTACAGGAAAACACTCAACTACCCTGGTGGTGCCAAACCCTGGAGTTTTCAGCTAAATTCCAACCTTGTCATAGTTGCAGTCTCCGGGAATGAGCCAACTGGGCTCCCTTGCCCCAGAAGGGAGCAGAGCCGTTTTCTACCAGACAGCACAGCTTTAAAAGAGATACGCAACAGCCGGGCAGCGCTGACGGGGTGAGGGGTCGCGGCCGTCCCGCTCCTCACAGGCAGCTGTGGGAGGAGGGGCAGCGGTCGAGGGCGGCTCGGCGGGGACTCACCGAAGTCCAGAAACTGCTTCATGGAGAGCGGCGAGGGGGAGAAGCGTGAGTAGAAGTCCACCTGCTGCGGGATGCTGCCCGGGGCGGCGCCGCGCAGAAGGGCGCGCAGCAGCCTCATGATGTAGCTCCGTCCCCTCAGCTCAGCCCGACGCGGCCGCCATTTCCCACCGCGCCGCTCCCCTGGCCCCGGCCCAGGCCGCGGTCGCCTCCCCCGCGCCGCCGGGAGGAGGTGCCCGAGGGGGGGATGGGTGTCTCCGCCCGGCCCAGCCCCGCAGCGGCGCGGGGCGGAGGAGAGGGCGGCTCTGAGGGAGCGGGGCGGGGGTGCCTGGAGGTGCCCGGCAGCGCGTGAGGCGGCCGCTCGGCTGCCTTCAGCGCCTTGACGGCCCGCCAGGAGAAGGCTCGCTTCGTGGAGGAGCCCGGCCACGGACACGTACGGGGCGTTACCGGGGCTGGTGTCGCGGCGAAGGGCTGCGGGTGCGCACTGGCCCACGGGTGGGGAGCCGTGAGGGGGCCGGAGGAGCTGTGGGTGAGGGGACCGGGACCGTAGGGGCTGCGGCGAGGCCGAGAGATGCCCGTGCACCAGCGGCGCTCGTCTGGCATTGGGGTGCTCGAGGCCTCGGCCGTGCGAGCTCAGCGCACCCGGGGCTCCCCCTCGCCGTGGGCTGGGGCTGGGGCCGGGGCCGTGGGGGGCGGCGGGGACCCGGCTCCCGGCATGGGTGACCCGCGGGCTGGAACTGGAAGCTGCAGAAACCCACAGAAGCGCCGGCGTTATTCGTAGGGCCAGCGGGAGGGCAGAGCCTCACTCGAGGGAATCGGCCGGTCTTGAACAGCCGTGTGTCTTCTCACTGTCGCACCTGTGTCTGCCCAGCTGCGGAGTGGGCTGGGGTTTCTTTCAGTTACTGGGAAAAAGAGATTCAAACAACCCAAAAGAAAAACACAGAGGAAGAATAGGGTTTCTGCCTTTCTGCTGATCGGTCAGCAGTGGGCACAATACGTGTCTGTATTGGTAGAAAAGCACTTGGACCGTGTGTCACAGTAAATCACTTTACTGCCTGTTAAAATGCAACATGTGAGGTATCAAACTGTGTATTGAATGGTTTATTGTCCTGCTCTGGTAGAAATATCTAGAATACTAACAAAAAAAGGTAGTTAAGAGTGATTATAAGCATTTCTGATAAACTTACTGCAGCATAGATGTTAAAAGAACTTTTTGACACTAGGCTCTCATCTCCGTAAGATAGCTTTATTGGTACAGATTAATTTTAATACCTGGTACCTTGAGCTAGGTGCCTCAAAAGCTGGACTCCAGACGAAGAAATCCTTGGGCAGTTATTATAGTCTAAACTCCACACCCCTCACATGACAGCCTGGATCAATAGCCATATTAGAGTCTGGGCCCTTCTTGCCCTTCATTGCTTTGCTGTTTTGTTACCAAGTGTTTGCCACGTGGGCATCTTCACATCCTCTTAGGTCTGTTTCTGTGGGGGTTTCAGTCAGTTCTGTAGTGCATGTTATAATGTGGTTGCTCCAGCTAATAATTTTTAAATAATATTTAAATTACAGTTTTGTCTGTTCTAACTATTAGTAATGTTTAGGCTCTTAGTTGCAGCCTTCACTGTGATCTTTGACTTATGCAATATAGTTATATACCTCAGCTTGCTGTAACAATTCTAGCTACTTATGTCAAGCAAGCACTTAGCTACTTTGAAATAATTTTAATTTTTCAGTAATTCCTACCTTTGTTTTGGTAAGCATACCTGCTTTAATAATTAAGTATTTGATATGAGTTTAACTTAGTGAACTAGCAGAATTTGAAGGCAAGGTTCACTCTGCTAGTTACTACATAGGCCATAATTCACTCAAAGGCACAAAGCTGTGTACATGTATACCTGTGTACAAAGTTGGGATGAAAAGTTCCCCTTGAGTTCAGTGGAATACATCAAATCCATTTACGTTTCTCTACAGGCAGGAGTTGCTCCTTGAGGGCTGTAGGGGGATGGTCTTTCAAGTATGGCAGACTTGAGGGTTCATGCGCTCCAGGAGGTGTCCCACTCAGAGAGGTGCTGGTCAGAGCCTGCTGTCATCCGGGAGAGCTCAAAGGGCCTCTCTTGGTACTGCTCTTTACTGCGTCAGGAGACGCTTGGCTTTAGTCATCAGTATGTTTCCAACCTGGCCATAAACCAAGTTTGTAACTACCTGAAATTTTGGAGGAAAAAGGTCCAGTAACAATGGTGCCATTTCATTTGCACTGCAATTGAGGGAGGTAGTTCCTGAGATCATAGAGCAGGCCTGAGGAGGTGCAGGAGAGAATGCACCATCACAATTCCCCCATGTCTAAATTCAGTTCATGGTGCTCCACAGAGTGACAGTGCAGTCACCTCTTGCTTCTCTGCCTATTAACAGGTTAATGCTATGTTCCAGTTGTAATCTGAGGGAATTTTTGGTTACCTAATTATTGTGGTTTTGTTAAATGTTACTAATATGTGTCAAGAAGGCCTCTGCAACAGTGCCTTCCATCAAGGTATTCTCCACACTACACCATACAGAAATACTGTTCAATAACGAGCATTAGCCTAATTTACCTTTTGCATTTCAGTGGGCAAGGTGCCCTCATGACCTTCCCTTATAATTACTGTTAACAATAGAATGTACTCACAGTGAAGAAACATATATAGTGTGGAATGTACTGTAGTTACCACATTGATTAAAATAAAGAAAAGAAATGAGGGTCTCCAGCCTGTGGGGAGCTTGTTGATGTGTGAACCGAATTTGGTTCATGCCGGCAGTGGGTGCTCCTGGAAGGATAAGCAATCCTTTGATGGCTAACCCAATCTCCAGTGGAGATGTGCTGGCATCGTTCCCAGTGTCATTCCTGAAAAGAGAAAACAGTATCAACAGTGGATCATGCCCTGTATCATTTCCTTTTTTTGTTGTGGATACTGGTATTTACCCCATAAATTCATCTTATTAAATCAACTTTTCAATATTGTTTGGTTTCCTTTAAAGAAACCTTGTACCTGTGACTTGTCTGTGACATGATAGTGGCGGTGGATATCCTATGGCATCCAGTACAGCAGGAATAGTTTTGATGTAGCAATCACATTAATCCGTTCAGTGCTTCGTTGGATTGCCCCCCATTTAAGGTTGTCTTGTTTCTTTTTAGTGTTGCGTTGAAATACAGAAAACATTTGATTCAGTCAGCCTCTAGATGCAGTCTCCTGACCAGTAACTGCACCAATAGTATGTGAGAATGAAGCAGGATTAGGCTGCTTTTTTCTTCTGGTTGGTAATCCAACCGTACCTTAATCTTTATGCTGAAAACTGAATGGTTTGTTCTGCTCTGGCCAGGGAGTGGTGGCTAATGGGGCGAACAGACAGCTTGTCTGTCTCTGCAAGACTTCTACAAATACAGCTTATTGGCAGGTTTTGCTTATTGCTGCTTGTAGGCCCCAGGAAGACCAAGGAGTAGCTTGTGCTGCTCCAGTTTGCAATAGTTTGGGACTTGCACTTGAGAACTGATGTGCTCAAAACCGTTTTATGATGGTCTCTCAGCTGTGAGCCAGCGCTAGATAAAGCAGTGATTACAAGCAGTACATCGAGTCTTTGTGAACTGTTGCAATTTCTTATGATGACTCTGGATTGACTTCATCTTTTAGATCTATATATTAGTATTTTGTTGTTTTATGTTTCAGCTTTACAGACATGCCTTAAAAACTGGCTTTGAGCCTAAAGTTGTCTTTGGACAGCAGTCTCCAGCCACAAGACGTGGCAAAGGCTGCCAGAGGTTAAATAAATCATTGTGTGTTGTAAGCTAGAGACCATACACAGTCATGTAAATGTTGAGCACCCTTCTCAGGAAAAGTTGTGCAGGACAAGCAGTCGCAGAAGTAATTGTGGATAAAAGAATGGTGGATAATTCTTTAAATGCTGTGTGCAGAGAAGAACCTCTCTATTTACCTAATGGTGTTTTCTTGGTCTTGTTTAAACGATTGATCAGATACTGATCCATGTAAACATGTTCTGTTAGAATATTGGAGAATATTTTGAATGCTCTTTTTCCCCTAAAACCTGTTTCTCTCATTGATGATTTTATGGGGGCTTGCTCTGATGTGATTCAGTGTGACACTAGCCAGAACACTGATGTACTAATTTCTGTAAATTCTTATGCAAACCAAAAAGGAGAAGTGTATTATTTTTGTTATTTGGCATTTTTCTTACTCATATTCATGCTTATTGGTGTTCTTGAAATTCTAATACATCTGGATCCATAATTTAAATGGGACAGAACAATTCAGATTTCAAAAGAATTGAAAACACAACATTTAGTTGAATTTTAATTTAAGTTTGGTTTTTTCTTTTAGTTTTAATATTGCAAGGTGTTCCATAGAAAGACTTTCTCATTTGTTAAGGTGATACTGGAAGTCATCAATTCTTGCGTGCTCCATGTACTGGTGCTTTTTTCCTTTTCTTTAATGTCCTCCAAAGTAGGTGCAGCTCAGATTAAGAAAAAAACCTAAGTTGCCAGATATGGATATCCTTAGGATGTCTCTCTTTTCTTTCAGTGGTTTATATGCTTTGCTGCAATGTCTGCGCAATCACCTGGCCCATCTAGCCATGTCTCTTCTCAGCTTGTCTACTTAACCTGCACAAATTGTTTGTTGTTCTTAGGTTTGTCTTCGTTCTTAGGTTTTTGTTGGTAAATTGAGCTTTTGCTATGCTAGACAAATTCTTTGGGTTACATTGGCTTATGTGGCTTTGGTCTCTTTTTTGCAGAGGTAGAAATTAAAATATATAAAAATGGCAGCAAAGTTGGTCAAAAATACGGAGGGGTTTCTATAGGAGTTATCAAACTAAAGCAGATTTAAGAACAGATGGGTTTATTTTTATCCAGTATGTAATTTAACTTTGGAGTTTGAATTTTTGCCATGTACAGCTTTGCGATTCAAGATCAGAAGGCAGTTGGAGAAATTTTATGATTATCACGGATGCTCTTAGTCATGCAGTTTAGTTTTAGATAGTCCTGTGAGGAACTACGATCCTTATGGGTCTCTTCCAACTTGAGATACTCTTAGGAGGATGTCTTTTGTGAAAATATACTACACAGCTACTGAAGTTTAGCATTAACATTTTTGGGGAACAGGAACAGCAATGTATGTGGACAACTCTTAGCAATTGTCAGAGGTGGGATGCTGATTTGGGTGGATCTGTGCTCAGATCCAGGATGGCTGTTTTCATGTTGCTCCTCCTTGCTAAGCTGGAATCGATCAGAGTGCCTTGTAAGCTGACTGGCGGCGATGCACTTCTCAGCTCTGTACTGCGGTACTGCTGGAGCCCTCCACTTCAAGAAACCAAGCAATATTCTGCAAACATTTATTTTAATCAACTTACCGTTGCATTATTTCATACGTTCCTGACGAAAGTATTTGACTTTTTTGTCCCTTCCTTCCTTATCCCCCCAAGACCACTGGGATTGAGACATAAGATACATAGTTAGCATTGCGTATCAGCGATGAGGGGGATTTATCTTGGTCTGCAGCAGCAAGGATACTTCCTCTTGCAAAAAACTGTTCTCTGTGTTTTCTAGGATATTTGAGGCAGGTATGGAAGCCTGAAAAGGTGCTGCTTGCAAACAACCGTTTCGCCGAGCTAGAAAAGGAAGAAAGGGGTCTTTCTTGCCGTATGAAAAATGCAAACTGCAGGTCCCCAACCCCTTTACAGTGACAATGTCACACCTTGGCTGGGGTTTAAGGCCCGTTTCAGCAGCAGTCTTTTGGGATGAGGAGTTTTGCTGTGCTTTTCTCACAAGGCTCACAAGGTTAGGACTCAGCAAGGTTTATGAGGCTGTAAAAGGTGTATAGTATGAATTATGACTCTGAGGCCTGGAAAGACAGACATTGAAAGATGTCTGATGGCTGGGATAAAAAACTGAAGCAACTGGTTACACAATCCCTATAGGGAAATACACTGCTGCCGTTCTTCTTGTGCCCTACAGCCGTGCTGTCTGCAAGGCAGCTGAAGCACGTCCAAGCACATCCACGGGCCTCTGCTGGCTCAGAGCACCGGCTGCAGTTGCCTGGTTGTTTCGTCACAGCTTGCTGACACACTTGCCGGCTCTGTGCTGGGAGAAGTTACTGCAGCTGTTGGAACATGAGCAGCTCTCTGTTTCTGTGCAGTCTGTTTAGCTAAGACACACTGCAGCCATGATGATCAGCATTGCAGTGAGGGTGCTTTATGGGGATTGGCAGTTCAGTGCCCCTTTCAGAAGTTTCCTTTTACCTCATGTGCTGATTCCTGATTTGTGTCCAACTGAGCACCCTGTTCCCTCTCTTTTTCCACATATAACTTATAGATAGGTAGCTATTGAAATTCTGGTGGTACCTTATATTGAAAGGTATATTCTCTCATAAGGTATGTCTGCCGTGCTGTGACAGTTAAACATATGGGCAAGTATTGCAGTTTACCAACATTATATTTATGTACCTTGGACTATATAGTATATAATTTTTATATAAATATACACTGCACAAAAGCACACACTATATGTAGCAAACACCCATATATCACATATATGCATCCATACTACACACATAAACTATTATAGTGCTGTACCCCTGTATATATTGTATAACTCCATCTAGTACTATTATGTGTATGGTATATATGAGCATATATATAAAGCCAAATACAATAGATTTGTACTAAACTTACTATGATCAGCTACTTAACTGTCCTGCCCATCAGTATTTTGTCTTCTTGTAGACAAATTTTGCAGGCATTACGTAGAGTAATTGTTTAATAAGAGCAGGTTGAGTTCTCATCTTTGAGATGCTCTGAAGGGTCCAGCAGCATTTTCTGTTTCTAGTTCTGGAAGCTTCTTGGCCTCAACAACAAATAGTGGCCTAGCATATATGCAGCTGACCTTTATCTTCAGGCTTTGTTGCATCAAAAGGCATTTCAGCAATGCTGAGCAAAGCATCCAGTGAGGGCTGACATCTTAGAAGTGGAGAAGCCGTATTTCCTCTGTTGGGTTTGGTGGGTTTTTTTCCCCTGCATATTTTTGGCTTTTCCATAGGGTTTTTTCAGTGGACTCGAAACTGTACCCTGCAACTGTGTTTTTGACTTCAAATACAAATAAGTGCAAAATCCTTGACCAATTTTGGGGGATGTATCCATCTCCACTAGTTACTCAAATACTCGTCTGGCAGTATTTAAGAAAATTTTTAGGAGGCTGCTTGCATGGCAGGGGCCCAGGACAGCACGAGTGCAAGCATGGAGCGAGGAGAGGGGAGCCGTGTCCCAGTGGGAGCTGGCACGTGGGGCTCTGACTCTTACCAGTGCTGGCAACTGCAGGAAGCAGCAGAGAGCCTGCGAGCCTGAGATTGTGCCTTATCTCCGGCAGCTCCTTATCTGCCCCTTGCATGGAGCAGGGCAGTGAGAGGTATGACAATGCTGAGAGAACTTGTTAAAAGCCTGCCACTTTGAGCCTGTTCTTCTAGTGACCTTAGCTATGGCCACCTCAGTTAAATATGATAAAATCACTATTACCAAGACCATCTTTAATTTAAAAAAATTTATTTCACACTTCTGTACAAATATCCACAGGTAATTTCTAACCAGGGACTGATGTAGCATTCTTAGCTGGTATAATGAAAGTTTGAGATAAAAATATACCAGTGACATGACTTATTTTTCAAGAACCTTAACACTGCTAAGACATTCATGTTCTTAGGTGAGGGCCACAATCTGATTTTATATTCAGGGGTATTTCTCAAGCTTCTTAGCCCCTGATTAGCCTGGCTTCTGATGCTGCTGAGCCTTTAAGCAAATAAGCTAGAATTCTAGAAGCTCAAAAATTGAATAACATCTGAATTATTATGTAAGTGTTCATAAAATAAGGGTCATAACACACTGAGATTATCGCATTTGCTAGACTCATCTTTCTTAACATTAAAGGTAACTTTTTAGGTGACCACACCTTCCAAGAAGGTACATTCCAACTTATCCACAAAAATAAGATACTTGACAACTGCCCTTCTAGCAGGTTTTTACCCTCTGAGGGGAAAAAGTACCAAGAGGTTTTTGCATAGTTCATATTACAAGCAATTAACACGCATACTTTTTGAGCAGAATTTTGGTTCACGTGGAATACACAATTGTCAGCTATATCTTTGTTCTTAAATAGTACCAAGGCTTTAGAACATGGGTAAAAAAGTAAAGTCTTTAAATCATTTTCTCAGCTATGTTACAATAACCAGATTACTAATAACATAGTGGTTCTACTTCTATCAACATTCAGGTGTTCAAGATGATTCAGTAGTCTCAACATGGATCAGCTCAGATCCTGACAGTTAAGGTAAATTAGGCATCTCTACCCTCCTTCAAGTGTGTACAACATTTGCAGTAGTCAATGCCTTTTGCCAACCAGGAGGTCCTTATGAAGCTGGAAGGCAGTTTCCAAAGGACTTTTCACTTTCACTTTCTTGCAGCAAGTATAAAATGGTATCTAAAACACTACTCCTGCATGGTGTCCAAATTGTTAAATAGTCCACAATAATATACAAATCATGTTACAGGACCTGATATTACAAGTATCAGGAAAAGAAAGCACCCATACACATCATTTGCATAAATATTTACATTTTAGAAAGCATTGGCACCTTCAGTGATTTATTAAAATGCAGTGAAAGCCTCAGGTCTCATAATCTGAAGTTCAAAAACAGAAACACAAAAACCAGAACAGTGGATTTGAAAATTCAGTAGTCTTTGGCCTACCAGTTAGTCAAAGACAATGATTTATAATAAAAATAAATACAAAAATGACTAAAATATATATATACAGAAAGTACATCTAATATTCAAGCCTCTCTTTTAAAAAAATGAAAAACCTGTGTATATTTGTTGTGACCAAGAATCACACAAGCTGATCTTAAAAAAAAAAAAAAGAACCCAAAATCAAGCAACATGACCCATTGCACATGTAATTTAAGATGATGCTTTTTGTTAAGCCCTAACTACTGCAGCAGGCAACGGTTATGACTAAAGCAGACTTGCAGGTCTTCAGTTATACTTGAACAAAGTGTGGTAAGGCCACTGTGTGTTTATAAAGCACTATGCATTGAGGGAACAGTGGAGAACTCGTCTTGACCTTGATCATGCATTCCTTACAGACCTAGGCAGAAGGTCAGGATCACAGGAAAAGGTCTGCTGTAGTGGTTTTGCTTATTTTGCAGAAAAGACTCCAAATCAGCATAGTATTTTCTAAAGTGTGGGTTAGATTTAAGGGAAGTGAAGAGGCAGCGTGGAAATTAAATAATGCAAATAAAGTCTGTTGAAGCCATTTTAACTGTGCAAATAAAAGCCTCAATATAAGTAGTAATATCTACAATCAAATGGTGAATGTCCGTAGTGTTCACAGGTCTAACTCCATCAGTATTCCATGAATGAAAACCTTAACCTCTGTCTGAACTTTGTGGATAAACAACACTTTTGCCTAAGAATAACTTTCATTTTCATTCCATTTGGTGAGCCACTGTTTTGTCTCAAGGTCTTTGCTTTTCCCATCTTTGATCTGTCGCTCCTCTTTCCGAATTCTTACAGCGTGATAGCGGGGGACACTGTCTTCGTACCTGGAACGCCGGAAGAACCCGCACTGCGCAGAGAAGGAAAAGAACAGTTTAGGTGTCAGTTGCTGCCAAAGTACTACAGTTGTAGGGGCAGTAAATTCTTCCTTCACACAAATATGCAGCTAAGAAAATTGAAAACAAAAGTATGTAGGTCAAAAATGTAGCATACATAGCTGTAAAAATATGAGCCAAGAGGTCTGCATTAGCTGTTCAGCAGCAGTGAAAGACAAAGGGTATGCGCTGACTATCCATGGTAATCAAATACCTTAAAAAGATTCCCTCCAGTACAAAGCTGTTCATTCATCTAATGAGGACATTTACTGCTACACACAGGAAAGCTGCTTCTCCTGAATCAAAGGTAGGTATGTGCTTCAGTGTCTTCCTGTATGGTGACATGATTTACCCTTAAGAACCTACAGAAAGATTTCCAGAACATTCAAGAAAAGTTACCCTAAGGGCCTTGGTTTTCAAAGCACCATTTCAACTTCAGTCACTTGAACTAACTACAAATGCTGTATTAGAAACATGAGTCTTGCTTAGTTTGCCATGGGAAGTCACGCCGGATGAAATCTATAACAGCTTATTTGTGCTGTGCAATTTTTTTTTTCAAAGCCACTGTAAAAACTTGATTTTGAATATCAAGGAATGGACTAAAATTAATTTCCAAAACAAAAGGGAGCTATGGCCACAGTGGTACAAAGATGATGATTGGTACACACTTAGCTTTCCATCCTTATGGGTCACTGAGGTCAAGATTCAGGTTAAGAGACATTGTGCCATCCAGCTGACATTATATACTACTGGGGGTAAGAAAATGTTAAGGTAGGCAAGGTTTTGTTTATAGTATTTAGGGTGCTGGGTTTTTTGTTCTCTTTGGTCAATGGTTTGGGTTTTTTTTAATATTAGAACTTGGTGGTACTGAATTTTAAAAAATTTACAGTAAGCAAAGACCAAATCTTTAGCCATCTCATAGTTTCATTAAACACTGTTTTGTCATAATTCAGTAAGAATTCCTTCCCACTCCCTCACCCCAGCCATCGCTTATGGATACAATGTACATGCATGTAATTATCTTAAGCGGAATAAAGGTTGCGGGAAGCATAAATCATCATGCATCTTGTAGCTTCAGCAAAGTGTATTCCTAGAGAAGTACACCTTAGAACTCAGGTAAAACAGATGTTTCCACAGCAATAGAGTCTCATTACGAAAACCCTTCTCCGATATAAGCATCATGTGCCTTTCAGCATGCACGAAAGGTTAGTAAAGCAAATTTATATATTGTCCGTGTAGTCTTATCTTTACATCTTAACTCTACAGTGTTGATTCCCATCTTGCAAGTGTAAAGACTTACTTGTAATGTTAAAGCATAAATTTAAAAGAATACTAAACCTCACTGCAACAGATCACGATGTTTTTTAAAGAAATAAGTAAGAAGCATTTTAGACCAGGGTAAACACTGTTGTGTGTTCACATGCACCAAAAGCTGAAAATCTGTCAACAGAAAGAGCAAGCAAGTGTGATAAGCTTGAAATCCAAAAGTTAATAGAACTTATGCAGAAAAAGCTTCATAGTTAGCCACTGCAACCATAGCGTGTGCCACAGCTAGAAATTAAAAAATATCATCAGTTACCAATTACAGAAGTAGATCAGTACTATGCATCAGAAGTAAGCCTCTCTTTATCAGACAGCTGAGCATGGATCTCAGCCTTGTGATATGTGGCATCATAATGATCTTTCTTATTTCTCTTGAAGAAACCACACTACAAGGAAGCAAGGTATTGAGTCAATTTTTGTGGACTGGAAGAAGTCAAAGCTATTAAAATTGACTTAACTCTGTGATCTGTCTTCCCATTATCCCTTCACAGGCCAACCACAAAAAAAAAATCATCACAAGAACTCAGCTGTTTACAGATCTGGAACTCCTTGGGCTAACTTGATCTATATACAGTAACAGAATAACCTGAATTATTAACAGAGTAACCTGAGGATATTATTTTAGAGGCATTTTGATAAATTTGTAGGCAATCTGTCTAGGGGTTTTTTTAAGAAAAGCTACAATAAAGTATGGCCATAGCAAGTGAAGGTGACTGAAGAGCAGAAAGAAGCCTATACAGAAACCTGCTTGTGGGCTAGTGCAAAGGACAGACAAAAACACAAGGTGTAAAACAAAACCAGTTACTGCTTTGACCCCTTCAATACAAGCTTTTGTCTTAAATCAATTATATATCTGTCTTTGCAGTAGAATGTTTGTGCTTCACAGAACAGCACAGTCTGTGCCCTCAAAAACAGCATTTTACACTGGGTGTGCATGTGAAAAATGTCTGTATTTTCATGCACAGTAAAACGCAAGTAGTTAAAAACCTAACAGCCCACCCAAAGTATTCATTTATCAGGAATATTTACAGGAGCAGCTGGAATTTTTTTAAAAAATAAGGAAATTGGAACTATCCTATGGGAAGTAAACTGCAACAAAATAGCAGTTCCTCAAAGCTAACTGCTGCAGTTTCACTGGAAAAAAAGTGACAGGTAGGATATTCTTCACCTCCTCTTCCATAATAACCCTCTGCTATCCCATAATAGCAAATGCTAACTGCCTACACCTCTAAAAACTAAGAATTAAAGGACTGCTCTGGTATACTTGAGACCACAAATAATTGGCATTTTTACAAAGGTCAGTAGGTACTTGATTTTTTCTTTTGCAAATAGTTTACCATTTTTATACCTCTTTTTTTATTCTTTTAAGGTTTCTGAGATTAAAAAGCAATAATACAGAAATTCACCAGCACACCTGGCTATGTATTAATACAGTGCTTTTGGTTATTTTCATCTGCTATCAGTTTAATGGTATTTCTGATGTTATGAGAACAGAGCCCTGCTAAAACAGTTGTAAACAGCTCACATCAAGTTTTACACCTGACTGCAAAGGCTCCCATTAGCTGTATCCATCTGTATCAAACTATGGCCTCTGAACATTTGTCTCAAGTTTTGTCCAGAGCTCAAAATACTTCCTTCCTTTTGAGGATGTGAAAACAGAAAAATTACATAACAAGTCTGCCCATACAACCATTTTCATTCCAAATGTTGCAAAACTGAGAAACTGATAACGTATGTTTTGTGCAGTTTTGCCCTATTTTGAGTCCCAAACACCTAATCATTGACTTAATTAGTTTGCTATCTTTTTTAGACCAGAAAATAAAAAAAAACAGATGAATAAAAGCTCACCTTCCATAGTAAGAATACCAACAGTGCAAGCATGAGTATTCCAGCAAGGATAGCCACCGCGATGATCCACCACGGAACTCCCGTATAAAGGGCTACTGGTTTTGCAGGAAATACAGTAACACGCACCTAAAGGACAGAAAATGTGCAGGTGGAAGGAGTATTTCAGAAGGTACATGTTTAATTAGCTGCAATTTATATAGTCTATCTCATCTATAACAAGATGTCTTCCACAAAATGCTTTTGAAGAAAAAGTTCCCACTGGTATAATTTCAATATGGTAATGAATTTTTCCAACCCCCGAAAAAATGATCAATAATTCAAAACTCAGTTCAGAAGTTACACTTTTAGCTAGTTTTGTTTCAAATTTGTTTCATTCCTGGTCTTTGGAGATAAGCTAGAACAATCACAACCATAACATGTGGTTAGCATTAAACACTGAACCTACCTGAGTAACTTCATTTGTGAGTTTAACATTCTTAGCTGCAGCAGGAACACTGATAGAAGCCCTAACAAGAATGTCAAGGTAATTCATTTTGGAGTATTCCTGTTCCAAAATAAAATATGAACATTAGACACAGAACAGGAAAGAACTCTGACCTTTCAAAAATGGTAGGTAAGAGGACTTACCTCTAAGAAAGTACTGTTCCACAGTCTAGAACGCAGCACAATGGATGCCTTGCTGTCTAAACCCTTCAGGGGACACTTTATGTCCACACAGCGTGCATTCACATTGCAGTTCTGCAATTACAGATTTCTACATGTAAATAAGATCACATCTTCATAGATTGTTTAAACCTCACCCCAAGATTAAAAATTGGATTATATGCATAATACTTACATGCAAGAATCACTATCTGTTTCTACTGGCAGCAATGGGAAAATACAATGAAGATGTTATTACTTGCTTATTTTAATGTAAGTAGCTATGCAGATATTCTTTCCTAGTTCTCTCTCACAGTAGCTAATCTAAATGTTCAAATTTTAAAAGCATCAATACTTGGATATGTAAGAGAGAATTTCTTTCACTCTGCCAAACTTGGAAAAGCCCTCTTTCAAGTGCAGGGGGAGGTATCTGACAAGAATATAGTTGGTGCAATATCCTTACCAAGGTCTTGTATTTTCTTTCTGAGAATAAAGAAAATGCCTTGCTGTCTGTAATCTGCTTCTCTGCAACCTCACGCTTCCTTCTTGAGTTATGGGATTCCTAAAAGGAAAAAAAAAAGTAAAAAACTAAAAGTAGTTGATCATAAGAATCTTTTAATTCATACAGGCAGAGAAACTAGAGCTCAGTGTTTTCTCCTTCCAAAATCAGCACATGACTGACAGTGTTATATATCCCTACTTAACCTACATTTACTACTAAGAGTAAAATTTGGGATTACCTAAAGAAAGGCCAACAGACTGTTTTCTTTAATATGGCAAGGGGGGCTTTAGATTTATAAAGCTTTCAATGCTATTTCCATTTTTATTTCTAAAGGCTATTAATGGTGCTATGCTAAAAGTAAAAATGTTCTGAGGTCAGCGGATGCAGGGTTTTTTAACTGTATACTAATTACACTTCACTGCAAGTTATATTAACTAATATAATGATCTGACAAAAACAGGTTTATGTGCATGCAGTTTTAATGGTGGAAAATAAAAACTCCTCTCATATGACCTTAAGATTATATGAAGAAGAAAAAAATGTGGTTCAAGTTTTAGGAAAAAGATCTTGCTAGATAGGCACAATCCAGGGCTATGAAAATTGTTTTTTATTACATTTGTTGTAAATAAATAAATTTAAGGTCAAGCCCTTTGTCTTTAAAAAAAGTACATGGAATGCTCCCAGGCTGGGAAGATGTTTACAGTTATTTATTGTTTTTCCAGTAAGAACTCAGATGTTTTTACTACTGAACAGTTTTCAGTAATGCTGATGAAATTTGTTAGAACAATCAGCAGTTTCATCCTGTATAAGAGCATGACAGCAGTGCCCATTGCAAAAACAGTCACCATGACGTAGCATCTATCCTTTAGCATATTAACTTGATTAGATGTTATAAAGTCTCCTAATAGGCTTAATCACTGATACATTGGTCATGTATTGTGCTTGTGAGCTTCTTAAGATTAAAAATAAATCCTTCTAGAGGCAAGCTCTGGTGCCTTACTCTCACTTGCTATGAGGTGCTTTCATGTTGTACCAATTCAGGAATAGAAGACAGGGTAACATACCGCAACATGCAAACTGTTGATTTCAGTCTCGGGTTGACAGGAGACTTTTTCCAAGCCTTTGGAATCTATTTTCATCAAATAAAGCAGCCATTTGCCATTACTGATTTCTTTTGGCCATTGGATATCCAGGGAAGCAGTGCCAAATGTTTTCAGTGGTCTGCCCAAGTTAGTTACCTGTTAAAACAAACAAACATTCTTTTAACTGTGAAATACTTTTTAGAGGGATTTTCTTCCTGGAAACATTATTGACTTGGACAAGCTTTAAGCCTGCAGCTAACAGGAAATTTAAATCAGATCAAAGGCAGTCAAAATAATACAAAGACAAAGCATATACTAACACTAGCATACCTGGAGAGCAAGTAAATACATAGAAGGATTAGAAACTCCCAAAATGAACTTTGAGTTGTTGATTCTGAGAAATCTATCTTCATGTGAAACAGCAACTCCAATTTTGGGTTAACAAATCAGTCAGTTGCGTAACTGAGGCAAACCACAAGTTTATGAGGAACTCTGACACAGAGAGGGAACAAGTTCTTGCTATTAGAAGTCTGGAAGTTTTTTCCCAACCTGTTTTTTACTTGCTTAGTGTTACTGATCATGATAGCAAGTTCTAAATCAGATATTCTAACTGCTGCTGCTATAATACATGCATGCAGGTACAGAAAGAAGTAAAGGACTGACAGAGATGGACTTTAATTTCTCTTAGTCTTCTCCTTGGTGTATTATGCAGTGAAATAGACTCACACATTCAGAGGGGCTCTCGCAGCATCTCCTTGTGCTGGCTCTGTCCTCAGCCCATTCTTGCTGCCTGTGTGCACCAGCAAAGGCCTGGACAGGCCCCAGACAGGTTCTGCTTTAACTTCTGTTCCCTCCCTGCAGGAGCTTTTATGCCGCACAACTGAATGTGCATGAACTGCTCAAAAAAAAAAGTATGCGGGCAGCCTCAGGCCACTTCCTCAGAATATGATCATAAAACATCAAGGCCTAAAGAAGCTCTAATCCACAGTCAAACTGCATGTTCTGATCAGGAAGTCAGGATTTTGGGACAAAGAAAGCCAATTTCAATATAGCAACTTTTCTAAGTATTCATATGCATAAAGCAAGAAGCTGTGCATTTGATTAAAAGCAGCTGTTGGCATCAATCTAAATTACTCACTCTGAATTCATACTCTATGAGGTTTCCAATATCATCTTCAGATTTCATAGCACTCTCACCAATGATGTTACCTCCAAAATATACCTGAGAAGGCTTAGCAACTCTGTTCAGGTGGGGGTGGGAAACAAGAATAATCAGATTTTAATGAGTCTGCAGCAAAACTGTCCCCAGACCCCCAAATTTGTCATGCTATCAACACTTACCCAGTGAGTGATAAAAGCAATTCAAGAACCACTTTAGCACTGGCCGTAATTGGAGTCAAATTAACTTGAGTGCTTGTTCTACAATGAAAAGGAAACAATGGTATTTATTTTACAAATTTAGTGGGTTTCTCTTTACTATTAAATTACTTCGGTGAATCAAACAAATGAATTCAGAATGTTTACAACTGCATATCAAAGCACAGCACAGGTGCATGCACACAAAGAAAACTTACGTTTCCAGCTTCAGGTTAATATCTAAGTCTGTTGTATCAACATTAACTTTAGTGGTACTTAAGATCAGATAAAAGGTTACCTAAACAAGAAAGAAAATAACGAAATATGTGAGCTCTCTATAAGATACATTGATACATAAAATTTTATAGAAATGAACTATTAAGTTCTAGAGTTAAAAAAACAGATACAAATCAAATTTCCAGTTGCAACACACAGAAACTTTTGATTACTGCAGTCAGGAATGAGATTTTACAACTTAAGTAAAGTAAGTGCAACTTACATTAGAATTTCTTTTGAAAGGATTTCCAAGTTCACACTCCGCTTGAGAACCATTTTGGTTAGCACCACACGTTAGCTGTTTTTCCTGATTAAAAAGAATACATTTACAAGTAAAAATACGCTGAAAATATTTTACATTTTTCAGTATTTTTTCTCTTAAAAATACTTACAGGATAACCCCTCATCTCTCTGAATGCAGAGTATGTCAGACTGTCTGGAAAAGTTGCAATTAGTTTAGCTTCATATGCATCTTCACCATCTTTTTGTGGATTTTTTACATCAGATGGATTGTTTGTCACTGTTATTTCCAGGGCAATATCTTTCTGGTCTTTCAGAACAAGCACTGGCATGCCATTTTCACTATAGAAACAGAATGTACAGGGTTGTGTGCATTAGGAAAACAATGTGTATGCAAGCTTGCGTCTTACTATGGTTTATTCAAATAGAATTTCTTCTTATTAGGGGAGAATTACAGTAAAACTAGAAACACATGAATAGTCATAGGTTTTTTTCCCCACACCAGTATTTCATCTGACAGTGGCCAGCAGTTAAGATGACAGAACAGGCTGATAAATCCCTCAAGTAATCAGCAGTTTATAGTATTTCTGAACCAGCACTTGCATGTGATTCATGTAGTGCTGAATTTTCTCCAAATCAGTCTAATGCCCTGCTTTTTTTCTTGTAAAGTATACATGGGTTTGGCTTCTGAGTGTGGCACTCACTGCTAAAGGGTGTCTGACTGGTGGCAGTAAATAAACACACTTCCTTCTGTTTGTTTTACTCCTGTTCTAATTTCACTGTCCCTCTAGGAAGGAGGGATGCAGCAGGGTGCCGGGGCATGTGTTAAAATGGAATTATTACTCCATTTCTATGTAGCTGCTTCTCTTGGGCTATTAAACTATACTGTATCGAGTTGTCATACAGTCAAATTTCATCTACAAAATAATTAACAGTGTCACACAAAAAACTACTGAAAGGCTGGTTTAGAATTTCATTTCTCCAGGTGTTAATTTTTTTTTTGCTTTTAGTGCATACCTGCACTATTGTGGCCACTTTATATCCATTCAACTCTGTACCACTTTTCTTCTCAAGCTCAACCCATGTCCTCCCATTCCTCACCCTGACAAATCAATACTTATACCAAGGGCTGTGTTTGCCAGACACAGAACAAAGCTGCTCTCGTTCCTAAAATCCTCTCCTAGAAGTTCTTTTAAGCACTTGTTAATAATTTGAACTTTAGAAATGCATTAATCAAGACTTACACTGGTAAATAGGTGAACCTGTCTTCATTTCCCTCTCTCGTACAAAACCGGTACTGAAGCTTAAGATTGCTGTGACATTCGTTGTCTTCTCCACATCCTTCTTTTAAGAACTCCACCTAAATAAAACCAAAGCAATTTTACTGCCTGACAGAGA
Source organism: Rhagologus leucostigma (assembly GCA_013397725.1). NCBI lineage: Eukaryota > Metazoa > Chordata > Aves > Passeriformes > Rhagologus > Rhagologus leucostigma. Next base: position 1,372,295 of record VZTD01003655.1, read on the forward strand.
ATAGTAGCTTAAAATGAGATTTCTGAAGCACACTGAATAAAGCATCTACATGGAACTCACGAAGCACTTTCCTGGACAGAGTTCAGATTTTAACCTTTTAATTCTTGCCTGTTGAGTTTTTCTTTGTGAGGTACAGCCCTTGATGCTGGTAATTTAGAACTTTATATGTGACTAAAAAGCAGAGTTGGATAATCTAAGTGAGAGGTACACTTCTAATGAGGAAATACATCTTTAAGTCTGATTCTTCAATAAGCACTGAGGAAATGACAACTTTTAACTGAGATATTCCCTCCCTTTTATGCAGTCATTGCTCAAATGCTGTTACAGCATCCTAACAGTGGAAGAATTAGAGTGTACATTATCTTGTTATGTGGGACAAGTGTTCCCAGCAGGAGGCGATGGATTTCCGTTTTCAATCGGAAGTACATTTCCTCCTAAACTTGTTGGGTGAGGGAAGAAACCTAGGAGCTATACCACCTTCACTTTTGTTGCAAAAGAAACACAGTGCCTAGTTCATAACATGTTGTAACAAGTTCAGAACAAAATACAAAATAATAATCCAACAGCTACATGTCCAGTGCCACTCCAGTTACTTCCTTTGGACATCATTTAGTTTTCTACAGTCTTTAAAATTCACTTATTTGTAGAAGTGCAGATTTATGCAAATATATGATATCAAAGGCTTACTTTTGTGGTCTCTGTTTCAGATTCATTTGAATTTAGAATTGGTGTAAGATCTGGAAGTGCACTCTCTTTTCTCTTGGATGGTGACTCCAGGCCAGCGATTTTAACACTGACTGATATTGGAATGGGACGTAGCTTATCCTTAATTTTTTCCTGTTAAAATATTTTAAATTGTATAGTTAGTGTACAGTGCAGAGAAGAAAAAACAACACAAAAGCTTTTGATACTATATATAAATCCAGCATTTTCTAAACATGTGTAGAAACACAAAGAGCCCAGCCTGTCTTTTTTTTCTCTTTGGCTTCCCAATCTAATGATTTCTCTCACCATTAAGAATTCCTAGGAACCACAGGTGATAATTCAGGCAGGTGAAATTCACACCACTACAGTAAAATAACACACTGGAACAGGCTGCATGGGGCTCTGAGTAACATGGTCTAGTAAAAGGTGTCCCAGCCCATGGCACAGGAGTTGGAATTAGATCCTTAGCATCCCTTTCAACCCAAACCATTCTATGATTCTATTCTATTCATAAATTAAAGGTCTTTAATCTGCTGTGGTCAAAAGTAACCTTGGAGGCTGACTCATTCCTGCTGAGCCACTGAGAGGGAATCTGTTTAGCCTCTGGAGCAATACCACCTTTAAGGACTACTACAGCAGCCAACTCAAGAGAGCACATACCAAGCTTTCTTGCCCTGCCCATTCATCCACTCCAAAACCCATGGGTTAAAATTCTTTTCCTAAACAGTCACACTATAAAATTCTATAGCAATTATTTCTGTTGGAAACAGCTCTCCATTTCTGGCAGTTTGTCCCTCTCTATTGTTCTAAATTAGTTCAGCTCTGTTGACCTGCAGAGTGTGCTGCAGTGGCTACAACTTATAGCCATACTTTGCAAGAAGGGCAACAGGAGGAAGAATCATGTGTGCAGGGAATAGTAAAGTACTAAACTATGGTGAGTTTCTATTTTTGAAGCTTTATATTGCATATGACTTTTAAATTATATACAAAGTTATATACAAAGGTTCCTTCCATGAGGCTGCCAAAAAAAAAGAGCATTCTTTTGATTTAAGTGGATCTAAATGAAACAGAAATAAAACACTCTCCCTTACCTGCAGTACAAGCTTCGTAGTCACACACTCCCATGAGTTCTGTCCCCTCAGGGTTGTACTTGCAGTGAACTGATCAGACGAGTGGTCAATGAAGCGCACCCTGGAGGGCAGGCCCAGCTGCCGCCTCTCGTTCTCCACTTCAAACATGTAGTTGATCTCTGTGTGAAAAAATAAAATACGTCACAATAAAAAAAAAAGAATCTTTGCCATATTAAAAAGTACTTTAATTTCACCAGGTACGATCTTAGAGTATTATTCTAGAAGACTGTTCCAGCCAGTGCTGGGCCTTCATAAACTGTTTCCAGTCATTTACAAAAGTTTCTCCATGTTTTTTCCTGCCAGTTTTGTCCTGCCACAGTTGAGGGCCAGGTACCCTGTGCGTGAATCTAAAGAAAATTTCTAAACCAAATCCTGTTATTCCCTAAGTAAACCGTTCCCTTAGGGGCATGCGGGGCTGGCTGGGGGAGCTGTAATTGCTGTGCGGAGCCAGCAGAGGGCTGGGGTACCCACTGTAAAATGCCGACTCCGCTGTCGGGGATTCCTGTTAGGTCCCAAATGGCACCTGAGAGCCAGCAAGATTCTGAGGTCAATCTTGCTGAGGTCAAGGTACACTGTTAATTTTAACACTGAGAGCAGAAGTGTGACTAGAGCTGTCTAGTTGTGTGCTGAAGCATGTTTTGCTAGATCTGAACTTGGTGCGTCTTTTAATGATCACTTCACCAAGCTAATTCAGTGCTGCACATATGGGAACAGCACTGAGTGTGCCAAGGCACTGAGAGCTCCAAGCACTTCACCTGCTGAAGGACCAGGACCTCATTCAGGCACATCCTTTGGATTTTAAAAGTAACTGAGAAACTCAAAACAACACAGGAGAAAAGGGGGCATTTGGCTTAAAATTCTTCTTTTTTCCTCTCAAAATCCTACACAGTTCTCCAAGAGGTAGCAACAGCAGCATTATAACAAGTGCTTTACATTCCCATGGCACAATCTAATTGTGGCACAGTCTTCCAGTCTTCTCCTATTAATGCAGATTTTTTAATTTCAGTTACTGATTTCCACAAAACCATTTTCATGAATACAGGACAGGTTCAAAGGGTAAGCCTCCAATAAGAAATAATGCTCACTAAGGATATATGAAATGGGCTTTTTAAATTATTCTCTAAAGCAGCATTAACCTAGAGAGGCAAAATGGTTTGTGTCTGTATAGCAGCCATTTGCTCACTGGCAGTTATAATACTTATAAAGCTTCAGTCTGTCATCCACATAACAGCTTAATACACCAGCATGACTCTAAATACAGACAGTGCAACAGCTGAGCTTAGCACTGAGTCACATTTTAAATCTGTCAGTCACTGTCTGAGATGAGTCACTATAATTTGAGCAGTATCTTTCCATGATAAGCTCTAAAGAAAAAAACAAAAGCCACGTGACAAACAGATCAAAAATATTTATCTTCAGAACTTACTTATTCTCGGACTTAAATCTCTGGGGTTTGCAGTATATTGAAAACATGCTTTCACATCCATCCTGTAAAAAGTGCCGAAAAATTAGTATTAACTTTAATAAGGCATAGTCCAACAGAATGAAAAGTGTTAACAGTGCATTGACGGATCTTATCAGTCTTATGACTGTGGTATTTGCTGCTTACTAGACTGAATTACAAAGCAAGAAAAAATGGTTACTAAACCATTAGAAAAACTTTCTAGCATTTGCTCTTATGTCTCTACCCAAGAGAAAGCTGTTCAAGCCAAGATACTTGAGTTAAAAGTCTAAAGAGGCAAAGTGACGTTCATTTTCAAAAATGGATGTTATGTACAGAACATATTCCACACCTTGTCTTTAGCACAGTAGCCCAAAGAAATTCAGATTTCTTCATCAAAATGATCATATGCAGATACATTTGCTTAACCTGCGTGCCTCTCATATCCCTTCACTTTAACATCATCACTGAATGAATTTTGACAGCAGAAAACTCAGTACACCAAGGCTTCTGATAGAGTAGTTGTTTTTTTTCATTTACCTTATTTCACCAGGGTCCTCAGGATTCTTTTTCTTTAGATCAATTCTGTCAGGATGTACTGTAATGTTTCTTTTAATGCTTATCACAGGCCGAGATCTTCATTTGGGGGAAAAATGGGGAATAAAAAAAGGGGGGAAAAAAAGAGGTTGTTTCTGTTAAGATTAATGAAATAATTCATGTGAATATCAGATTCCCTCCACACCTGCATTGACTGGCAACAAAGACACTCCAAAAAACACAAAGAGTTTGGCTTTGATACTGGTTAGAAAGATACCCGAAAACTATTTAAAGCTAAGCTAAAGCAAAGGTCACAGAGAACAACTACAGATCCTGAGGAGGAAGTGGGTTACACTAATGCGATGTTGTTGTCATTTTATACACTTATGCAAAACAGAAAATTCAGTGGTGGTTTCTACCACCAGTAGTAATTCAGCCCCTGTGAACAACTATAGGTACAACAGTTCCTTCAGATTCACATTCACAAGAGCTTTAATATGGAGCCTAGGTGACTGTGGGAATTGTTTTCATTTCCTGATTCCTCTGCATGTAGGCTGTAACCATACTTCTACCTGACAACTTTTCCTTTCTCTGCCTTTTTTGGAAGGGAGAAGACATTTCACATGAACAAATGAATGAGCTGATCCTGTTCTCATCAGAGCATCCAAAGGTTGTTTAAAATAGCTCGTAAGCCACCTGTTCCATTTAACTGGGCCACTCCTTTCACCGTTTGTCACCTTAAGAGGTTTTTGTTCTCACCTTGGTAAAAGTTTTTGTCTTGCCTTTATCAGCAAAAGATTAAAGCCCCTTTTGAGTAAGCAGAATGCTAAATAATCTAACCAACTCCTCTACCACCTACTCTGTTCTCTTCCACAAGCCACATGAGTTGCTTTTCTTGGGTGCTGTTCCATTGTATTTGAGAACATTACAATTACGTAAACAGATACTATACACCTTAGAGATGGGAGCATTGTAGGAAATTGTAGGAAAGGCTGTTCTGCCTGAAAAGTAAAGTTGTTTGTCACAGAACTGAGATTTGGAGTTTCTGCTTCTCCTCCTTTGGGACCTGACAGCAACCACCAAAGACCTGAGCTTGATGCAGCATTCACAATTCTGATGCTGAGACAGTCTCCTCTTCCTGCCCGTTACTAGTGATTCAGCTTAACAGTACATTAAACTGGGGAAAAAAAGCAGAGGTCTGCAAAAGACTGTGACTTCATCCCTAATGAAGGCCTGTGCTACAGAAATCCCAAAGGATATTAGCTGCAGGGCTTCCTCACTGTTTCATGGACCCCAGTGCAAGCTCAGCAAGGCTGTGTACGCCTCACTGGTTTGGATCCTCAGCTACAAAAGTGGGGGTTGGTTCTGTTTTGTTCTATCTTCAGTAAAGCACAAGTAGATTATATAACGGCAGAAAATGTATCAGTTAATCTCCTTAAGGAATTACTTATCACCCTTAAATTCCATTCAAGAACACAGACATCCAAGTTACAACAGGGCAAAACTAAGCTGCAGTTACACTGCCCACATCAGCACTCTACAGGAACTGTCCACATTCACCCTCTTACCGTGTACTGACTGTAAGGCAGGTTCTCAAGGGGAGGAGGGGGATAAAGTAACAAACCAATGTATGGAATCGCTGCCCTTCCCCCTGCCTTCCCTTAAATTTCCAATTTCTGGTAGGAAAAGTACACTCAAGGCCAAACAGCTTTTTGTTACTTCTAAGCAACTTGTTTTTAAGAAACTAAAACCAAAGCCTTGGTGTAATTACTTAAGGTCCTGTGTATAATACCTGTACACATTTACAGAATCTGACAGGGAACCAACAGCAACATCTGGGTAGGAATTTTTATCCAGGTCCATGTTTCCAGCAACAGAGTAACCAAAGAAACTGGTGTTTGTGTCTTTACCATCAAGAATCTAAAAAGCAAACAGATTGAGGGAATTCAGACATTTAAAAGTGATAAAGGTGAAATAAGTAACAAGTGGACATAACTGTCTTATGGCCAAAGACAAAAGAGGGAAGAGATACAGTGAAGTAGGAGCTGTGAAATAGGACCTCAGTGTTCAGTTCAGCTAAAGCATACTGAAGTGTCAAGATAATTTGCTTTCCTTCCAAGAAGTTACTTTGCAATAGCAGTATGTACCAGAAATTACCAATCTGCGAGAGCTTAGTTCATCTTTATTTACAATATTCATGGACTATAGACACTGGAAACAGACAAAGTATTCTATAAAGTATTCAAGCAGTATTCTAGGGAGTATAATCAAGTTCCATTCCCACCGTGCAAATAGGACACATTGGTCCTCAAAAAAACCAAAAAAACAAAAAACAAACAAACAAACGGCAGCATAAACATTTAAGAAGAAAGTGAAACAATAGTAGTGCAAGAGAAAATAAAGAAGCTAATTGTTTTCAAATCACCAGATTTATTTTTTTAAAAAACACAGAATTTATTTATCTACACACCTTTTTCCTTCTGCACATATTATTGGTGCTAATGGATGGCCCCAGAAATAAAAATATATATTAATATCAAGAATTCCTAATCTTTCCAGTCAGCAGTGTAATCTTTGAAAGGCCCTGTGACTTTTCTGCATACCCACTACCCCAGTAATAGCAATGGAAAGGAAGAGGGATAGCCCTGTCATTCCTTCAATTTTGTTCAAGACTAATTATATAGGAAAGCTTATTTCATTACCTGTGCTGGTTCTGTACTTATTCCATTCTTGGATCCATGATAAATGTATACTTTGCCAAAACCATCATACGGAGCCCCTACTGCAATATCTGTTGAAAATAAGTTGCAACATCTAAAATCATTCTTGCTCTTTCTGCAGCATGCAATCAAAGGATAAAATGTTCCAAGTCTGCCCTCGGCAAAACAATCTCACACATTTTTATTGTCATCATTTTCCACTTGCCTGCATATCCGTCCTGGTTAATGTCCCCAACATTTTCAACTGCAAGTCCAAACATGGAGCCAGCGGTTCCATTTAAGCGAAGAGGCTTCACCCCTGCCCATTTGCCTTGGCGGTTCATGTAGACGTACACAGCACCCCCGATATCCCCACTTCTGTCAAAGTACTGCGGGGCCCCAACAACGATGTCCTGCCAGCTTAGAATTAAAAGAAAAAAAAGGCAGTGCTTTTGTAGAAGAACTGTGAGAAATAAATGATCAGACTGTGAGCTCAAGATCAGCTGCCCAAAGAGCTGCTGAACAAAGACTAAAACATGCATTAAACTGGTTGGGCAACAACAGCCCCACTGACACTACATGCTGGTTTATTCCGTTGGTGGCACACAAGGACCTTCTAGGGCCTTCTCTGGGTATGAGACCGGTTTCCTCTCTCTCTGTTTACACTAATTGTTTAAATAAAACTCTTTATTAGAAAGGTAGACTCTGTCCTGATTGATTCTCAAGACATTCACCATTTCCTCCAGGAAAACATGGAAGGTGGGATTTGGCATTCCTTGTATTTCTAATGTGAAAAACCAAAGCGAAAATAAACAAGATTGCTATCCTTCATAATAGAGGCAGCAGGAGTTAACCACAGCCATACCCATCACTGTTGAGGTCCACAACAGCAACATCATAACCAAAAGAGGAGGCCAGCCCTTCTCCTTCAAACATGTGCTCCAGAGAAAGTGCTCTCTGATTTTTCTCTTTTTTCAGTAAAACAACTGCTCCACTGTGGTTCGCTCTTGGGGCACCAGACACAAAAGTCATCTCATCTTGGGAGACAATTCCTTTACCAGAGTCCAAAGAGAAACCTTTGAGAGAGAAAGAAATAAAATATAAATAAACTAAGTAACAGCTTGCATCTTAATATGAAAAATAAACATTTCGCCTGCTATATTAAAGTGGTATATGGAATACAAGTTTTGTCTAAAACAGTGTCCTATGGCTGGGAATTCTCCATTTCTGTTTGCACTGGTGGACGCGTATTGACACTCCTCCATACATTACACTGAACTATTTCCCCCACAAAACATAGTATTTCATTGCTCACTTGGACCTGCTTTTCATGGACACCAAATATGAGATCATTTTTAAACATACAGCTTAGAAACAACTACAGCTTTACCACTTGAATATAGCTTGAGTACTTCAATTCTGGCAAAATTATCACAAAACCTCCTAAGAAAGTCAGTATCATTCTATTACAGACATGCAAATTGTACTGCACAAGCATTCTCATATGAATGATGTAAACAGTATTTGAGAATCAGCTTACACAGTAATGGTGAAATGGGCAATTTTAAATTAATGCAGCCCTAAACACGACATGTTCAAATTAATTTGGTCTTACATATTCATTATAAAAATCAGTAAGTTTTAAAATATGAAAAAACAAGTTAAAAGACTATACTGCATATACCAATATAACTAATAAAGGCCAAAGTAGAAAACTACCCACTTTGCAAGGAAGGAAGATACTAGCCAGCAGATGGGAGTCTCCCTCTGAAACACTTCACCACTACTGTGGAAATTCTCAATTACAGCAATTCACAATGAGACAGTTCCAGAAAACACTGATGGAGTCCCAGCTGGGGGAGGGATGAGAGGGTTTGGAGAAATGCATGACAAATCAGCATTTCTCTGAAGCCTTGTTACTTTGCCATCTCCCCTTTATCTGAATCCCTGTTTTTTTCATGCTTTACTTACAATGTATTTGATATGAGAGGGATAGAGGGGAGAGGATCATGACAAAGGTCTGGAGATTATGTCTGACCAGATGCTGCCACCTCAAGTGGTCACAAACCTAAGTAGCTATTCATCATTACATCCACTGACTTGTCCACCTGTATGCTGGGAGGCAATGTTTTGTACACAAACTGATCTGGATGAGTATCAGATACAGCTGTCAAAAATAGAAGACCTATAAACATGAGTGAAAGATTGAAGAGAAAAAAAATAGTAGTTAAGCAAAGCACCTATAACCACATTTGCTTACTGTCTAAACAGACAGAACAGTAATGCCTGGGGTGAGCTGGCTTGCCTGGAAGTGGTTCTGATTATTACACATCAAGGCAGCATTTACATTTAGGAGATAAATGCATTGGTTATGAAACTGCAAAACGTTGATATGACTGCTCACAGCAAAAGGCACTAGCCTCCACAGCACTCCTTGCCTTAGCAATTCTTATTTCACCAGAAGATGCTATCAGCTTGTCTAACATAACTAGAAAAATCATCCTAAGAGTTTATCTTTACACCCAGTAATTACTGCTGATATTTAACAGAAGTTTATGTTCTCTTTCTCCTAACATATAAGTAGCTCTAAGTTTGCTCTCTTCTTGACTTGTTTTTTTACTTTCTACATTAGCAATGCCCTTCCCATCTGTTCAGCTTTCGATCTCTCACACAGAAGTTCCAGTCTCAGGTTACCAAAACTGTATTTGTTGCATATGCCAAAAGCAGTGGATCAACACACCACAGAAATCTGCACCGGAACAGAAAGATTCTTTACACTTAATGCCTTTCCAAAAATGCAGCATAGCCTTTTCAGTGTATCTCACTGGTGTACAGAAAGGTCACTGGCCTAAGGACGTATTCATGCTTCCCTGACTGCACAAAGAGCAAGAGATTCCCCTCCTGCCAACACACACACAAGTAAAATATAAACAGTACTTATATTATAGTATTTTAAAGGTCTGTTAAAAGCCACTGGAATTTTAAAAACTTGAAGAATAAAAGAACTGCACTCACCTACCAAGAGAGAAAATCTGCAGTCTTAATAGCTACATCCAGAAACTCAAATTTTGATAAACCTTCTGATACCACATAGCAGCGACTGTGTGACTAAGGACTACAGACCCGTACACTGTACTGACCCATCACTGGGTGATTATAATCACTCCCTGAGATTCCGTAGGCCCTCGGCACAGCTCTTGAATCTCACATTACAACGGCAGCTCTTCCAGGTACCTCAGCAGTATCATCTTACACTTAAAACTGGCCCATAAATGTGGAGGGAGGCTGTGAATTATCCAGAACAGTTAATACGTTACAGGGTCCACAATGAAACATCTGCTCCCATTTCGGATCATCACACCAGGCTGGGATCACAAATGTTTAAGAGGCCTATGGAGATTTACCACATGTACTTAATCCTACCTAAGTAACTGTTAGCTGGAACAGGAACTAGATTCTTATCCTGGCGGCTCTCATCACCAACTTCGTAAGGCCCATCATCAAAGATACCCAGATCATAAAATGTCTGATTCTTTTGCTCTGCACGAACCACCCCTGAAAAAATGAAATGATAAAATAAAAGCAAATGAATGATAAGCAAGAAAAATAACAAATAAATGTTCCCAACTTAAATTAATTACGATGAATGAGACAGTGACTGCTGTTAAAATGGGACAAACACAGAATAGGGCACTGGGTTAGTGTTTTCTGTCTGTTCCGTGTGCCAGAAGCTCATGCTGCTCTACAGAGAAGCCATACAGTGATCTGGAAAACATGGGATACTAAGGAAATTATCAAAAAAACCCATTGAACCAGTCTGGTCAGAAACCACCCTCATCTCGTATTTCTTAGCCTTATAAAGCCTCTTAAAATGGAGGTAAGTACACATGAATTAAAAAAAAAATAATGAAATTATAGTTCATTATGACAAACACAAGTAATATATTTAGAAACGGTATTTAAGAAGAAAAAGCTATTGTTCAATAAAAGGTGTGCTTCCCTTTTATCAACTGGCATAATTAAGGTTTTGGCAAGCACAAACATGTTTTTCCATTATACAGAAGAGTACTCTTAGGTCTTAGCACTTCTCTGCAATTAAAGTCAAATGGTGTCTGCACTCAGTATGCTGTTTCAGGTCGGTCAGATTTTGTTGACAGATACGTGGAAGATTAAGTTTTCACTAAAGTACACCTTGTGCCAGAGCTTAACGCACTGATTTTGCATGGTTCATACACCAGGCACAGGTGTACAAGGTGGAAAAATGCAATGGTTGGAGGATCAGATGTTCTCAAGAGGAAAGTATTTACAGCTGTTGGTGTAATGAAGTGTGATGGGAAAAATCACTTCAAGAGCCTGAGCTGGCCATTTAGATGCTTCTGAATATAAACTAACGAAGAATATCCACGGCTTTTTCCCCTCAAGTTTTGGAATATCGCCTACATGACACAGAGTACTTGGCTCTTAGACAGATTATCCATGAAATTTTACATGGACATGCATGGATTTAGATATGAATGTATGTAGTATTGCTGTTATCTTCCTGCAACCCTTCAATATTTATTTTCGAAAGTACTGGTTTACACAGACTTCACAAAGAATAAAGGGGAGAATACTGCAGAATAAACAAAGAGTTCAGCAGCTATCTAACATTTGCTCAAATGCAGAAGAAAGGCTGGTCAAGTAACTTACACAAATTCAGGAGTTTGTTCCTGTATGGAGGTGTCCAAGTAAGCGCTCAATCCCACCATAAGATTAAGACTAATAAGGGGAAAATTTGCTGTACATATGCGCAAAGTTCCATTTCTATTCATGAACACACTCAAAGATATTTAAAGAAACTTCAGTAAATGTTGATACACAAACACAGCATTTTGTAAAAACAGGGTAAAATCATTACATCCCTATTGCCTCCTCTCCCCTTAAAAAAAAAAAAAAAAAGATTAAACCTTTGGATGCAAGCTTTGAGAGCAATCTCAGAGGAAATGGGAAGGGTAGGCAGGAAGGAAGCCAAGTCATACCTTTCCAGTTGTAAGTGCCCGGGGCACCAAACACAATATAATGATAGTCTCTAGTAAAAGTAGCAGCAACACCTTGCTGACAGGAACCAAACTTCTCATGGCCTCTTAAACGACCATCACAAAAACTCCATACGCCATTATCCATATCATCCTTAATAGTGAGATCCTGGCTCAGCACATAGCACCTTCCAATGATATCCCGGGTTTCCTGCACTGTGTTTACATACTGCCTTTTCTCATAGCGATGTGCACACGTCTGCAAGACAGAAGAAATAATGTGTGATGTTTCTGTGTGTTGTACACAGGTCACCAAAGAAGGCAGGGCTCCTCTAGCAGTCCCTCATGCTACCAGTGCTGTAAGTCACGCCGTAGACACACCTGCAGTGCAGAGTCCAGTGTTTCCTACGGGCAGCCTATGCGAAAGGTTGGGCATCTACAGACACAAGTTGAAGCAGCCCGCTTCACGGTCAAGGAAGGCCACAGGGTTAAATCCCAAAGCCCTTCCTGATACCTAATCCCTCTCTTTCAAGAAGTGAAGAGAAAACCACCCTCTCTCTCAAAGAAAGAAGTGGCCGTTTCCCAACAGCTCTCAGAGTTAAAAGACTTTCACACTCGTGCAGGACACAAGAAGCTGGTTCAACTTCCACCCAAGACTATTCAGAACTTTCCCGTTACAGAAAAGTGCCACTAAGCAGAGGTTGAAAGCTTTTCCAGTGAAGGGGAGGGAAGTTGCTCCTACTTCCTCTGTTGGATGTTCCACTTACAGGCTAACTGTCGCTGGGGCAGAGCTAAAGCACTAAACACATCCTGGTCCTTATTCTTTTAGACTATCCCCTGGGAAAAGAATTCTAATCAAATATTTAACACAAAGGATGAACAGCCACAGGGTTAAGCGGTGTAACCACCAAACGCCTTTGCCAGCAGTGTTTCTCAAAGAGTCAGATGTAGCAGGTTGTGTGAAGAGCACAAGTCAGGTTTCTCAGCTGACAAACCTTTTCTATGGTTTCTATCAAGGCCTAAATATTAAACACCCAGCTGCTCCACATTGAGAGCACTGCAGTACTGTCCTGCTGCAGCAATGTCCAGGCTGCTTACACCTCATCTAATAAGTGCATTTTCCACTTACCACTTAAAAAGAAAAGACAAGACAGCATTAGTTGATGACTAATTATTCAGTGAACAGGACTGTTTCCATGTGCTCCTCCCCACTTTGGGTTCTGAGGCAGACCAAAGCTAGTTATTACAGCCTCTATATGCTTAAATAGCCAAATTCACATCCTGAAGTCACCTGCCTCCAGTTTTGAAAGCAGTGGCATTAACTTCCAATTAGATGGGGAAGCTTCACTGCACACCTACTTTATGATGGATCTGGTATCCTGCAGCACCACAAGAGGTTTATTTAACTGAGAATGTTACTTTTTAAACTCTTTCTCTTGTAACTCACAAAAACTTTTTCTCTCTGTTTAATATAAAATAAAGAGTATCTACATATTGTATAAAATGAAGAAAAGCCAGTAGTCTTACTGCAGTGCAATGACTACATTAATTCACAGGAGCTACTCAGTGGAAGGCCCTGATAAAAGCTAAAGTGAGGCTGATCATCTTGGAAAACAGGCTGGTGATGGCCTGCTACTTTTACAGCCTTACACACTATTCTTCCCTATTTCTGCAGCCAGTGCTATTTAAAAGAAACAATGTGTATATGACAAAAAAAAAAAGTTTACCCCCTGAAAATAAGCTGTCCATCCTAGATTACTACAAAGGTTATAAAGAGAGGCTAACTCATAGAAAAATAATGTAAAGCTCTTACAACCTCAAATGCTTTATTTTGCTAAGGAGACATTTAAGTCTTTACCTACAGGAAATCAAAGGAGTAAACTTAGGCAAGTTACCTTCAGCAAGCTGCACAGAAACACAGACCATTCAGAACATGTAGTGTAGACCCCAGATGTTTTAATAAGTTAGTCCTTTAGCACTTACCACCACATTTCCTCCTGGCCCCTGACTTTGGACAGTTACACCCATCCATTGGTCTTCTTTACTCTCCATCTTCGGGTCAGCTGCAGAGTACCATAAAACAGCTTCAAATATTAACAGTTCACCACATTTTTTTTTTTTGCATTTGGGTGGTTTTTTGTTGTTGTTCTTGTTCGGGGGTTTTTTTTAGCCCATGTCAGGAGAGACTCTTCATACAGAACACCAGATAGTCTGCAGGTGGCAGTGTCTGTACAGTTTATCACTAACAGCATCCATTTTATTAAACTTCTGGCCTATTACTTCATGTTACATCAATTTACAAAACAGGAGGAAGCTACCAAGACCTAAGCATCTCATACTAGCTTAGCAATTAAGCTACAACTTACTCTGAGGCAAAAAGTAGTTATGTATAAATCCCTAGAAGAAACTGTCTGATACACTGCCTCAGGAAAGGCATCAAACAAGAAAACCAGACAACTGTTTCAATTCAAAACAAAAGCCCTGAAGAACTTACTCTCTTCATCAAATTTGACACGCATGCAATTTGTATTTGGAGATGCAATGTCACAGCTGTACAGCCCTCCTGTTCTGTTGGCTTGTTGGGCTGGAAAGGCCTTTTCCCGAGGAGCTCCAACCAGCAATCTGTAGGGAAAGCAAAATAACTTAAAGGAATATGTAGGAAGAATATTAGACAAGAAAAAGGCAACAGAATCAGAAGTGTTTTCACCGTATTAGTAGAGGTTTGACATGCCAACATTTGAAGATGGACGAAAAGCTACACCACAGCACTGCTCTTTTAAAAACAGAAAAGGGGCGGGGGGGGGAAGAGGAGAGAAGCTGTATAGCAGTAATGCAGATTACAATTATTGGACCTGCAAGACAGTACCTGTATTATTATTACTGTTTTTATTGTTGCAGTATTCACTGAGGGTGGTTGATAAAAAGTAGGTGTCTGGCAGTTTTGGGGAAATCATCTTTCTATCAGGGCATCAAGTGGGATATTTTTTGCCTTACTAGGAATTGTTAATAAGGATGGGAAAAGTCACTAAAATTACCAGAAACCTCCACAAAGTAAATACATTTGTTCTCAGGCTGTCTTCTAGTTTTACACCAGTCCTATGCCACTGTTTGCCTAAATTTAAAGGCACCTTAGTATCTCTAACCAAAGCAAGATCCCTCCTGGCCCAAGGAAGTGTTCACTGAACTCTTCTAGGCTCTGTGCAAACATGCACTCCCCCTCTCCACTCCTTTGGCAGATACATCATTTTGAAGCTGAAAATGGTTTCCTCCAACAAATCTCTCATCAAGAACAGGCCATTTCCACAAACGACTTACTTCTCCTAATAAACCGCTACTCTAACAAGCCCTCTTTAGACACTGTTCTGTTAACCAAATGCAAAGGTTCTTATTTTAAACACTGAGTAAAGCAAATTTCCTTCTGTATCCACTGTACATTTCAAGTATTATCATAAAACCACCAGCAGGCATATTTACTTGCAAAATAAGGTGTGTCCATGAAAAAAATCTTACACCGTCTGTTTCTTTGCAGTGTCACACACACAGGACGCACAGCTGCCTCTCAGGCAGGTGACTGAAATTAGTAGCAACCAGTGTACAGCGGTTCATGAGGGAAACATCATGCTCAGCTGAAACACTGAGGACGAGAGAACAGTGTGTAGGTAAGTGCAACACAGCAGGTGGGATGGATGGATGGATGGATGGATGCAGAACTAGACTGTGCTTCCTGACCCTCGGACATATAACACTTTAGAGAAGACATCCCTGACATTACAGTGTCAAGGACAGCAAAGCTGGGACTACAGTTGGATCCACAAGGCTCAAAGAGGACCTCAAACCCTCTTTAATGTCCAACTCTAGTTCTGCTTTGTTGTGGCAGTGGGACAAAGCACACTGTTGACCCTGAGAATGCTGTTCTTACTAAAAACAAGACTCACTTTTCTTCATATCTAACAAAGAAGACTGTATCAGTTATGATCAATATGTGGTTTTTCTTATTAAGGAAATGTTTATTCACTGTCCCTAAAGTAACGAGACTCAAAATGAAATGGATGCATTATCAGAACACATGCTTTTTTTAAAACACAGAATTTTATCTGTACTGTGCAACAACCAAATTTTCACTACTTCTATAGGAGTAAATTCTCCCACAATCCATAATTTATCTTCCTCATGAATGTAAGCCCCCTGAATGCTGAAACCTTCAGGTAAAGTATTTGCCCTTGGACCATACACAGGACATACCATGTGGGTGGGGTATGGTTTAAAATGATTTCTGCTTTTCCCTCTATGTACATCTGCCATCTTTTTCCAACATTTTTTCAGAAACATAGCAGTCACCACAAGAGTTTGTAAACAACTATGATTTTAGAAAGGCCATCAATAACCTAATTTTCTAATTTTGGCAACGGTGCATTTAACTGTAATCTCTTGGAGTAATTCTTCTGCAAAGCATCTGTCTCTGAGTTATTCCTTACAGGAGAATAGATACATTTTCTCCTCAGTTCTGTTATTGCCCAGGGAAAGACAGATGACTTTCTTTTTTTTTTTTAACATTAACAACTGTAACTTTAAGAAAGCAGAGGTACTGATTTCCTAACTTACAGAAATTTTTATTACTTCTGCTTTTTCATTCAAAGCTTGGGGGATAAAAATGATGTATTGAATTTAACTTACAGAAATCAAAAACCTTTTGTTTCAACATTGTGAACTAAAAGCTTCTCGAATTTAAATAATTAATTTGGTTTAATTCATCCATCTGCATACTACTGACAGCGGTGGTGCTGGGTCAAGAAAATTAACCCTGTTCTTTTCTACAGGATAGTGAGACTACGTCTTGTCTCTAGCTGAATGACCTTTTACAGCACACCATGATCTTGATGACAAGAGAGGATCTACTGAGGCACAAGGGAATAAACAGAATTGTTGGCGTAGCCAACAGAATATGGAGTGGAAAGACATGCCACCTGCCGTAAAATGCCCCAAACACTCGGTGGCATCTCGGACACTGCTGAGGTCAGCAGATGAAAAATGAAATTGCTTAGCCTTCTTAAAAAAAAAAAAAAAAAAAAGGCTTCCATCCAACATGATCTCAAAGGAAACAGGCAACCTCCGATTCTTCCTAATGCCCATACCCCCCATACAAATCTTGCCTAAGTTATTTTCCACTGCAAACAAAGAATTTCAAAGCAGACTTACTCAAAACCTTCCAGATTTAAAAGAACTGTTATCAGCTATCCTGTCACTAGTCTTCAAGGTTCATCAAATACAAAAATCTTCTCTTAGGAACTTCACTGCAAGTCCTTACAACACAGGCCAACAGAAGCACACACTCGCAAAGGATTAGATCAGTTCAGGTATAATACTATGGTAAATCCTGAAATGTATTTTCAAGTAGCAACCAAAGACCCATTAAAAAGTGGCACAATTCCTTTGCAATTTTTTACTACTTTTCTGCCCTAAAGGCCCCAGCAGAGAAGACTAAACCTATGCCCCTGGGTTCTGCAAGACAGGTTACTGAAGGTGATGATTATAAACATTATGAGGATTATCAACACTATCAGGAATCTAAGTAAGAAAGTCACACGCCATCTAATCTTTGGCTGAATAAATCAAGCAAAATAAAAAATTCCTTGCAACCACACTGTGATTTCTGATCAACAGAGCTGCTGTTCAGCTTGCCTACCTTTTAAAAGGTAGAAATTGATTTGAAAAATCAAAATTCTATTATAAGCACCGAATTACTTAATTTAAAAATAACAAGTGGGCACAAAAGTATGACATGAACCATGCATCAGTGTGAATTTCAGCATGACTGCAGTAGTACAAATGAATCAGCTCATATAGCGAGCCGTGCTACATGCTCAACAGAGTCCTTCCAGAAAGAGGACACATTCCAGTCATTACTCTATGGCTACTTACTCAGCTGTGATTTAATAAAAGAATTTTAATCATGTTTGAGCTCATTATGCCAAAATCAGGTTAGCTTTTCCTGCAGCTATGCATGTTCCATTTTAGCTTTCTCATTGGCAAGCAAAACCTCTTTCTGCAGGTCAGAGGTAAGGGTAGAGGGGATGCTCTCCCAGCCATCACTGTCTCCTTATACTGGCAGATGAAACACGGGCACTTAAAACCTAAGAACTTTTCCTCTGCAAATGGAGAATGACAAAAAGAAATTCTTAATTTCTCTTCACCCATGATCACAGTATGATTCATTTTATTCACTGGGACTTCTCCCTGAAGGTCTGTGGACATGGTCTAGTGTAACTACTTTCAATTAGGTCTGAATGCCCAAAATCATGCTCCAGAACCCATATTTAGATAACAAAATAATGCCCCAGTGTCAGGACTGCAGAGTGGGAGATGAAAACCCAAGAGACTCCAACATGCAGACAGTTTTACTGATTCTTCTATCCCATGGCGGGTTTGCCTTGTTACTCTACAGAGAACAGAAGCTCAGCCATACAGTATATTGAACATAAACATCTCTGAACATCAGTTCCTGTCAGAGATTTAGCTTTTTATTGAGTTATGACAACTTAGTACCTAATGTTTACCCATGAGTCCAACATCAGACAAAAGTATAATTGCTGTTCCTCATGTAAATTAGAGAAACAGATTCCTCTAAGTACTTGAATCCTGATTTTCCCCATACATCTTGCTTCAATATATACTATAACCTAACTGGGTTTTCCCTGGCCAATCAGACTGCATACGTGTTAATCTACAGAAATGTAACATAATGAACTATTAATAGAATTTAATTTAAAAGAAGCATCTATCAAGTGACAGTGTTGGAAAAAAAAAAAATCTGAATTCTCTCATACCTGGGCATAAAGCTACAATGTTTTTTAGCTCTAGTTATAATTAAAATATGTGTCTTCCAATTTCAAACTAAAGTTCTAATTTTTAACCAAATGAATCAGTCCAGTTGCTCTATCAATTAGAATTATTTTAATCACTGATTTCTCTTAATGACTTCTTGAAGATACGTGACAATGAGTGAAGTCCCACTGCCGATTACGAGCATCTGCTGGTTTAAAGGGACAAATCTACTCCCTTACAGCCCCAGATTCATAGCTAAATTTAAGATAATCCCTTAAGATTAGAGCTCCAGGATTGGCATATAATGATGTTTTAGCTAATTGACTTTACTGCGGTGCAGTTTTGCCTCTGGGTGAATGGTGCCTAACCTGCACAGACACCAGTGACCCCGGCTGTACCTGCATGTGCAAGGTGCAGCTGGGACACAACAGGGAGAGCTGGCCCATGCTCCCAAGACAGGGACCAGCACAGCACCACATCCCTCCAAGGAACCCTACAGCACAGCTACACCCACCCTACCTCGCTGCGGTGTTACATTGCAAACACAACAGCTGAGGCAAGAAAAACTCCATTTCACCAGTTATGCCAAGCACTACTCAAGTCTCAGAAAAGGTATCAGGACATCCTACTAGCTTTATCTACATCTGGAGCAGACCTTTGGATAAGTGTGTGTAGAAAACATGCTTCATAAACTCACATATTTCCAAGAAGCAAAAGGTGAGAACTCAATGCCCACATTCTGGTAGGCACTAGGCCTCAGTTTGTCAGCTGCTGTTGACCAGCGTTGCAAAAATGTAACTATAGGTCCAATTCCAGATGCACAAACAGTCTATGAACTATAGGTCTGGTTGCATTTAGAAGAGCCAGTCATATTCATGAACAGCACGATTTATTGAATGCAACATACAACGTTCCTCTGGACTGAGGGTGAGAATGCATTAACTGCAGAGGAGTTACATACAGCACTAACAGTGCCATTGCAATCACAAGCTTCATATCCCAGGTCAACACTTAGCACAGCTGAGGATGCAAGGCTTACCAAATGGTGTCCTTTCTGGAGAGGGCAAGAAGGACGAACCCGTCCGTCTGTCCCTGCAAGTTCGCTCAAATTCTCATCCCCCGGTTGGATGCTGAAGTGGGGTACTTTTATGCCTTATTCACTATTATTGTGCAAAGCACTGTGGGTAGGACTGCGGTCAAATCTTCTGTTCTTTGTGGGCACGTTTGCAGAATATATCTTGGTAGGAAGTGTACTTGGTTTGTACAAAACATTTCTGGGTATCAGGTAGAAGAATGAGACCATGTGGCCTACGCCTCACTTGACATTCCCACCCCCAATGCCACAGCAACACAAACCACAAGACCTCCATTTGATTTCCACACTTGCACCTAGAGGCACTATGGCATATTGAGCTTTGCATTTTCTACACTATTTTATGATTCCAACAACCAGTATTCAGCAAGAACAGTTAGGTGAACATCAAGAAAAAAGGGTGTAACTTCATTTAATCAGATATGGCCCAAAAGAGTTGTTAAAATCCAAAGTAAAATACACAAGCTTTAAATTTCAGCATATATTACAGAATATTAAGTAGTAGGGTGCAGATTTTAAAACCCTCCCTGCTTTAACTGATAATTCTTGAAATGTTTAGTAGGTGGCTGTGGCTCCTTCTCAGCTAAGGAAAACAACAGTGAGAACTAGGAGTGGTTTCTGCTCACAGCTATCTGAACTCCCTCCAATACTGCTCATGAAACTATCTTGCTCGCTTCCAAAAAGAAAGTCAAAGTTAAGACGAGAAAACCATATCAAAAGAAATCCAGAAAACCTCCAAGCTCCTGGAAGTATTCCCTCACTCCCCAGTGAAATTCTTTTCTTCACTTACAGCCTGGAACTGTCCAAAGGTAACATGATTTTTGCAACACACTTCAGAGAAGAAAAATTATCAGCAATTCATTATAGTTCTATTTTGGAATAAACACTTACTCAAAAGAAATCAAGTAAAAGGAGGGAGAAGATATTCTATGTTTTTTAGAGTAAATCCCGTTCATCAAAGTAAGAGGCTTCCATTGAGTAAATTACATATTGATTTAAGCAAATACAAAAAATACCATAGTCTGCACTGAACTCAGATACTCTGCTATCTCCCAAACTTTTCTTCATTCCTTAAATTCTTTCCTTTTCCATGGTATCTTCTACCCACACAAGGCACCACATCTTTGTCAGCCTTTCTTTAAAAGTAAAAGCAACACATCAGTAGAAATCACAGCAGTGTTTCCTGGGTAAGAAAGTATTAACCATTTCCACATAAAGGCAAAATAAAGTAGTCACTGGTGTAAGTAATTTCCAATTTTGCAAGCTTCACTGAGCACAAGTGTCCAGTTTAATGTTGCTGTTCTCAGGTAACAATGCTGCCGCTGCAGACTTTGCACTTCATTATGTTTTCAGAAAGACTCCACAAGGGGGGCAAATTTGGAAAGTGACAAAGCTAAATGCCATGAAACGTCTCCCCCCTGACTAGACAGTTAGACTCCTGCATCCTTTCTCTCTCCCAGTTCCAGTGCCTTCTCGGGAAAGAGTTTCAGTAGATTAAACAAAATGAAGAAAACAGAGTAACTAGCTCTAACTCAGATTAAATTTTACTACAAAATCACCAGTCACAAGTCATCTATCAAATGTTTAAAACCTCCTGACAGAGACCCCTGATCGCAACGTGGGCATCTACAGCCCTCCGCCTGAGCTGTATTTTCAGTCCTCTGCACTGATTTGGTCTCAACTATTTTTAAAATTAACAAACACAGAAGATGGATGCATTTAACCACCACAATATTTCAACATAACTGAAGCTGGTCAGTGGGACAGACACTGTGTGTGAATATTGGTGGCACCACCCCTGCTTTGTGCTTGGATTTGGCATTCCACAACAGAAACAAGTCACAGGACAAGAGCACCACAGACTAATTAGCACAGAGAGACTGTCCCTGCACACACTCGGGCTGCTAATGGGAAGTGGAGCTGAACCATGGGACTGGGCTCCTCCAAAAAGAACCCTCCCCAGCAAAATACAACGAGTAAATGTGTCAGCAGGGAACTTGTTTGTGATGCTTTTTACAGAGACACCCATCATGGTCAGTATGTTATTAACAGCTATTTCAAGTGACTGAATATTCTCCTGATCTGCTACTCCATAGCTACATTTTGGAACTAACAGTGCAAAGCCGTGGCCAAGTACATCATTAATCTCTGTTGCCTGGAGGCTTGGCACTTGAAGGATTGCAATTTTCATTTTCTTTCTTCAGCCTTTTTTAGGAAACAGATTATGACAGAGGCTGGAAAAAGACACCAAAAGCAGCACAAGGACTAGGGCAAGCTACTACAAAGCAAAACTAGAACTACAAAGATACCTGTTGTTCTGGAAAGGCCACTTTTTATTGACTTTCTGAAAGTCACATGGAAAAATAAACCTTCCCATCACAGTCCAGAGTCCAGCCTGTCTGGATTTGAAACAGGTTTTGCAGATCTCATTTCCATTGGTACAAAGCATTTTTCTTAGAAGAAATGGTACAGTCTGCTCCAAATTTGTATTTTAAAATCCAGTTTTCCATTTCAGACACCACTCTCTGGCTTTAATCAGGAGATACCTCATAGTTTTCATACTGTCAAATAGCAAGTGCAACCTGTATACTACTTACAGGTTTAATTTCTCCCTTACAATCTATACATTTTTCAGATTTAAAGGAAAGAATACCCATGCCAGGAACAGACCTGACTACGAACTGGTACTATAAAATATGTATCTGACAGTTTTATAATTAATTTATTATGAACTTATGAAAGAAATCATGTTAAAGGGATTTTCACTCATGTTTTCTAACATGGCAGTACCTGGTACTGCATGAAATCCTCTTACAACAACATGCAGTTTAATTCAAGAAGTGACAAGTGCACCATTTCAAGAAACTAACTTGGTAGCCAAAGTCCTGGCACTTCTAGCTCAGCCCCTGCCCACAGTCACCTTGTCTGCACTGGAAGGACTGAACTACAGGAGTCCCACCACAGCCAGCAGGGCACAATCCAGCTATTCTGCACTGCAGATGCACTAAGCTACAGGTCCCGACAGCAGCACGACAAGCAAGCAGGGACAGTTGCAGCAAAGTGACCCTTTGGTTGCAGGGTTGACCCTGGGGTGACCCTGCAGTTCCCAGCTACCTACAAGCACAGAGAGAGTGAACTGTCCGTCCCCACTGCCCCACCACTGCAATCTTGCTCTGCTGCCAACAGGGTACACAGCAGGGCCCTCCCTGGCCATCGCCTCATCCAGTGCTGCCCCTGCTCTGCGGCAGAATGGGCCCTGCAGAAACAGCTGCTACACAAAGTGGCCAGTCTGTGCTGTGATCAGCGTCTTGTGGACATGGCTCACTCTACAGGCTTACGTAAACAAGTGCATAACAGAAATTAGGAATTACTGTCTCCCGCACCTGGGCTGCTGGCCATTCATGCCATAGAAAACCCCAGAATTCATTTAAACCTCTTCACATTTACAGGACTTGTCTTTGTATCCCCACTGCACATGGCATCTCCATATAAAGTTCATGAAAAATTAAAGAAGTATCACATCATATATTAAGTACATGTTTCAGAAAACAAACATGAAAGCAATGAAAATATGGAAACAGTTCCTCAGACTTTCTTTTTTTGGGGGGGAAAAAATCTGAAAGCAGCAAAGTGCCCAGTCAATATTTGAAGGCACTGCTTGTTTGAGAGTCAACAACCTTAACAGGCATATACTGTTCATTCAGCGTGCCAAAAGCCATTTAAAAAAAAATTATAGTAGTTCTAATTCAGCACAGAACAAATATTTGGGTTGAAATGTCATTCCTCTATTTCCTTCACAGAATGAAGTACATCAGTTTCATTTATCACCATAATTAAACTATTAAAAGGCATGAAAGAAGTACAGCAAGAGGGATGGACATTTTACTGTAGAATCAATGGGCAATATAATACACTACAGCAACTAATACAGCCCTGCAGAATTTGAAGAGCAACTGCTCCCCGTGCTAACACAAGCCATAGTTCCTTCACTCATACATCCAGTTTATGAGATCACCCCTCCTCCTCCATTTCCCGACTTACCACCATCTCCCTCTGAACTGTAGGGGGAATACCAAGACAGGTAGAAACCTCCTGCACTAGATACACAACCACATAAATTCTGGCTGATTCATGGTCTGAACGGAAGTTCATCACATTTAGTTAAAACATACCAAGCGGCACCCCAGTGGGAAGCTCTCCTACACCAGACCAACACTGGCACCCTTGAGCTAAGCTGTGCCCTATCCAGCTGCCAACCTAAGCCCACGGACTACAGAGAAGTACCCTGTGGGAGTGGGCTAAAGAACTCTGCACGTGTGTGGACCTTCCTGATATATAATCCCTAGTAAAAGCTTTAGAGAACAAGTACACGAACAGCCATCAAACACACACTTTGACAGCCTGAAGGCACTTGCATGCTAGAGCACAGTTCAAATTATTCCTTCAGTCTTAAAGCCATCATAGCTCTGGGCTAAGTGCCTATAATAGGATCCACAGTTTGAGTCAGACTTTTCTTCAAGCCATGAACTTAATGACAAAAGCAGATGTGTCACCGGGTACATGACGCATTATGCCCCCACGCCTTCAAATTAACTGAAAACACAGGCACTCAAATCACTTGGAAGAACATCACTCCAATAAGGTATTTTCCTAGGAGAAACAGGTCATACAAATGCCTGTGCAGCTGGGATGCTTAAAGAGCCCTTTTTTATGTTCCATGCTGATACTCAAACACTGATCAAACAGATCAACAGAATTAAATCATACATTCACAAGAAACTACTCTATATACACATCTGTGGATGAAGAAACCATTATATTTTATTATGAATAGGAATGTACAAACTGAGAATTTCAACCAGCTTTAAAAACTTAAGAACAAGATTTTTTTGCAAAATAACTTATGCTTGAGATTATGTCAAGAAACCCACTGCATTCTCTTACTCTATATACTGCTACTCCTCCACATGCACACTTACTTAATTTTTACATGCATCCCCTCATACATACATTTTTTTCTTTTGCCACTCCCCAGATGCTCACTTGAACAGAATCTAGAATTAATTAGATGTTTTCAGACATTTTTAACACCCTATGTTCCTGTAAGCTGCAAGTTGTGGAAACAGTATTGCAGCTATTTCTAGGACTGGATCTCATCTGACAACAAAAGTATTCTTCCACTATACGCAAGAACACAGCTTGGCTGGGAAGAGAAGAAACTTACATCTTCAGCAATATTCTGGGACAACACTACATAATTATCAAACATTTCTCTAGCAGAAAAATAAATTGAGTGGATGAAAAGATTACAGAGACCCGTAAAATTATGCTGTATTTGTAGTAGCAGCTACAGCAGTTTGCTGTATAAGAAAAAAATATACCACATTTATTTCAGCATCTTTGGCCAAGAAAATGTCATTTTCACTTGCGGGTTTTTTCATACTACACAAACACGGACAATTAAAATATCTTTTCACACACTGTGCTAGACATCACCAATGTCTAAGAGCCAGCAGACTGAACCACTACGCAGCTTCAGCTGCACTGACGACAAAGCGCAAGGCTAACTAATCTTTATAGTTCCCTTAGCAGAGTATTGTGAAAAGAGCAGTAAGAAGAGGACACAAAAAATTCAGCCTCACACAGTGATGGTGTCCTTGCTATCTGCAACAGCTGGTTGCCACTTTTGACCACTTCCAGGATAAACATGCATTTCCCTCAGACCTTTGACCCATGCATGTGCTGCTGAGCAAACAACCCCGGGCAATACAGGAGTGAGTTGTTCTCAGCATATTCGCAATTTTTTTGTTTTTTTAAGATATTTTTAATAGACCTACTTTTGAGTAAGGTGACAATGACAGATGAAACAGGCAGAGACTAAGCACATACAGCTCCATTTCAAAGAAATGTCATCTTCACTAAAAATGAAGTAACATTCAGTCTAAGAAAATTCTGCCATTCCTGTGGACACTAGCTATCAGCAAACTCAACAATGCTGATCATTCCTATCTGCTGTTCCCTATTTCTTAGATGATCTCCAAAGTCCTTGAAAGTAGAAAACAAATGCAAGGAATACAGCTGAGAAGTACCCTAGAAACTCAGTAGCTGGCTCCGCATTACCCTGGAGGGACTAGAGTACATTTTTATGCTGTAGATGGCATCTTGCCAGGGCCCATCCCATAAACCCCTCCTTCTTTTCTCCTTGATTCAGCAGACCTTCTCCCTTCCAAACACAGTCTGAACATCCTCACACACAGTAGCCCAACTCCTTAAAGGAAATCGACATTAGAAAATTACGTATTTTTAGATGCAGTTCTGTAAAAGGAAACAAGAAAAACAGCCACTGCTGCAACAGATCCAAAAATGATCAATGCATACTAGTAAATGCTTCAAAACTCCCAATGCAAGAAGCTGCACCTTCTGCCTTTCACTGTTATTTTGATACAAAAATCTATCTCAGGTACTTCACAGCAGAATACACACAGCCTGTCCTTCAAGCTAAACAAATGTAATTGCAATTCTCTTTTCCAAAGTAACTGCTATGGAATCCTCAAAATAATCTTAGAAAATGTGATACTCACAATACCTTAAACCCAAGGGAAGTGCATTTTAACAAGAATATGACATGTTTTATGCTAGAGCTGCAAAAGGAGCTTTATTAACCTATGGTATAGTTCATTTATTTTTAACATATAGAATGATTCCCTTAAAAATGGAAGTAAAACCTTTTTTCCACGTTCATGTTTGGTTTTCTAAGCTATATTCTTCTCCCATTACTTTCAAAGTGGCAACTTGCTTATGTATATTGCAATCAAAAATATTCAGTGCTAATAAACGAATTATTCAATGTTTTCCAGACTACTCTGTACAGTTCTTTCATCAAATATTCCTGTGCTGTTACCTACCCTTGCTAAATACCACTATAAGGTGTTAATTTTCCAGCTAATGTTTCACAGTACAGACCACCATCTGCTCATTCAATAATATGGATTTTTACTCACTTGCTCTTAAACTGACATTTACTCAATAGCCTAATCTCAGTCTTGTCCTTTCCACAGCACATGTTCTCAAAATGTGGCATTTTTACAGTTATGGCTAGAATGATTCATCTAGACCCAGGCTGGTTCTGAAACATTTAAGCAACAGCTGATTTTAAACAGCAGTTCTTTCAAAATGAATGAGGTATCTCCAATGAGAATTTACCAGAATGCATTCCTTACAAAACTTACAGTTGCTCTGGCACACGTGAGTGGAATTTAACAGAGGAAAAAAGAATGGCCCATGCTGACTGGTGAACAATTTACTGCTGTAACATGCCAGGCAACCCAATATGCTAATTTCATTTATTTGGTGGATTAATCAGACAGCAACAAATTAATCAGTAATCATTCTTCTCCACTTGTTAGGCCTTATGAAAAAACCATTTACGAGAGGCCAACCTACCTGTCCGGCTTCTGCCGCCGATAACCAAGAACACAGCTCAGAACCAGTACCAGGAAAAGGCCAGCCTTGTGCAGTTCGCTCCTCCTGCAACAACTACACATCCCTTATGCAACATAAATTCATCATCTCACTCGTTTCACCCATGATATCAGCATGATGGATCTTCCTTAAAAATCTGTCCCTCAGCAGTACAAGAAACTCTTCACCTACTCCTCCCTCCTCTTTCCCAACTGCATTTGATCCTGACCTTTGCCACAGGGCATCTATCTTGACCACAGACAAACTCCTCTACTATCACAAACTAAGAAAGCAAATAAGCATACTAAGCAGGTTATCCAAGAATAGTTTGCATAGCCAAAAACAGACAGACATTCAAGAAAAGAAAATACTAGGTGCAGTGACACAGTAAAATCACAGCCTAAAACAAAAAAGAAAATTGATTATAAATCCTGTACTTTTTAATTGACAGAAGCACTAACTAAAGACCATCACTATTATAGCTTTTAAACCTGAAGGTGTAAACACGCATTGTTATTAATTCAGTTCACCCTAAGTCTGAATTACACCACACCACCTCTGGAAGCAGAAATTGTCATCTTCCACTGCAGACCACCATGATCCAGCTCTCTGCTGGTGGAGCAAAGCGTCTCTGAGCCCAAGCCCTCAGAGAACACAAAAGTACTGGCTAAATGCCACTGAGGATGCACTGCAGCAGTACAGCAATGTCAGCAGTCCTGCTGACCTAAGGCAACTTTGTTATGTATTGATATAACAGCTCACAGCAGAGACGTGCAGTATCAGCAAAACCTGTGACAAGTGAAAATTTCAGTAAGACACTGCAATTTTTAGGATTTTATGGCCGGTAATGGTCAGTGCAGTCTTGACATAAAGTACCTATCCACAGCTTTCAATACAGCTTTTCAGCCGGTGGGAAAATCCTGAATATTGGTAACTACGATGTCTTCCCTTTTTTGCCTCACACAGTAACAAGAAGCCTACCTGATTTCAGCTCCCTACTTCTACTGAAAATAATATCAGAATTACTTGCAAGTAAATCCTTGTGGGTCCCTTGCAACTCAGGATATTTTGTGATTCTATCATTCTAAACCACAAATAAAAACTGGCTAACGGGTGTTAGGTTTACAGTTGGACTGATCTTAAGGGTCTTTCCCAACCCAAGTGATTCTACGACTCTATGATTCTACAATAATAATATACAAATTTAGATATTCTTGATGCTTGTGTTTTAATTCAAGATGCCTAAATCATTGTGAATTACAACCAAACTGGAATGGACTTGCTGGACATCTTACATGGAGTATGCATACGTACAGACCATATCTCTATATATTCTATAAAATTACATATATGTGACTACATGCACTACATATATAGTGAGTAGCTAGTAATTATATTTTTATTATAATAGTAACATATTTATAACATAAAGTAGCTAATACATATATAATCAGAGTAGTCCACATCTGCGGGATGGATCCAGAGATGCTGGATACACTCATATTTTCATCACAGGACTACTTACATTTTAACCACGTTACTCCCACAGCTATGCTGTCCCTGAGTCCCAGAGCTCTCTAAGTTACAAACATTCTTCCAGTCTGCAGATGAAATGCACTGCTGTTGTGCCACCACCCCCTCACAGAACCAGAACTCGCTTTCATCATATTAACAGATTACAAACAGAACAAACTTACACAGGGCATTAAGCCCAGCTCCTTTAGAGCTCCATCAGCCTTTTCTGCTGCCTGATTCACTCTGCTTGACAATGAACCAGCACTGTACACACAAATCCAGGAAGGCTGCCTTGGTACCTCCAACATTAATGGTCCTTGATGCACATAAAGTTTGCATTCAGCTGTCTTTCACACCCACATACCATTAGCAGTCCACTTTCAGTCACCATAAACTAAAGTCTCCTCTCCATCTGACAAACTTTCCAACTCTTCTAACCCGAAGATACTCAAAACCAAAATCTTATTACTAGTCCATAGCTTTATAGTCAGTACCATTTACAACTAATGTCAAAACAATTGAACAGTCATCTGTTCATAATATTGAGAGTTAAGTAATTCCTCATTAGCAAACACGGCATTTGTAGCTAACATTAATAAATTAAGATTGCCATTCAAAGCTAATATACAACCCTCAGTATCCTGTGACTAAGAAAAAAAGATGATCAAAAGCAAATACCATGTTTAATCAAAGGCTATTTCAGCTGTACCTTTATTTGTCACACTTCCTAGATACTCTCCACCCTCATCTTTACAGACGATTGTTGTAATGATTAACACTGAATTATCCAGCGTGAGGAAGAGGGAACTATTTCACTTCACAAATGCTTAAGTGAGGTTACACATAATTTCGTTTGTTTTACCAAGCCTTGCTCCAAGCCACTAGCCCTTGAATGGAACCAGTGTATTTCAACTCCTCTCATTTTCTTGTTTTTCCAAAGATGGACTGATCTTGCACATGTCTTACGGAAACAAGCCGTTTCTAATTTTGTAAAACTAGAGGGGTAGAAGGGTGCTCAAGCTGGCAGGTTTCTTTGAAATGAGGGTCCCTGCCAGATGAAAAACCAAGTATCACTTTTAATTATGTTTCAGTGATGAATTGGAGTTCGTGTATTTTTGGCAACTACTTAACAATGTGCACACTCTAAATACAACCGAGTTTTGAAACTAGCATCCATTCAAGAAGAAGGGATAAAATAAATATCTCTGGCTAAGAGATAGGTGTACATAAATCCACTCTTGCAGCAGAGGTAAGACATAGACCAAAACACAACTGGGAATGCAGAGGTAACGCACCCTTGATTCCTGCTGTTACAGGTAACAGGCAGCACGCAGGCATTAGACATACTTGTTTCTCAGTAGTAGACCTCAGTATGACCTCTGTTCCCATAACTTTCTACCTTCCCCAAGTATCTGGACAGCAGATACCACTTGTTCCGTCTGTGAAGAGTCAATCAATTTAGAAACTGCATGCAGTCTCCATGGAAAAGACCACACAAATCCCTTGGTATTCGTTCAACCTAGCTCATTTTTACCTGATATAAAAATGCAGACTAACATGGAAGGCTTCTCTTCAAGACTGCCCATCAAAACTCCTGTTTCATAAGACAGAACTCACACAAAACGGGCTAAACACAACTCAGTCTGTAAGAAAGATAGTTACAGTTCAGCATATTTAATGTCTCATTCTCTTAAAGCCACACACTACTACTCTTACAGGCAAACAAACGATATTCAAAGTGACTACAAGGTGCCTGTCCGACATAAAAGGTTTCATTCCAAGCATACTACCCAGCAGCTACCCAGGGCAGCACTCCAATTCTTTATGCTAAAACTCATGGATTTGAAAAATGGCCAAGACACCTCATACTCAGAAGGGCATGTCACCATAAAACGCAGTTTGTCTAGTCTGGTTTTGTCTCTAATAGAGACCCTTACTTCTCATGAAAGCCTGGATTCAGAGTCATGTCAAGGCTGATAGCATCTGGCTCTGCTCTTTCCACACATTGGATTGCCCGAGGAAGCACTTACTAGACATACAATACAGAACTTTCATGCCAATAATTTCTGAGGCATTTCAGCCAAATAGTACATACTAGCTTGAATACTGTGACTGTCCTTGTGCTTCTACTGTTTCTTTCTTCTCAGTAATTGCCTGTCTCTGCATATTCCTACACACTCATTCTGCCAGTACTGACAGTACAACAGGAGACTAACAAGCTTCAGGCACTGCTTTCTTAGTAGTACTAAAATGAGACCAATGCAAGAGTAATCCTGTCAAGAATTAAGATAAAGGCCGCTGGAAAGGAGCTCACAGATTTGCGTTTCATTCCTCAGGATGCTATGGGTCATTTTATCTGCTAGACGGAAGATGAAACATGGGTGTATGAGATTTATACTCCTCCACACACTGTAATCTTTATGAAATCACACAAGAATGCAAGTGTGAGCAAAATAAGCCCACACGATTTTTCAATCTACTACCTAACTTACTGAAGAATATTATTTCTTTCCAGCTTCCTTCTCCCATTAACTCTATACGGATAATAGATGTATCCTGCCTTGAAGTAAAACTAAATATTTGAGGAAGGGGCATTTATTTAACAACAATACTTTATACTCACACTGCATCCAGCACTACGAATAGGGTGGGGTCCAGCACTGCTCCGCTATGGACACAAAGCAGCAAGGATGCTGAAGATGTACACGCGAGCCTTATTTTGCCTTTGTAATTTCCCAAAAGAAGTTTGACGCATATGGCACTAGCACCGACTTATTTTCCCTGACTTCTTTGTATCACCTCTCATCTGCACTCCCGGGCAGGGTCCGCCTCGAAAAGCAGACCCTGGGTTACCCGAGGCCGGGTATGCACAGGGAGAACAAACCCGAGAGGCTGGGCAGGCTCCGGCGGAGCAGATCACCGCCGCCCCGGGCTGTAGCCTCCCGGCGCGGCCCGCGCAGGAGAGCGCTGCGGCGGGAAGGGCTCCTAGCGGCGCCTGTCGCTCGCTTCCCCTTTCCAGCCCCGGCTCCCCACAGGCC
>VZTD01003657.1:2460-152757 GCA_013397725.1 Rhagologus leucostigma
GAAAGGTCCTGCCGGTCGTTCCCTCCCCTACGCGGGCCGTTGTCCGCCCCCGAAGCGCCGGCGTGTCGGGCTTTCCTTTCCGTGGAAAAGGACTGGCCTTCTCGTCCGGGTGCCCGTGGCCAAAACTGGGATTCTGCCTCCAAAATTCCTTATGTCCTAGGTTTGTAATTACCGAGGAAAGTTCCCACGGATCATGAGCGGTTACCGGTAATTTTTTCTCCGCAATCCTTACCGAATTGTGTTTCTGTTGAAGTGTTTGACACATGCCCTGAGAAGCCAGGGGTTTGGCCGGGTTTTTTTATGGCTAATCCTGGCAGGCCCGGACTGAACTCGAGCACCCCCATCACTGGTCTACCCCGAATTTCAGTGAAATATTGATACAGTTTATGAGTACTCCCTTTGCCTGCTACTGGGTCTTTCCCTGTCAATCTAGGGAGCAGATTTACTCCATATCCTTTGTTCCCGACCGCAGCTGTCCTGCCCAAATGCCAGTTCTCACAGACACAAACTAAGCAGAAGACTACTACAAGTGTTTGCTTTTAAAGTAAAATTCTTATTACATCTGGCTAAATGATCAAAATGAATGTAAGTATTGCTGGTCATTGGGAGAAAGCTTTTCAGAACACAAAATATCCATTTTGGTAGCACAGATCCCATTTTGGCAGTAATGCATTCGTTTGGGTTTAGGAATCCTGCCCATATAAGACAACTGAAAAACGGTATTTTGCAATTTGATATTCTGAGATTTGAAATTGGGTGATTTTGCTATTTTCGAACTTAGTATTCTGGTATTTTGAAACTGGGTTATTTTGGTGTTTCTGAACTTGATATTCTGGTTTTTTGAAATGGAATAATTTTGGTATTTTGGAACTTAGTATTCTGGTATTTTGAAACTGGGTTACTTTGGTGTTCTGGAGCTTGGTATTCTGCTATTTTGAAACTGAGATTTTTGAAACTGAGATTTTTGAAACCTGGTTTTCTGATATTTTGAAATTTGGTTTTCTATTATTTTGAAACTAGGTTATTCTGGTATTTTGGAACCTAGTTTTTTGTACGCTGCTTTTCGGGTATTTTTGTAGGCTGTTTTTTTTTGTTCTTTGTAAACTGAGCTTTTAGTATTTTGTAACCTGGGGGTTTGGTATTTTGTAACCTGTGCTTGGAAGAGGCCCGGGGCATCCTAGTTGAGTCTCTTGGCTTCATTTGCTGTCTTCCGCTACAATTAACCTGGCACAGGAACTGTTAAATCGCAGACTATACAATGAGACGTTCCCTGAAACAGAAATAAATTCCAGCTGCAGCAAAGCCCGCTGCCACATTTAGAAACCCTTCAGCTGAGACCTTGGAAAAGCAAGGGTGATGTCTGGTGACCTGGAGCTCCAGAGGGCTGAGGTAAACATGGGGAACAAGCGGACGGTGAACAGCTTCCACTGCTTCTCAGTCCAGCCCCTACTGCAAGTGCAGCTTTCCTGGAATTTCATGTCCAGTGTGTCTCTTCCAAGCTCAACAGGTGAACAAACAGGTCCTCCAGGATTTACTTCCTTTGTGCTTTGGGCAGCACAGACCCACCATGAGGAACTGGAATGCGAAGGCAGATTTTAGAATGGTCCTTCCTCCCAGTTGCCAGTCTTTCCACGCTTTCTCCTTCCAGTAGGATTCAAGTGTTACTTCTCAGAGGCGAGAGAACTGCCTTTCAGTTCAATACAAAACCTGCCTGAAAAAAACAGGCCACCAGGAGCCAGCAGCAATTCTTTAGTGTTTCTGCTCACAACTATTTTCCTTCTGCTTTTCTTCACAGAGGCTTTTCTGCCAAGGTCATTCCTGTATGATTTTATCTTGACAAATGTTTTAGAAAGTTGAGTTTCTCAAGAACTGTTTCATCCTGACTTTTTCAGTGCCGCACTTGCCACGATCCTTCGGATGCCCTAACTCCGCATCCAATTCAGGGAACGCCAACTTAGCCCTGGGCTGCGAAACAGAAGACAACCAACATTTAAAAATCATCCCTGCCTTGAGGGAGTTCAGGCCTGGGAGAAAGCCCTTCCCACCGCCCTCTTGGCCTCTTCCCAGTCCGAGTAACTCTGGAAATGTGCATCCAAACCCGAGTTAGACCGCTTGGGGTGTGTTTTGCATGCCAGAGACCACAGCCCCGGGCACACGTCAACAACTGTCTTCCCACTTGCCACTCTCTCCACGTTTTCCCTTTCCAGTGGGATGCAGGTGCCACCCCCAGAAGCAGGAAAACTGCCTTGCAATCCAGTACAAAACCTGCCTGGAAAGCCCGGGATGCCAGGAGCCAGCAGTCATTTCTCNCTCTCCACGTTTTCCCTTTCCAGTGGGATGCAGGTGCCACCCCCAGAAGCAGGAAAACTGCCTTGCAATCCAGTACAAAACCTGCCTGGAAAGCCCGGGATGCCAGGAGCCAGCAGTCATTTCTCTTGGGTTTTCTGCTTACAGGCATTTTAAGCCTGCTTTGCTTCACAGGTTGTTTTCTGCCAAGGGCATTCCCATCTTTTTTTGGCCTGATTCAAGTTTTGGAAAGCTGAGTTTCATGAGAGCTGGTTCATATTTTGATTATTCTTAACTTGGAGCAAATCAAACTAGCCCGGACTGCAGCATGTTGCTTTAATAATGTCATTTACATACGTACATCCCCTGTCCAAAAGGGGCCTCTGCTGAAAAAATAAAGGGAGGACAGCCCCCCAAATGGTTGAAGTTCCTCCCCAGGTCCCATCTTGGAGGCTGGCAGCTGCCCCACAACAAAGGGGCAGCGTGTCTGAGGATGGTGCCTCGTCACCCGCTCAGGCTCTTCTCTGCCCTGTTCCTCCTCTGTTCCCATGCTCCAGGTAGTGCCAGATGTCTCATCCCTTCCCTATGACGATACTGCAGGAGATACTGTGAGGCTGGAGGAGACGCGGCTGTACCGTGATGGGAATCTGCGCTCACAGACCCACCGCAACAGCTCCAGCCCTCCCACCGCTCCTGCGTGGCTCACTCACTTGGTCGATACGGCTGAAAGTCAAGCATGAAAATTCTCCACTGCATCGTGTCTGATTGGTATGAAATGTGATATTGCCTACGCTTCAGATGATGCTATTGCGGCAGTTCTAATTTCATACTTCTAAGTAAAATTTTTATTATAGTAATAGATCTGTGACAAAGTCTGATGACTGGCTTTTCTCAGTGTTAAGTACAATGCTGCGTAGATGTGTCTCGTAGTCCTTTGCTTTTCGTCTGGCAGGCAAGTCACCACGCAAGCTCACTTTCAGTCATGTAGTGGAAGTGGAAATCGTTGCGGTGTAGCATCTTGACTTGAGAGCAGCATTCCACGGCAAATCTGACCTATCCGCTTGGCTGTCTTGGAACTGACTAGTTTCTGCTACTTGCAGGCATATCGAATAGGCGTACTTTCCATGGAAAACTCTCAGGAGATGTCTCAAATGATGTTTTACCGTTACGTTTACTAAGCCCGCATTCGGGAGGGGCGGTGCTGGCTAAGGTCCGTCCCTGCACAGGGGCGAAGGATCCGTCCGCTCCCCTCGCGGGACTGAAGCTCTCCGCGGCGGAGGACGGACCGGTGGCTCGCAGCCCGGGACTACAACTCCCGGCGGGCCCTGCCGGCGGCGTAGCGGTCGACGCAGCGGCCGACGCGGCGTATGAGTGGTCGGCGGGCCGGGGCGGACGCGCGGGGCCGTGCGCTGGGGGCAGCGGGATGTGCGCGCGGAGCTCCCGCCGCCTCTCCCGCGCGGGACCGAGCCGCGGAAGCGACGCTGGAGGGCTGAAGCCTCCGTCTGGCCGCCCACATGGAGCTCAGCAGCGTGGAAGGGGCGTCCACCCGTTTCCTCGGCCTCACTCAGCGGTAGCGGAGGCGGGGGCTAAGCTCGGGCGGGGCGGGGCGTGGCCCGCTGCCGACCGGCCATGGCGGAGAGGAAGGCGGTTTGCTTCCGCCGACCGGGGGTGGAGGGGCCGCCGGGGCGAGCGGCGCTGGAGGCTCCGGCGGTGTGGGGCGGCTGGCCCTCGGGCTAGCGGAGCAGCAGGAGCCCCCGAGCTGCAGCCGTCTCTCTCAGGGGCTGCTGCAGGTGGTGTGGGCGGAGTCGGACGAGCGTCTTCAGGGTGGGTTTCGCAGCGTATTCAGCGTTGCGCTGGTGCAAGCGGATAGCGCTGGGATATCACTGCAATTACACGACTGCTGACTGCGTTTGTACCTGTGACTCTTTCTTAAATGAAAACAGATTGACCGATACTGGCAAGTAAACGTATAGATGGTAAGAAGAATGGCAAGCCCGAGGGGCATGCAGGCTATGTCCTTCTGATCGCACAGGTGCGATCTGCAAAGTCAGTCCCTTCTGCCACTAGCCTCCCGACCCCCCAAGTAAAGTGCTTTCCAGTGTCGAACTTCTAAAAGACAAAACTTGTGATTTGACACTAGGATCCTAAAAACTTGTAGACTTAGATTAGCAAATACGTTTAATCGTGCTCTCTTGTTCAGCTTTCAGGACTGTTTTGTAGGAGCTTCTGTTGAAGCGGGGGGAAGCTAGTCCTCTCTCCTCTTCATCATCACGGTTCATTTATACGACTGCACCTGTGTTTCCAGACAAATGGGAAAGGGAGGTGGAGTATACTGTAGATGCTGTACAAATGCATGTAAGCTGGTTGGTTTTACTCGTGCGAATAAAGGTGCGTCTGCACTTAAATACTTTGCAACGTAAGTAAGTTTTAAATTATTAAGCCCAACTGATCTGAGGTGCTGATGAACTAACCTCTTCGGTGCCGGCAGTTTGTCTTAATAGGATGAAAACTACTCTAGAAGTGTTACAACTGGAGCGGCCGTTTTTGTTAGATCGATCAGGACTGAGGAAAGATGTAATTCAATGAAGAAAATTATTAGGAGAGTTGATTTTAATCACAGCGTATTTTTTAGATTAGCAGATGTGATATGTCAGAGAGTTGAGTACAAATCTTGGTGGTAACCGAGAATGGAGAGCCAAAGAGGTATGCAGGCAAGAATTCATTAGGGAATATATGCACTTGTGCAAATAGCATGATAATGTGAATCTTACCTGTGCCTAAATTGAAGCTAAGGTGCCTAATTTTCATGACGTTGTCTCTGTAGCATTTACGTCAGTGTGAGATTCTGCTTTAATTACTAGATACGAAGCAGATGACGTGCGATACGAAGTAGTTAGGTCGAGAAGAAGCAGAGATTAGTTCTTGCGTATAATTCTGACTTTTAAAAGGACTGCTAGTGTGTTTGAAGGTTGGGTATGTTTTAGGTGATGTGAATTGGGACACAAATGAATGCGAATATTAATATTAAAGCAGTCTTGTTTTAATCAATAGCTCAGGTAAACTCCTGGTTTTTTAAGTAGTGGGAGTGGTGTCAGAAAAATGCTTTTGATACCAAAACGTGTGGTTTGTGGCAAGACAGTATATGTCTTCAGATTATCGGAATGTAGTTTGCGAAGAGGTGGTGCTTAATGCGATATGATGGTATGAGGTTATGTGTGGTAGTCCAGGTGGATTTTGATCTTCACATTCTAGGATTGCTTTTGTTTGCTATCTTTGTTAAGGTGGTGGAGGGAAACCTCTGAAATGCTGTTGTTTCCTTATGCTCTTAAATTAAAGTACCGGTTTAGTTTCTCGTTGTGTGTAGGCCGAAAAAGACTGAAAAAATCAGTAGCAACATACAAAGTGTGGTCGTACTGAGTTCTATAGTGCAGTTGTCCTATTTGAGGCATTAAGTTTACATTTTGAACATGGTTGTAAGTCACCACCCGCTTTGGAACTCTGATTGCGTCGTGCATAAGTATTTAATTTAATCGTAGCCTTTGGTTCCGGTCAGGACGCGGACGTTTCCTTTGGGAGTAATGTGAAAGCCAGACTGCAATGGCTGCTAGAGATTGTGCGTGCTGTAAGAAGTGTTCCCTGCGGCAATGAGTTTATATGCTATGAACCTTGTTCATATTTTTTTAATGTCAGGGTATAGCATTGCAGGAAATGTGAGGCTAGTTGACTTGTGTACACTGATGAAGCGTTTCTATTCCAGCTCTGTCTCTGAAGATCTGGGTTGCAGACGCGGAGAGTTTAGCAGAAAGCATTATGGATCTGTGGAGCTTGTAAGTTTACGTAGCTTGTCCTTCAGTTTATCAGCTTATAACGCAGAGCTCTAATCCTTTTCATTTCCAAGTGAAAGAATTAGATCCGGTTTGGAAAATGTGCTTTCTAAGCTGGACTTGAAAGTTATATGCTAATATAAAGCAGCTTCTGAATAGATATGTATCAGACCTCTGACAAGGGATCTTTTTACTACCTCATTTATTAATATATCATTGTAACAGTTCAGGAAGTGTTATATAAATACTGCGTTTACCTCCAGATGGAAACTGAGCCTTTTTTCCTCTTAGAAGCTGAGGGTGGCAAAATATTAGGGTAATATTTAATGAAGTACGTGCAATTATATAAGTTATAAACTGTATGCGTGCTCACGTGTGTGCGTACGTGCGTATGTAATTTTATATGTACGTGACTCATAATAGTGGGAGAGGGCTTAAAACTAAATGAACTAGTCAGAATTAGGATTTCGAAAACTATGCCCTAGAATCTGTCAGTTATTCTGCATTTTCTGGAAATTCAGAGATTAAGTTGGCACTTCATTTTTATCATGTATAAATTTCTTTCCCACAGTGAAAATATGTCAGCAGTTAAAACTGTCATTCTGATTACAGGGTTGTAATGAAATTACCTAAATTTACTGTAGGAAAGCAGAAGTGGGGAGGAGTTAAGAAAATAAACTCCAGCTCTCTTACTGTGGGAAGAAATCACAAGTTTTCTGCTAGCTGTAGTTGTAATTTTAAAGTTCTTGGGTAGTATATTTACTAATGCATATGCAAATTGGGCGTAAATTGGCGGCTTAGTTGCTGGAAGTTGCGTTGCGGGAAGGCCAGGTTTCTTTCCGCACATTCCACGTAACAGATGTGGTGTTTTAATCCAAAAATGCAAGTAAACTGTTTTCTGATAGGAGGCTCTTTCATTCCTGGTACTTAGAGTCTATTGCTAGGCAAAAAAAGTTATTTGTCATAATAAATTCACAGTAAGCTCACACAAATGGTCTTGTGTTTCGGTTGTTTTTCTTAAAATCCTGCTAGCATTTTATGAAAGTGTGTTTTTTGGAGTACAGATACTTAAAAGGTTCCTGTTGCCCTTTCAGATTTCTAAATGTTTGATACTTAAGTTTTCTTGTGTCATGTTTTCCACAGTAGCATCTCATTCATGCCTCGTTAGAGTTCTTACTGGGTCATTCAAAGTCTTTAGTCAAATTGGTAATAGCTAGACTGATCCCTTTTCTCTGGGGAGTCATGATGCCTGGAACAAAAAGAAATGGTGGTAAGCTTTGATTGCTGTTCGTATGGCTATTTTTGGAAATAGAACCTCTATCTCAAACTCTCTTATAGCTTATATCTAGTGATGCTGATGGAGCCATTCAAAGAGCTGGACGGTTCCGTGTGGAAAATGGCTCCTCTGGTGAGGTAAGTGCCCAAAAATACTCATAGAAAGCTGAAAAAGTTATTCAGCTTCAGTTATTTTTCACCTACAAAAGATGTATTTGCAGTCACTTACTAGGGAAGAGGACTTTGAAAATTTGGGCGTTTTGTTTTGGTAACGTTTTAGCTCGCTTGATCGTGTTAGGAGAAAAATACCTCTGAATGACACTTCGCGGTCTCTAGTTCATCATTCTATATATATGCTGTCCCAGCGGTACTGTGATGTTCAAGCTGACCTCTGTGCTTTAAAGTTTGCTCCTTGGTGTGATGAGATTATAGCTTCATTTTTTTGGACCCTTAGTCGTCTTTTGGCAGCTGTGCTTATCTTTAAATAAGAGATGAAAAAGTTGAGTGGAGCCTCAGAGAGTCATTCCCTTCGTCTTTCTTGCTGCTAAACTCACAGTGTGTCCTTGCAACTACTCCAGTGACATTTAGGTTTCCAGTTACCTTCATTTTTTATCTTCCTTTGCAAAACTTTTTAATCTGTAAATACGATCTCAATATTGAAAGAAATAAGACCTCATATTCTAGAAATACTTGTAAGATCTTGGTGAAGTGTGTATTGAACTAATAGTAATAGCAAACTGTTACTGATCATCTGTTTGCATCAGTGCTGGCTGCAGAGTTGAAAGCAATCTAACTACTCTGCATTGATTCTTTAGGGGGTCATGTTTGGTGCTCTGTCTTTTTAGCTCGGTTTCGTGCAGTTCAAAAGCCGATTAGCTGGTATCGCGGAAAGATTCGTAGAGTGGGTGATGAATGGCCGCAGGGTGGAGGAATATGAAGAATGGCTTTTTCTTCGCATGTAATTCGTAGTGGGGAAGGACTTGACGGATGCTTGGGAATTTACCTTAATTTGTGAGAAACAACACTGAAGAACATTCGAAGCGTGCTTTGGTCAAGCAAGGAGACTTTGAGGATTAATTTGGGAAGAACTGAGAAAACGAAACCTGAGAACATTAATTTATTTAAGTTTTAAAAGTATTTGTCTTCAAATTCCACATTGAAAGACCTTCTTTTCGCTGACATTCTAGGGCATTACCTATAATAGTGGTACAGCAGGATAAGACTTAGCTGCTTAGAGAGAAATTAGAAAAAAGGGTAAACAAGAGGGAGACATTTTTATTGCAGCTACATGCCAACTGACTTCAGAAAAATCCTCGCTTTTTAAAAAGCGGTGTACAGCTAAAATTTCAGGTAATCGGCCAGTCTTTGTTTGCTTTTGCCTATATTTTGTGCTTTTTTTTTTCACTTGGCATTTAATGTAACACTCTCCCAATTCTGTTTCAGAATACAGCCTACACTCCGGGTACGTGGCACAGAACGGATGTGCATTTGGAAAACCCTGAGTATCATACGAGGTGGTACTTCAAATATTTTTTAGGGAAAGGTAATTATTTTTTCTGCAAATGGATTGGAATTTGGTTCGATGAAAATGTAATGTAGTTTTGAATTGTTATTATTTCAATATGGAAAAAGGTATGGTGTTAATTTAGTATTAAAACATTTTCTGTCCTGTACGGAAAACAAGTCTTTGTTTCATGTGTTTTTAACCTGAAAACAAAGGATGGGTTTCTGTAAGGAGTGAAACCGCTGCTACCGAAAAGGGATGTTTTGAAACCGTTCTTGGCTTTGAAAGCTGTACCTATCTCTAGGGGTGGTTTTTTTGCACATCTGTATATGAGTACATAGTTATTTATGGAGACAATGGTATATTTTTACGTATGAATGCATATATTTACAGGTGTCTCTCTGATTCTGGACACGAGTGGGTGGGTGCGTCTTCTTTATGGTTGATAGTGCTGCTTGTTTTTCTCCCAACAGTTCATCAGAATTATATAGGTACAGATGCAGAGAAGAACCCTTTCTTTCTGTCTGTTGTACTGTCTGACCAAAATAAACGGCGCATTCCTCAATACCATTCAATACTTTGGAGAAAAACAGTAAGAAACAAATACTTAACTGCTGTTCTGACTTTTGTTTGTTTTGGGTATATTTATAATACGCTTTTTCTCCAGAATTCCGGTATTTATTACGTATTTTCATTTCACGTAATAAGAACATATAATTCCACCATAGCAGATAAAACTAAACTA
This sequence comes from Rhagologus leucostigma, assembly GCA_013397725.1. NCBI lineage: Eukaryota > Metazoa > Chordata > Aves > Passeriformes > Rhagologus > Rhagologus leucostigma. The sequence goes on from VZTD01003657.1 coordinate 12,095, forward strand.
AATTCACAGATAACGTTATATTAAACTTTGTGATGGAAATCTGTAATGTCAGGTATTTTCTAATTGATCTAACAGCTGCTTTTTTTTAGAAATTATGCCTAAATTGCTCTTGCTTACGTCCTGTGATCAGTTTAGGCAATGACTTTATACTGCTTTTAGGATTTTCTTCTACAGTGGTAAGAAAATAGGCAGGTGTGATACTCGTTTCACTTTTTTCCTACTTATTGTTCCATGAGAGTCTTTTATCCAAGCAATTGTTTTAAAACTCTCCTGTAGGTGTGTATGGTTCACTTTTTTTTTCTTTGCGACATCCGTGATTTTTTTTTCTCTAAGTCAGCAGTAAATATAGCTAAGCAAATTACCTTGGTTTTCTTCTTTGCTTTTTTGCTTAATTGTTTTTATTAATATTCCTATTTGAATATGCAGAAAAAGTTGGTGTGTCCTGTAATATAGCTCAGCTTTTCTTGTTTACAGGGTACTCAGAAAATATGTCTCCCTTACAGTCCCACAAAAACATTATCAGTGAAATCTATATTAAGGTATGCATTTACAAATAAGTTACCAGTTTAGATATTTGCCTGTATATCTTTTCTCATAATTCAGAGCTTACGTTCCATGGTTTTCATGATAAATTTTTAAAAACCGTAAAAATAGTTTTGCAAATCTTAATCGTTGAAGGCAGCGAAAAGTGATTTTAAAGCCTGTTCCGGAACAGGCAAAGTGAAAATGTGAAATTGAGAGAAATTCTTAGCACTTTTTCTTCAGCAGAGGGACAATTTTCAAGTTAATTGGAGAACAGGTACTAAGTGGAACTGCAGTGATGGAGAAGCAATATCTTTTAAAATTAGACAATAAAAAGAGCTAAGGAATAGCAGATTTTGACTGGTGGTTATTATGTGGCCCTGGCAGGAGGAAGCAAGCAGTCAAGATGCCAAAAATTATTTCTTCAGCTCGTTGTCTTCATCTAGGTCTCACTACGGGTGTATTATGCACAGTGAAGCCAAGAAAATTCCTACTCTCAGATAGAGTTTGTATGAGCATGCTTGTACTTGCCCTGCCTCTTTTGTGGTAGAAGAGAATATAAAGTGAGCAACCCCAGCACCATTTCTATTTCTTTGAACATTTTAATCAGCTGAGATGTCAGAGTGCTGGTTTTCGAAGCATTCGTTCAAATTTGATCTGCAGTTTTACAGTCTCATCGTGTGGTGTGTTTTCTCGAATCCTTCACTGACAGTGTCATCAAATGGATCTTTTGTAAGGGTTTTAGCTTCTCTGGGAACCCATTAAAAGGGCCTTTTAGTAAACAGTGTGTACCAGATAAATGAGTGGTTTGCAGGTTTCTAAAACCTTTAATCTGTATAGAGTAGGAACGAATGTTTAATTGAAGCCGGACCACCGGTTAACACTGCCAGTGCCTCTGTGAAAGGAAAATTCTGGAAACAGAGCACGTGTTTTGGTGTGAAGTCACTACCAGCAGATCTGGATGTTCCTGCTACCGCACAAGATTTATGAGAGGTCCCAGACCACTGAATGGGCCTGAGAGACTGTCAGGCCGTTGAGCCTCGCTTCTTAAATCTGGTTTTCTGGGCTGGGGCTCCGTTTTGGAGTGTCAAGATGGTGAGTCGAAAACACGTCAGGTATCTTTCATCTTCTTCATCAAGCTGAACTAAGTGCCCTCTTTGAACTCCTACCGTGCTGGCTCGAATAGTGTTCCTAGTTGTCTGTCCTGCATTCTTGACCTGCGTAAGTACCTGATTTTCCATGTCTGCCCACTGGTCACTGAAGTATCTCTTCCTAACATCCCTTTCCAACCCAGCCTCTCGCTTCACCCACAAGTGTGTATTTCGTCAGGCATCCCAGAGTGGAGAAACTCTGTCATCTGTTAGCTAGGGTCATAACTCTGTGGCTAAAACACCCTGACGTGTTCCATCCTGTGATGCTCTGTATTCTACAGAGGAAAATGGTAGGCTTGTTTCAGGCCTTGTTTCTCCCAGGGTCTGTGCCACATGCAGTCAGTTGCATAAACGTCATCTCCTTTTGCCTGCTTCAGCTTGGACTGAAAACTCTTCCCTGACTATTTTTTTTTTGCTTTTGCGGTCCTTGAGCCATGCATCAGGCCTGATTGATAGTCCTTTGACATTTCAACCTGTTCACACCTGGTGAGAATCTAGGTACAGACTGTCTCAAAGAATTTTGGTTACATTAATAAATGTCCTTTTTCTAAATTCTTTGGAAGGCTTTAGTACCTTTCAAAAGGAACTAAAGAAAATTATGTCTGCACTGTGATCTAACGTAAGCAGCAGTGGAAGGATTTGACCTCTCTGTTGGTTCACTGTGCCCCAGGCAGATTGCATTTGGCGCTTCGTGACATGCCGCACAGTTCTATAATGCTCCGGGGGGGAAAAAGGAGCGTAAAAATAATAGTAAAGGCAGAAGTATGACTTAAGAAAAAAATGCTATGAATTAGATATTTCTGTTTATTGAGGCAGTTGATCTTGCTTTTTATGTAAATACCTTTTCTGTTTCACCTGTGAATCATTGCTGTGTGAATTTGATGCTGCACTTCCTGTTTTTCATTTGACTTGCCTTGAATTATTTAAGAAGAGAGAGAAGAAAAGCTTAAAAAAACAGAATTGGGACCGCTCCTGAAGTGCTCACGATGATTATGTTTAAAGCCAAAGTGAAGGGTGATGTAGTAGAGCTCTGTGCTTTATAAGTAAGTAACTTTAAACCTGATCTCCAGACAGGGTCTTACTAATTTCTGTTTTTAAAATACAAAAGAAGTTTAGAAAGTGTTGGAAGTTAGTATTTCGGGAAAGAAATGGCAGTTCCACAAAACATTCCATTTAACAGAGGCTCTTCGAACAATTCATTTTGTAACCGGTCGTAACTGCTGTCAGTTGGTGGTTCAACGTTGAAATGTGTACTTGGCCTTCTATAAAGCAGTATTTAATTTGCATTTCAGTGCTATGAGTCTTGATAAATTTGAGAAGAGCCCAAGGGAAATTTTTCATCCTGAGATACAAAAGGTAGGAAGTGACTTTTTTTGTTTGGTTCATTTTCTTTGTTGTTTTCTGGAAATAGAAATAATTAAGTATAAATGCTGCTAGTTTGTTTCTTCCAGTAGCAGCTAGTAATGATGATTATACGTAATACTGCTTAAACTGTCTTTATCCGTTGAACTGGCCATTTCAAATCAAAACTTAAAAGCACAAATAAAACTGTAATCCCTGTAGAATCTTTAATATGAGTGTGCTAAAGATACTGTTTTTGTTTACAGGATTTATTGGTTCTTGAAGAGCAAGAGGTAAATGTAAACTTACTGCTTCTAGCTCACAGATCTGTTCGGTGAATACAGCTTAGTATTTTGATATGCTTATGTTGACTTTGAAATCAATTGCTGATTACAATAAAGAATGTTACGTTTTTGGAACGTGACATCAAAAATAATTTAAAGCACCAACCTAATATCTCATATTAATAGGTCACCAACTTAGATTAATAATTTTATGCTCCACTATAGAAGTTTAAAGGTAAATTATTATGTATTAGGAGGTGGTGTAAAGTGTATGTTCCGGTATGTAGGACATATACAAAGATACGTATATTAAAGTCCTTAGAGGAAACATTTTTTTAGATCTTCTGTTTGATTGTCTGTTTATCATATAATATTTGGTTTTATTTCTCAGGGGTCTGTGAATTTTAAATTTGGAGTCCTTTATGCTAAGGATGGTCAGCTTACAGATGATGAAATGTTCAGTAATGGTGAGTTTTTCACCTTTTCCTTAATTGTTTTATTCATGTGAATTAAAAAAAAGAAAGATAGTGCCTACAGCTGGAAGCAAGATGGGAGGTAATGGTTAAGTGAACAGTCGTTGTGTTTCATGTGTTGGGTGAAAAATTGTAGCATAGGGCCTTCTAATGCTGTAAAAATTTGCTGTAGGAAGCCTACTATTACAGCTTGAAAGACAGTGAAATCTTGCCATAACGTTTAGAAAAAAGAAGCAGTTGAAGGAGGCGACTCATTAACTTGCTGCTTGTAGTTCTTTCACTCTCTTACGGCATGATCACTCCTCCTATGCACTTGAACAGCATTGGTGTTAGCAAAAGAGGTCACTGTTTAATGTCACCTGATGGTGCCTGTTCTGAAAGGCAGTAGGCTTGGAAAGGAAACTGAGTCAGCTGAAAGTCGTGTCCTGGAAGCAGGACCCATTTCCTTATTTTGGTTATTTTTAAGACATGTTCTATTACTACATGTGCGCTTTTTTGGTAACGTTTCTCCCTCCCACATGTAGAAACTGGAAGTGAAAGCTTTCAACGGTTTTTGCATCTCTTGGGTGACACAATTACTTTGAAAGGCTGGTCAGGCTACAGAGGAGGACTGGACACTAAAAGTAAGAACTCATCTGAAGCAATAAGGGGGGACGAAGCTGCAGTATAAATGTTTCTTCTTATTGCATGTTGCGCATATTGTATATATTGTAGTTATAAAACAATCCCAAAACGAACTTCCTCGTGTGCGTACTAAATGCTCTGCTTCACCAGGAAAGAGTCAGGTCAGCTTAAGTCGCTGGTATGGAATGCAGTTGAAGAAAAGTATTTATGACGTGTATTACCAAGGTGAACAGTTTCATTTTAAGTTGGAATGAGGTGAACGATAACTTGACATGTTACTTGCTTCATGATAGTAGGACATTATGGCTTGAAGGACCCATGTGATTTCAGGAGGGTAGGTAAAACATGTCACAGGTTTTAAGTGTAAATATGCAGATCAGATGCAAACTTGGATTTGGACTCACATAAAACATGCAGTGTGGACATTTTCTAAAAAGGATCAGACAAAAAAGGATAACTAAGGAAGATTTGATAGAAGGACTTGAAATATCTTTCGATCTTCGGAAAACTTAGAGGACATGCTCCTCTTTAAAATGTTGTCTTCCCTTACAGATGATACAACGGGAACCTGTTCCATCTATACAGTTTTTCAAGGGCATGAAATTATGTTCCATGTTTCAACCATGCTACCATATTCTAGAGAGAACAAGCAGCAGGTACGTGATTCTCTCTTTCTTTTTTATTTCCGTATTTATTTGTTAAATCACAAAGTCCGAAACTTTATAAGAAATAAAGGATTTCTTGTCTCTTAATATTTTAGAAATGTAAGCCTTGAGACTTCTGCTATTTTTTCCTCAATAGTCTACCTAATGCTGAAAATTTCATGATGTTTATTAGAAATAATGCATCCTATCATCTCTATTAAGGTACAAAAGATACTTGTGAAGAAGATCTAAATTGCTTCACTGACAAGTGATTGAGTAGTGTGGTGTTCAGATGACTTGAAGAGCTTCACTGCCGTAATTATTACCCCAAAGATTTTAGGAAAACTGGAAATTAGGCTTGTGTGTGAATTGTAGGAATATTCACACGTGTAACACACAACTCCTACTTCGGTAGCGATTAGTGTAGCTTGAAAGAAATTCCCATTGTGAGCATGTTAATATTGGTAACCGTAGAGAAGTGCTGTCACATTCTCATTGATTAACTAGGTGGGTTCTTGGGTACTTGTTCAAATGTGCTGTCACTCATTGCTCAAACCTTTCTTTGTATTTACGATGAAAAAAATACTTTATAAGCACGTGTGTTTACTATACATCGTACATCCATAATGATTTACCTAAATTACTTACAAATTACTTGGTTTACTGTTCGTTATGCATTCTTACAGTAATATAGTTAGACGATATAATTAAAATGTACGTTTTCTGTTTCTGTGTCAGTTTTCTCATCCTTTTTCCTTGGACTGATGACAAGATCACAGAAGGAAATGGAGGCCAATCAGGATTTTTTTTTTAAAGAGTAACTCAGCACCTGAGTTTTTTGTTCTTTTATTTCAAGCAGTAGATTCGCTTTTTCGGAATGCTAGAGGTTCTGTGCCCGATTTGTGAATATTAGTTATGGAAACTACGAGTGCTTTTCTAAACATATGCTATATCTGTTCTTCTAGAACCTGCCTTGTTGTGTGCACCGTGTCGTTGCTAGGTTTACTTGCTTATATTTAAGTAATGGTTTTATATTGTCCTCAGTCATACTGACTGTAATTTTTCTGTTTGCGGTGTAGGAATATTGTTTTATTATTCTGTCACAGAATTGCTAAGATACTTATTTATTTCTTGTAAGTCACTGTGTCTGTTGCTTCTTTGTTTTGCCTTTTCTTTCTTTTTTTCTTTTTTTATTTTCTTTTTTTTTTCCAGGTAGAAAGGAAGCGACATATTGGAAATGACATTGTCACTATCATATTTCAGGAAGGTGAAGAGTCTTCTCCAGCATTCAAGCCATCCATGATTCGCTCTCATTTTACACGTATCTTTTTCCTGACATTTTCTAATGATTTTTTTTTTAATTCTGCCGTAAGTCCTACCTGCATGCTGTATATGGAATTGAAAACTATTTTAGAAAGACTGGTGCATTCTTGCATTCTTTACCTTCAGCTGCTTGACTAGGAGTTTCCAAGCCTGCAACATCAAACAGTGTTTGCTAAATCCCTTAGGAGATAAAGTAAAAGCAAGAATGTGATTTTTAATTCATGTTTTTATTGAAAGCATTTATGTGTATCATTTCACAAATGTGATTTTATACCTCTTCAAAATATAAATTCGTAAATATATTTCTCTTAGTTATGTAAATTAATTTGGCATTAAATTTTGGCATTTTACTGAATATTGCCTTTCAATGTTTAGAGGCTGTGTGTTTTGAATACTTATGTATTTTAGATCAGTGATTGTCAAATTTTTCAGACCGTTAACCACATATTCTCCAGTTTTTTGACAGCCTGTGTTTTTCAGACTTCTGGTTGAAAACATTGTGAAGATGATATGATTCCAAAAACCAGCAGCCAATCTCTTGGAATTGTCATGGGGTCACACTAGTAATCTGTAGACCCCAATCTGGCATCTGTTAGACTAGATGGAATGGAATGAAGATAAATGGATGAAAAGAAGAAAACTCTAATTTCTATCTATACTCTGTTGCTGAGTTTTAAAAAGTTATCGCAAAGCTTAAGAATTCTAGACCTAGTTCTCAGGCAGACTGAATGTTCTTAGAACTCTCTTGCTAGGGGTGAAGGGAAAATGAATAAAGATTGAAAAAAAATAATAAAAGATCTTTAGGTATCAAAGGAACCTAAATACTAAGAAGAATTGTTTGCCAAATCGATGTACCTCTTCGTTAGAGCATCAGCCTAAGTATAACTTGCACTTTACATCGTTCTCTCTATTTTCGTATAGTTCTGTTAGCTAAATTATTTCATTGGAATCTTTTCTTTGGTGGAAGCTTTGGTATAAACAAAGTTCAGAAACAGTACTGCTTTATCGACCAAAGGAATTTTTAATCACAAATATATCAAGTACAAATAAAACACAAAATTCTATAGTATGTCTTATGCTGTGTCTGTGGTAGTAGCTTGATTTTTAAAACTGTTGATCAAGCAATAAAATTTTCGTATAGTGGGACCTTCTTTATAAACAGTAAAATCTGTATAGTCTAGAATTTTTTATATATTTACATTGACTTGATTAATATATTTTACCTTTATTAAATCTGCAACGTACTGCAGGAAAAGAAAAGTTTATTAAAATACATGGGAGCTTTATTAGAACTGGATTAACTTCCTTAACGGTATGGCAGATATTTTTGCTTTAGTGAGATATAATAAGCAGAATGATAGTTACAGGTAGGTGCTGATTGTAACAATTTCACACTGAATTTCTGATGGTTTAGAGAAAATGGGAAAACATTTTGGCAATGGGAAAACATCCTGGCACACAGACAGGTCCACCTGTCTGTATGCCAGGAAGCCAAATGAGCTTTAGAAGCTGAAGAGCAATATGGACCTGGATGAAGATGTCACTAAACTGGCTATAAGTAGTATGTTTCTAACCATCAGAAAAATTAAATTCTGGAACAGGCATAAGCTAAGAGGGAAAGCCAGAACTGTTTTTTTGATGAAATATAACAAAATGATGAAAGATATGCTTGGAACTTTCAGACCTGGTGAGATCAATGACATAGTAAACTATGTGGGTGATGAAAGGTAATTAATGCATGTTCTATTGTGATAGCCGTGGACTACAAGTCCTTACAAATCTCAGTTCGGCTGTAGCTGAGCAAACTTAGTTCATTTTTAGGGATTTTAATAGACTACTTGTATAGTTGAACGTCGTGTACTTAAAACCTACCGGAATTTTACATATTACTATGTTTCTCTAGCATGCCATTAAATCTAACTCCAGAGAAGAATGATAACTTCAGTTTGTGTATTTGGGTTTTTTTCCCCCGCCTCCTATTTATAGCTAAGGTTTCTTTTGGAAAATGTCAGTAGTGCAGTTAAGCAGAGGAATAGTTTTATTTTGCTCCAAGATCTTGTGAGCTTCCTCTTGCACATTTGTTTAAATTGGCTGTCCTCATAGCTTCTACTTTTCAGCATTCCCAGCTTTGTGAGAAGCACCAAACATGCTCATGATTCCAGTGTGCAGTGAAAATGCAGTCACTTCTTTCTTTTTCTTCTTGCTTTGGGACAGAAACTTGGGCATACATCCCTCATTACCCTTTGAGGAGTGATTGTTGTCCTGATCACAAGCTAATAGTCAGTAGATGGGTTAGCCGTGGTAAAATGCTTTTTATATTGCTGTTTATGTGGGAAAGGAAATGAGTTGCGGTAAATAAGATAAATTTGCCTCTCTTGCTTTAAGTGACTGGCTGCCTTTACTAGATCAGTCCATCCTATTTTAGTTGCTTCATTCTGCCAGTCTTGACACATCTTGCCATAGTATGTATCACACAGTATTTTTTTTTCCTATATGACAGCCTTAGAACATTATATTTCAGCTTGGCCTAATTATGTTTCCTTCTGGCCTTTCATCGTAGGCCTGAATAGAACTCGTTCTTTCTCTTACTTTTGTGTATGTGAATACAGTCTTCCAAGCGGCCAAAATTTCAGTCAGAAGAGACAGGGAATGCTCTAGGCTTTTGAGGCAAATTTTCCTTGTTTCAAATGCAATGCCACTATGAGGTCTGACCCTGAATTTCTGCTTAGAATGCCTTTATATTTTATGTCACTCAAGAAGTCTATTTTTTGGTCAGTTTTGTTATGGCTTTCCCTGTCATAATTCATTCTGATCTAGTCAAGGAACATTTCACACCTTTTGTAGTTATAAATGATTGCTTTTTTACCTAGACGTAATGAAATAAGACATAGGGCATCTATGAAATTGTGTCTCAAATATGTGAAACAAATATTAGAATGATCAATATTCATGCCAATGTAATATTGCGTTTCAGATTGTATGCGGTTTCTAAGCTTTCAGGAAAAAAGGCTCAATATCAGTCAGTCACTGCTGGTTTTTTGAGAAAGCAAATTCTGACTGGTTTCCATAATAGCAGATATAGGATGAATCTATAAGCTTGCCACTTAACTTGCTGCGACCTGTGTCATCTGCACATGCCACTTGGAAGACTTTTGTCAGCAAACTATTACTTGAAATAGCCAAGAATGATTACTTATGTTAAAGAAGCTATGCCCTGATGAACAAATATGCGTGGGTTTTGTACCTGCCATTCATTATTGCTATGCTGGATTCCTTATGGATCAAAAGAGCTCAGCAGGTCCGGCTGTCACGGAAGTCATTCTGACTCTTTCTTCCTCACTGAAAATGAATTTGCTGTTCCCAAGATACAGATTCATATGTCATAAGCCATTGTTATTCTGGAAGAATCAAATATTTCATGCGTGTGGTGAATGCATGGGTAGGGTAGAAATCTGTAAGGCAAACATATTTTGTAGGTGAAGAATTGTTCTTTTACAGCTTTTTTGAACAGGACTGTATTTTGCTAGCGCCACAAAAACTACTGCTCTATGAGTAGAACTGCAAAGTTTTGTTCTAATTCTGTGTCTCAGTGTTAGTTTGTGTAAAGGAAGCATAGTTTTGCTCTGTTGAGTAATTCCAAGTAAATCTTCTTTTGTTAGACCCTTGGAAGTTCTTCTATAAGACATACCCAGATTACTGTTTCCATTTTTTCCTTCGGTTCTGAATAGTGTCTATAAAAAAGGTAGAATTTGAATGTGACTTTCAATGTAGATAAAGATTTGTACTTTCAATAGGCTGAAAATATTTTCAGAAGAAAGTGTTCCTCTCTTTGGGCCTCCCCTTCCATCTCCACCTGTGTTTACAAATCACCAGGAATTCAGGGATTTTGTGTTGGTGAAACGTAAGTCGGTTTTTCTTTTGCTAGAAACACTCTTTTAATAAGCCTGCTAACAAATTAAAATTCACGATGCTCTAAAATGTATACACATTTTCTTGTGTATTCTGCTGATGTGTATACAGTTATTTTTTTCAAATCTAGCATAGGTGGCATGTCAGTTCCATCAAACTGTTACAGTCAGATTAACAAAAAAAAAAGTCTCTTCTTCTCGGGCTAATAGACGGAAGCTGACTTTCGCATTTGCAGAATGTGCAACCATATTTAGCTTTGCATTTTCTTAAAGGACTTGGAAATATGAAAGAATTTGTAATGCTGTTCATTATTTAGTAATAGAAGGTGTTAATTTAGTAGCTCTGAAAACCTGAAAATAGCAGCTTTTCTGAATGCATTTTTAAAGGTGCTGAAGGACACCTATGCAGCACTTTTAAATTCTGTAATGATTCAGTTCCAGTTTTCATTGACCTGTATTTGCCCTTCTAGATCAGCAAGAAAGAAATCTTTGAGAATTGATCATGATGATTACAATTAGACGATTTCCTGACAGGAACTTGACAGATAGCTCATTTTGCCTATTTAAATTGTTTAGTACTTAAATTGAGCAGCAGTTTGTCTTTAATTTTTTTATTAGTTAGGTATTTATTCTGATGCCTTGTGGAATTCTTCTGTTACTAATTTTTCCCTTTTAACTTAAGGGAGAGTTACTTAAAAAAAAGGGCAAAAAGGAGGCACTTCTAAATTAATGAGGGCGGAGCAGGTGTTCTGGTACAGAGGCAAACTAGAGTCAGTGGAGATTGTCGAAGTTCATTTACATAATATATCTTTTTTTCTGTAATCTTTTAGTAATAAATGGTGAAAAAGCCACCTTGGAAACACCAACGTTTTCTCAGAAACGTCAGCGCACTCTAGACATGCTGATCCGCTCTTTATACCAAGACATGATGCCTGACCTACACAAGGTAAATGTAAGTCAGAAGTTCCTGCATCCCTCACATGTGCTATGCTGTTCCAACTAGTAGTTTGAATGTTCTGTTGCTTTAAAAGACTGTAATCCTAGTGAGCACTGAATTGCATATGACTAAGGTAAATACCGATTATCATATAACTTAATTTACAGTTATATAAAAGCTGACAGACAGTCCTTTCTGGACAGGGCTCTTCACCAGGTGTGAGGAGAAGCATGACAATGTCATACTTTGTGTAAGCTTACCTGCAGCAAGGGAATAGGGAATTTAGATACTGCAAACACAGGCATTACTCTTGTCACCATAAAAACTGCCTTTGTTCCGTTATGTGTAAATGTGGATGATTTTTACCCCTGGGTAGCTATGAGGTAACTTTATTTTAGATGACAAAGACTTACTCTTAAGGTGATTCTTAACTAACTAAAAATAAGTTCAATACTTCTAAAACTAACCAGGTGCTATTTTTTCCACCAAGGTTTATTTCTTTTATCTATATAGATCGGCTTAAACTTTTCTTTTTCATATATTCGTGTCATATGTTCACATGGTATGATTGTACAGAACATGACAGTGGTAAACTATGACAAGTTGTAAGGTAAATCACTCAAGGATTGGAATAGTTGCGGTTTCTCTTCTCTGAGAAGCTATGCAGTTAGAAAGAAACATTTTCTACTTTAGAACATGCTCAATAGAAGATCCTTCAGTGATGTATTACCAGAGTCCCCAAAATCAACACGGAAGAAAGAGGAAGCTCGACAAGCAGAGTTTGTTCGGCTTGGTCAGGTAGGATCGGTTTAGAAGGTATGCAGCTATGTTTACAAAGACTGTGTCACTCCTTTTATTAGACTTTGATTAGCTTGCAGTTATGTTGGGATTTAATGCAGTTTTCTGTGATCAGAAGTAGTTTTGTAGTGTTGCATTCAAATAGAATATGACTAGAAGTATTTACCTATAACGCCTGAGGTATACAAGTACAAATATTTATATCGTACGTGAGTTAAATGAAGGTTGGAAAAATCATACCTTAGGATCAAACCTGAAAGGTCTTTCCCTGCTTCGTGCAGCAGATGCTTTCTCCAAGCAGAAGAGTGTTCTGTCTTTTTCCGTGCTTTGGAAAAACAGAATCTTTCATGGATTTCCTCCATATGTTTTTTTAAGGTTGAATTTCTTAGAAAATACTTAGACTGCTTTAGTCAGGAAGAAACTTTGACAGTCTTTCTGTTAAATCAGTTTCCCACATCTTTGAACATACCGAATGCTGACTGCAATCTTCTATGGGCTTACTAACTTTTCAATTCCGTAAGAAGTGCAACTTCCTGATGATTTAGATTAGTCTGCCTTGATCTGACAGTTCATTGTAGCAAAAAAAATCCCAACAGTGCCTACGCTCATCAGTTCCCCTGTCCTTTCTCACTTATTTCTTCTTAATCCAGACTGGTCTCATGGTTCTGCAGCTTATCCTAAGAGTACTACTTTTCTGACCTGATTTAACTCAGCAGGAGTTAACAGAGCAAAAACAAAGCCAAAACAGAAAGCCGAACAAATAAAACCCCAAACAAACAAGAATCCAAAACCCAACCAACAACAACAAAACCCCCACGAAACAAAACCAAACCCAACCAACCAACCAAAATCAACCAACCAAAAAAACCCCAAAAAACCTACGCTACCAACAAAACCCAATTCTCTTCTCTCCCTGTTTTTTTATCTGAGTAAGTTAAAGATTAGAAGAGTCTGAGAAGTTCTAGATCTGGTTAAAGGTAGAAAACGGAACTAGGCAGTTGAGAGCTGGGTCAAAAAAAATCTCGGGGCTATTAAAGCTTGAATTGGCGGAGCTGCGAAGACCTCTTTCCCCAGTCACCTTGAAATAACTAGTCACTTTAGGCGGCATTGGAAAAAAAAGGAAGCTGAATGTGGAATACTCAGAAGTAACCAATGATTTATTCCTATGTTTACTTTACAGAAGGTAAAGAAAAGCAAGAAAAGTGTGGTTATTGAAAGTATAGAAACCTATAGGCTTACGCCCCTTCCAGCTCCCCGAAATTAAATGCTGATAAGATGCTCATGGAACAAATCTAGTTGGGACCCATTTGTTAAACAAGACTTCCATCCTCAGTATGGTCTTCATCAAAGGGAAACCTATTACGTGGGTTAAAAAATCATAGATACCTGTTAGTGTTTTTCTTGGAGGTTCTTTTAACTTTTAAATATTTCCCTCTCCTGAAAGATCTTTCCTCTAAGGTACAAACTGTATGCTTGAGCATATTTCAAGGTACCTTCCGAGTAACTCTTAATCATTCTTGCCAAACTAGGAATGTATTTCGCCTTTAGTTATAGCCTGTTGCCTTTTTAGACGGTAGACGAAAGTCACTGATGGCTGATTCAGCAGTATATTTAAATCATTTATTTATTGTCAAGGTGATTTCTTCTGACTGGTGAGACAGAATTAAAATGTTCATACAATGAAGTATTATGTGCATCTCTGTAAGCTGACAGCCATGCTTAATGCAAATGATGCATGCAGGTGTTTACTGCCGCTTCACAGAGAGCCATGCTTGATGGTAGGCAAACTCTAGGGCAGTAAGATTGGTTTAGGTTAGTTCTAAACTTTGCGTTAAGGAATGCTGTGACAATTCCACGTGTCACAGTCCTACAGGAATACCGCTGGGAAAGTTAGCGATGGAGGTATATAGGCTACAGTAAACAGACTTGCTGTGTAAGTTAATGAAACTATGTGTACACGCTGTTTCTCTGGAGTTTTTGGCCCTTTCAAAATCACCTTGCTTCTAGTTAGTTCTAATTGAAGAATTTGTGATCCTGTGACCATCTGTCCTTGGGATGCCTGGCAATATATATATAGATAGACATGTATATAGTTAGACTTAGTGTTTGTTAGGAAGTTTTGCAAATAAAAGGTCAGTTTGTATAATTGACAAGAGGATCCTCTATCCAGCTAGATTATAGGGTAAACTGTGTAGACAGTTAGCTTCTATAGTTTGAAGTGGACATTTTTCTCTGTTAGGATGTTTGACTCTTCTTTTCTGATTTTGAGTTGCCATTTAGAAAGCAAGCAAACAAAAAAAAACTGAACAAGAAACAGCCAATTTATGCTTTGGCTGAGAAGATACCTAGTAACCATCTAGTGGTTTATGGAGACGTTGTTCAGGATACAGAATTCTGCCTCTTTTTTCATTACTTAAAATGGCATAGGAATTCCAAACCGGAATTACTTTCTAGTCCTGAATTGTCCTTTTTATACAGTCATTAGTTTGGGTATTGCTGACAAAAACTCAATTTAAATAAAACATCTGTTTGTATTAGGCATTGAAATTGAAAACCACTGTGAAAGGGGATACCACAGCTAACCTGGCAACCACAAGCTTTTGTAAAAAGGAGGTGAGTGAAACTGTCTGAGAAGTTATGAAACATTAAACATTGTCTAGTATGGTATCTATTTATTTACTTCTGTAATTAGATGCTGCAGCAGAAAAGATGAAAGGTACAGTGTCAAAGTGATTCTGCAGTCACTATTAGATTAATAAAGGATGAGCCTGGGGGCAGAAGCACTTATCAAGTTAGAGCAAGTGTGGATATTTTTATACCTGAGAAAATTCGATGAAAGTGACATCTTCCATGTGCAATCATCTTTTATTTTAATTTCAGCACATTTAAAACAGAATTCAGTTGTGTTTCCATTTCCTGTAGTACGGGATTTTGTTCAAAGTCATTAGGGAGTGAAGTGTGCCAACTGCACTCTTCTGCATGTGTTTTATATACAGAAGCTTCAGAAGTGCTTCTAGAATTTCAGAGATTCCAACTAATATATAAATTGGGAGAGGAGGGGCAGGCTCTGGGAGGTAAGTACAGAGAACACAGGATGGAAGAACAATTTTGCAGAAAGGCAGTTTTAACTGTACCGTGTGCTAGTCACTAAACGTCACGAACTGCATTATAAAATGTAAGGCAAACTGCATATGCGTAGTGGTACATATGTTTTCAGTGTATAGGTTTGAGCTTTTTAAATGAAAAGAAGTATTGAGTGAGGGTTGCACAGAGTTTCAGTTGCATGTGTTTTAATTCTAGCGTTTCAGGTATGTGTCTTACACATACTAGTCTCCAAACCAGAATTGATGCAGAAATTTCTCTGCAAGAAAATTAATTCAATTTTGATATTTCAGATTCGAACAATATACTGTTTGGAAATGTATCCTGCCAAAAGCATTTACATGTTATTGCCATCGTCCATCACATTCTGTGTCTGTATGATCTGTATTTTTTAGTGTACTTAATATGTATCCCTTATGTTACTTCATAGCCTTGGGAATCTCAGTCTTTCTGCAGTAATTTTCCTCATGAGGTTGTCTGTGCAGATTCTTGGGGCCAGTCCTTGCTGGTTTCTACAGATGCTGGCATCTTGTTAATAGATGGTTAGTAAATGATCTAGTGTTTTTGTGTCAATTTTTATGTATCTGACCATTTTCTTGAAAATGTATGTTCTTAAGCTCTGTTCAGGTGTTAGTAGGTCTTTATGTAGGGGGACAGTTAGTAATCCAAGTAAATTTATTACATTTATGTAACCCAGTTGCAAAAATTCTTTCTGCGGTAGAATCAAGCCATATTGGGGAGCCAGTGTTAATGCAGATTTCTGAATGTTTTCTTATTTCAGATGTTGTTTTCTTGACCATCTGAAAAGCCCTAGGAGGTCGCATCCAGGTTCAAGAAGTGTCTAAATGGCTTGTCTGGTTTTCTTAGCCCTTGATGATAGTGAGCGTGAAGCCAAGAGCTTATGTGACAATGAAATCCTACTTCTTCCCTTAGCAATGATATTGCTGCTTTGACCCCTTGTTATCCTCTGTGTGCTATGTAAGGCCAGCGGGACTGAGGGAATGAAGTTAGTTCTTGGTCATAATTCTCAAACTTGCCAAAGGAATGTCACTTTTAGATTTCAGTTGCATAATCTGATTCATGACAATAATAAAACTCTTCCTGTGAGGAAGTATTGACTATGATGCTGTGGCACATGTAGGAGCTTTGTGCGGTTCTTTTTTTTCCTCTTCATTTTTGTAAGAAAAAACCCAAGACTTTTATTACGAGAAAGAAATGGTTCAAAACCAGCGTCTAGCAAGGTTCAGTAGCATTTTGAATACATATGTGTTTCTTTTTTAGATGGTCAACCGTCAGTGCAAGTATTTGATAAAACTCTCCAAATAAAGCAGATGAATGTGTTGGAAGCTCTGGATCTTTTGATTGCCCGAACAGACAAAGGTAGGAGAGGTCCCTGTTCTTGGATTCTTGCATGAATCTGGCTGTTGCTGGGTATGTGTGTCTCATGACAATTGTGTCTGTCAGCAGTAAGTATATTAGAAGCTTTATTTAGAATAAGGGAGCACATACAGCAACTGCTTTTACTTTCTACAAGGCTGGGGAGAGGGTAGAGGTGAAAATACCTAAATGCTCATTCATGCTTCGTTCAAGGCAAGCCTGAAAGTGGTCACATTGTCTTTGGCCACTGTTGGAACTCAACATTCTTTGCAAGTATTTTTTTACTGAGTAACATGTTCATTCAGATGTACAGAAATGAAGGGGTAATTAATTATGCTGTCATTATTTGAAAAAATGTTTTATTGGTTTCTATTCTGTTAATTGTCACCACGTCTTAGAGCTATAGAATGTATTTTCTTGAAGCTTCTGTTATAAAATAACTTCAACGTTGTTTAAACTGTCAGTATTTCATTGTCGGTGTGCACTTTTTTAGTGAGGTAGTTTTAGCCAGTAGTCTGTGACTGAGTTTCATAAAGAGAATATACACAAAGCAAGACCAGGATCTTTATGTGTAACTCAGGAAAGAATTATAAATATGGTCGGTTTATTACTTTCTACTGCATTATGTGTGTTTCCTCAGTATTTGCTGAAGTTCTGTTTACCCAAGCTTTGGCTAAAACATGATGCCTTCTGTATCACTGGGAGTTGCCCAATTTCGTTGCATCTGATGAAATTCGTCCTGGGATCTTACAGAACTAGCTCAAACTACATGAGAGCCATTTGCAGTTCTCTCAAGACACTTAGAGGATGGGTAACATTTCTGAAGATCTGGAAAGTGTAGTTACATTGAAACTTAGTTTGTGAGGTTCTTGATGTGGATGCTTTCTAAAGCGTTTAAGTGAAAGTTCTTTCATACTTGCTAGAATTCTGGCCCCCTGTTTTGTAGCTGCATGACACTGAAATTGAGATCAGCGATGGAAGAAAAATACTTGTCTTTCATTTTCAGACTACACTTCAACAGCAAAAAAAAGTTCAAAGTATGCTCATACTGGACTCGTAAACTGGATTCAAAGACTTTGTGGGGTTTTAGGGTAAAGAGTTATATGCTACAAGGGTAACTTTTTAAACTTAACTATCAGCAAGAGTTTATTCAGGTCAGCATTCCAAAAGAAGGTGTCAGAACCAATACAACAGCTATCAATGACAGGAGCACAAATTGCTTTAGTAGCAGTGGCCTCAGCTCTAATGAGGAGAGTTAAATCTAATTCTGTGGCGAGGTTGTTAAGTACTTCTGCTGGTTTGTCCTGGTAATGAGAGGCAAGGCAAAGAAATTGATCTGTTTGGACCTCCAAACACGTGGTTTTTTGTTCCATCTTCATTTTATGAAAGGCTTTTATACGAGGATGGGGGTGGGATGAGGAAGAACTGCTTTGCTTGGAAGAATCCAGTCTGTAGGAGGTTAAGAAAAACTGTAAAAGTTCATATAATAGTCAATTTTATAGGCAATCAGAGCTATTTCAAACACCAAAGAAAGGTGAAGATTTACGTCTCTGAAAGGCAAGCTTACTGTCAGCCTGAAGGGTGCACATCTCATGGTTTATGGGATTTAAACCCCAATTCCTCTTTAAAAGCCTGTCAGACCAATTTCATTGAAGGCAGTGGTCACTGTTCTGCCCTCACAGTGAAATGCCTGCCCAGGAAAGGAGTTACCATATGTGTTATTCTTTGCTGCCCACACATCACATCCTCACAGATGTAAATGTATCATGTATGATGGAAGTATAAAAGGTTTTCTGAAGTTTGGCATAACCTCTAAAAATAACAGCACTTAATTTAGGCAGTAATACTTTCTCCCTGCTATGTCTGCGTGTTTACAAACATTTCTTGATTTGAAGAGTACGTACATTCAAATTAGCCAGAAAAAATTCTTGAGTTTTGCTGTGGGTACACAGTTGTAGTGTTTCAGAATTATCTGCATCACCAAGAATGTTTGTAAAATGCCTGGCCGAAATAGTAGCTCAGGTACAAAGACTGAACGATACAATTATCACTGGAGGAGCACCTTATTATTTGGAGGCAGTATCTAGGACAAAATGGTAATAAATTTAGCATAAACTTTTTTTATGGCCTTGAGGGGAGGCTGTACGATGAGCAGGTGAGGACACTTTGGCTGTTCAGCCCAGAGAAGACGTGACTGAGGGGAGACCTCACTGCAGTCTACAACTTTCTTGTGAGGAAAGACGATCTCTTCTCTGTGGTGACTAGTGACAAGACCTGAGGGAATGGCCCGAAGCTGTGTCAGGGGAGGTTTAAGTTAGATATTAGAAAAAAGTTCTTCAACCAGAGAATGGTTGGGCATCAGAACGGGCTGCTCAGAGAAGTGGTCACAGCACCAAGCCTGCCAGAGTTCAAGAAGCGTTTGGACAATGCTCTCAGGCACGTGGTGTGACTCCTGGGGATGGTGCTGTGCAGGGCCAGGAGCTGGGCTCGTTGATCCACCTTCCAACTCAGTTTGTTCTGTAATTCTGTGAACTTGCCGTGCTTGTGTTTTAAAACTTCATTTCTTAGAAATTACTCTTAAGTTGCTTATTTCCCAACTGCAAATAGTAGTGCAGCATTTAATTATTTGTTTTAATTTAGAGATTTTAGATTCTACTGGTATCTATCTTTGTGGAAAACAGATTAGTCATGGAAGTAGATATTGTATACTTTTGGCAGCTGGACTAGTCCTTGAACCTAACTTGCCAATCTTTGAAGAGCTAATAAGCAAAACCAATCTGTATCCTGAAGGGTTCAAACTCTGTTAAGGATCCAGTTATCAGCGGCTCACCTGGATGGTTTCAGCTCTTAGTTAACCCTTTTACTCTTGCCCTGTAGTTTATATCTATTACATTTTTGTTATTTTGCAGGATTTTATATATTTGCAAAATATTGTGCATTTCACTTTTTCGAAGCGCTCAGATCATTCTCTGGTGCAGCACCACCTAATGGGAAACTCAGCTACTGTACTGAAGGGGTTGGTTACTAGAATTGTAAATCCTAGAGAGTTCATAAGTCTTCTGTCCCCAGAGAGGTATTATGCTTGTTTATCTTTGCTCTGTTTGTTAGGTGCTACTTCTCGTCGTAAGTATTAATTTCAAACTACCGCTTTCTTTTTTTAACTTGTTTTTTCCTGATTCTCTCCGTACGTCAGGGAAAGACTCTCGTATCCTTGTCTTCAGACTCAGTGCTATCCAAAAAGATATAGAGACAAAAAAAATGATAAGAAGCAAATACGACTGCAGAGAAAATAAACTGGAGAGAACAAAAGGTGATGTTGTTATCCTGTGTTAAAAACATCCGCTGTGGTATGATGCTGGTAGTTGCCAGGAGCTTATTAGCTCTCTTTAGGCAGGTGTAGGTGTTCACCTAGTTTTTTCTCTGGACAGTCAATTCAAACTTTGTTAAGCTTATATTTGAAAACTACTCTAGTATAGGTCCAGCATGACATTTTTGAATGTTGTAAAAATACCATGTTACTTGGCAATTGCTGATGATGAAAAGCTTTAGAGAAAAATAGGATTTCAGGGTTGGGAGGTATGAGAAGAATTTTGTGGGGATGTTAGACTGCAATAAGGCACACTTTAAGATGGAGGAACACTGGTAAATCCCCATTAAATAGTAGTGCTTAGATTAGTCTGTGTGTTGCCCACTATTTTTGTAGACATAAATGTTTTCTGGTCTTCAGAAGCAAGCCACTTTGAAAAGCTGGAACTTGCAGAATAGTGACAATCCGTGTACTTAGGAGTAAGGGTAAAAGTAGATTTCAAAAGAGTCATAGGCTTTTGTCTTTTTCTAGAAGTTGATGTAATCCTATTGAGGAGTTTTTAATTCTGTATTGCCAAGTCATCCATCAGAGCCCTGTTGTACTAATCATCATACAAATACAGAACAAAAAAATCAGACCCTACCCCAACCACTTAGAGTCTAGAACATTATTTCCTCAGGCTGCCATTTATACGCCATTAATACTCACCATGGAAGTGAACTGAGGATTGTCGTGGCTATTCGGAACAAACTGCTTCTTGTCACAAAGAAATATAATTCACACAACACTTTAACCAGCACCTCTCTGCTATCATCTCCTGAATCACCAATAGAGGAGTTCCACTACATCCGGGTATGTGTAATCTAATTACTAATTATCTTAACACACTGGGCAGCACTCAGCTAGTGTGGGGGGTGTGGGGAAGACAGAGTATGCATTATCATCTTCCTGAACCTACAGACAAACAAAAGTGAGAAGTCATATGGTGGAGTTCAATCATATATATGCTAAAGAAATCTTTCTGATTTTTTAAAAATTGTTTCTGCTTGTTCTTTATTACATTTCCATGCTTAGAGAACATCCCTTTAAAATCAGGGAGTACCTGCAGCACCCGCAGTAGGAACTTGAAAAAGAGAGTAATTCTATTATTTACGTTATAGGAAATATGTCTTTCTGACCCTCCAGTGGTTATGACGCTGGTGGATGGACCTACTGGAGACAGTGACAATATGATCTGTGTAGCGTATCGGCATCAGTTTGATTTAGTCAATGAGAGTACAGGGGAGTCCTATAGATTGCATCACGTTGAAACAAACAGGGTAAGTTTTCATCATTGAAACTTTTCTTGCAGACCCCCACTGAACATAATTTCTTACAGACTCAGTGCATGCTGTGCTGACCTCCAAGGAGTGTAATTTATGGAGATGCTCATGTGTGTTACTTTTTACTTCTATATCCACTGCTTTAGGGCACTCTGAGATATTTGTTCCTTTTAGGATACATGATGATAACTCCCAAGAGAGGTAGTTATAAGATATGACACATTAGGAAAGAGGCTGTGTTTCAGGCTCTGGAATGTTGTTGTTGTCAAAAATCCATTTTTTTTCTTTCTTAGCCAATGGTTTGCTTTTTGCTTTATTTTTGTGGTATCAGTGTTTTATTGTTTAAAAAATTGTATCAAAATAACTTCAGTGGTTGGCCACCAGTATCTTATTCAGATTTGCCTATTTGCATGTACTACGGCTGAAATATTTACATACAGCTTATCATTCTATTTAAGAAACTGCTGTCCAGTCAACTAATAACTGAATTTTTCTGTCTAGGACATAGGGTTGGGATTTAGGTAAATGTCTTGATTTTCAGAAAAAAGTTCCAGTATTTCCTGCTCCAGAAAAGTTAATGATGTCCAGCATCTCAGAAAATCAGGCAGTTTAGTTTCTAAATAGGGATGTGGACATGTAGCTGTAGACCAAAAAAAGAAAAAGGGAAGATTTTGCACAGTTAATCTTCTGTTGTTGTTGTTGTTAATGAGCTAAGGGACTACTTTTTTCATTTGATGGTTCTTGATAAGTTATTTTCTTTTTAAATCATCTGTATTTTTATTCGAATCTGGTGATGAAGAGGTGCTCCTGGCATGGTTGATCAAGTGTAAACTTCTCCACAGTGCTGGGAATCAATCTTAATCTGGATGAGGAGGAACTACAAGTAAAGAATGGGGCTGGAGAACTATGTCACCGTTGCCATCCACCACTCCTGTTTCTTTTCCACACAGGAATCCTTATTTCCTTTAGGAACACAAATAAAGCAGATAATTAATATGAGCTGAGTTAGTGATTTTTTTTTTTATGATGTTGAAATGGGTTACCCACTTATTTCTCTGGACAACAGAGCAGCAATGGCTTTCAGTCACTACAAAAGATGGGTCAAAATGCATTTGGTATGGATATGTAAACTTTCAGGTTTGCTTAACAGTTCTTGACCTGCACAGTGATCTTAAATAAAGGAAAGTCAAAGAACTGCCATTCATGGAATCAGTCTCTAAGCCCTCTCCCTGTCCGTGTAGTATATATGGTTTGGGAAGCATTTGTCTAATGTAACCTTATGTATTTCACTAATAAGGTCTCATTTCCTGAACAGATATCCTACTTCTTGTGGCTGTTTCGGTTTCTTTTTAATCTAACTGTAAAAGACAAAACCAAAGTTGAATTAAGAGAACTTATGTAGCCTAATCTATGTAAAAAATACTGTGTTTTAACCAGCATTGCTTCTCAATTTGTAAATTCAGATTGTTCAGTAATCCTTAGGTACATCCCTGTTGACCTCTGTAAATGTTAGTGGTTTTGAACCGGTAATTGGTATATCTGATCTTTTTGCTAGTCATGATGAGCATTCGAAGATCACTTTTTGAAAATAGTTGTTATCTTTAATGTACCATGTTGATTCATGGCTTTCTGAAATCATCCTATTTCCCAAAATTTTTAAATTTTTCTAAGTATTGCTAAATAAGTTATATGTTTTTATTGCTTTACACTGTGGTGTGGTTATGAATGTTCAGTACTGTACAGAACCAAATACGAAAGACAGTGATTTTCATCTTGAGAACGTCTTGAAAATTACATCACAAAAGAGGCTATTTTTATAAAATTATTTATTTATTTCTCTATTTTTTTCTTTTACCTGTGGTTGTGCACTTCCCCAGCTGATTGTATTGCTCGTTACAACCCAGTTGTAATAATCACACTATCCTTTGCCTGTTTGTTTTATCTTTCCCATTATCATTGCAGGTTAATTTTGTTGCAGCTATTGATGTATATGAAGATGGTGAAGCTGGTCTACTTTTGTGTTATAACTGTAAGTGTTTAGGGAAGGCCAAAAATGGTAATAGCTCAATCTGCGTATATAGATCTTCTTTCATTGGAGTCTAGGTCTGTATTCGAAAATAAATTTTAGTGTTTCGTGGAAAGCTTGTCAAAATACTTTGGCACTTAAACGCATATTGGAGAAACTAGAAATTTGAGTATTTTTGTCATACTAGCTGTTTTATAGATGTGCAAGTTATATGATTCGTGAAATCTTGGTGTCTGTAATACCCCATCTGCGTAACGGTCTTCAAAGAATGTAAATTACATGAACATACGGCTACTTGAAGGGCAGAGAAGTACAATTCTGCAGACACTGCTTTCTGATTTTTTTCTTGCCTATTCCTCTATCTATAGACAAGTTAGGGACCTGATACCTGTTGAAACAGTAATACTTACTTTGTGAAATATGACAACTTATTAAAACGTAGGTCTTTTATTTTGGTCTTTCCAATGTTGTATTGACAGAGAAAGCAAATTTTGCTTATCTGTGTAGCTATATAGAGGGACTTTTACATGAATATTTGATTATGTGCATAATGTCCACCCTTCTGCAAAATATGCCTGTAAAATGGGTGGTGGTCACTTACAGTGTAAAGTGATGGATGCTTTTTTTTCTATTTTGCTACAGATGTTTGTCAATACAGAAAGGTATATCCTTTCAGTGGAGGTTCTCCACTGGTCCAGCCATCAGCTTATGACTTCCACTTCAGCTGGAATCAGGTTCCTTATGCTGTTGGTAAGAAAATATCTCTTTTTAGTAGATGGTTTTTCATTACCACTTTAGCCTGCATTTGGCTCTTAGTGGAATTACAGTATTCAGGGAATAAGCATGTTACATTCGTGATGCCACTTGACTTAAGTTTCTGCATATGATGAGTTTGAAAAGTGGAGCCTTGGTAGCAAGTTCATCCCTTGCTGAACTTTTTTTCCCTTTCTCTTTTTTGTGTTTTTCATTTTCCATTCACTCTACATTCTGCCAGGCATGGAGAGTGAAATTTTCTTCAGGCTTGATGTAGCTTGGTGTCCATCACTATGTTAGACAACACTTTTCGTAGGAAAGGAACATGCCAGAAGAGGTCAAGAACAGTTTTCACGGAGCATCCAAGAAACTTTTACATTAACCATTTTTCCTTGCCAAATAACTTCTATTTTGTTGCAGTCTGTGCTTTCCCTTATGTTCTTGCCTTCACTACTGATTCCATTGAGATCCGATTAGTGGTGAATGGGAACTTAGTCCACACAGCAGTTGTGCCTGAGCTTCAACTCGTAGCATCAAGGGTAAGACACAGAAAAATCATGTTTGACTATTTCTGTGATATGTTGGGATCTAATTAACATAAGAAGTTGCTGCCGCTAAAAACGCAACAAACAAAACCGAAATATGTGCTACTTGATCTGCAATAATTGTTCATCTGTGTGCTCTTAGTTTATATCAAGGACAAAGAGAATCAGAAGGTGGTTAAGAAAGTCTCACTGTACTAATGAGGAGTTATTTGTCGTTTCAGTCGGATATTTATTTTAAAGCTACTGCTGCAGTAAGTGGATCATCTGACAGCAGCTCTAAGGAAATGGATTCAAAGAGTTCTCCTCAAACACCGACAGCTTACGAAAAGCCAGAATTTCCTCTTCCTTCTCTAGAAGGTAATGTGGCAGCTTGAATAACAATCTGTAATCGTTCCAACAGCTATCACATCTCGTTGTGGCTGATCTTCAGTAAAGATGGTAAAAAAATATAAGTTCCTACCTGAAAGTCTGGAAGATAAGAGATTTTCTATTTTCCACACATACAAAGCACTTGGCTGAGCTTTTGCACAGTAGTACCTTTTCTGAATACATGGTAGCACTGTTCTGAAAAAATAATTTCTGTAGGAAGGGAGGAATTAAGCTTCAGTAGCTTGATGAATCTTTGGTGATGTGACCACAAGTAATAATGCGGTAAGGGGCAAAAAATTGTGAGAAAGCTTGACGTTTCACATATGATATTCCTTTAATTTAAGAAAAGCTGAACGACCACTGAATGGCTGAAGCTCTTTTGAAAAACCGAAGTAAGAAACCTTGAAAAACTTTGCACAGACAATTTAGTGTAATATGACCTGTGAACAGTCGATCTATAGTGTAACAATAAAGGAGAAACAAGGGAACATCAAGTAGATAATGCAAGATGTATGTACACCTTTCTTCCTTAAATCTGCTGCTGCACTGTTGGCAGAAAGGGAAAGGAGAAGGTAATCACAATTTAAATTTTTTAAAGGCAGTACTATTTGATGGTAAGTTTGGGATTTTGGTTTGTTTTTCTTCTAGGAATTAGGGAAATGTGGTATTTTGTGTTACCTAAGAGGAGGAGTCATAATTTAAACTACTTGGGATCCAATATATTTTCAGTATATTAAAACACATGGGAAATATTGCATGGAGTGCAGTGTAATAGTCAGAGTACCAGCCTCAAGTCATATAAATTTACTTCCTGGTTCCACTGCTGATTCATTATGTTGCCAAGAGTCAATCTTCTTTTTCTCTCTAAGTCAAATTGCTTGTATTTCTTCCTTCTCTTAGCTTATTTATATTGAAAGATCTCTAGAGCAAGAAAGATCTTTATCATTTCACTTTAAAAGTGTCCAGGTCAACAAGTATAACTTGTCTTTATAGCTTTTTGTCTGGAATTATTAAGAACTGATTCTATTGGAAAGCGTAATGTTCTTTTTTTCTTTCTGTGTTTCAGGTGAAGTTCCATGCAAAAACCTGTACAAAATACCTCTCAGCAATCTGGTTGGGCGAAGCATTGAACGGCCTCTGAAGTCGCCTTTGGCTCCCAAGGTCATCACTACTACAACATCGAGTGGCATTACCTCTCTTCCAGTTATGCACTCGCTATCTTTATCTCGTATGGAAATTAAAGAAATTGCAAGCAGAACACGTAAAGAATTGCTGGGTAAACTCTCCTCATTCTTCAGTGTTACATATCAGTTGCCAAACATATACTTTCTAATCTTTGTACCATCACAGGTAGGTTTGTAATATGCAGCTGGTACTCATAAATTATTAAAATAAAAGAAGGAAACTATGAGGAAGCATTGTTTGCAAACAGTATAGCCATTGTCTGATCATGTGTAAGATGGCCATATTCTAAGCCAGGTAGCAATAGTTAATAATGGAAACCAGCAACAGATACCTTAACATTTTCATGAATGCTTTATTTTCTGTTGAGAGTATTAAGTGTTCTATTCCTTTATTGAGGCCTCTTGGATGAGCCCATAACCAAGACAGAAAGTGCACAGAAGCTAAAAAAGGTTTCTCGAAGACAGTCAGACCCCAAGCAGGGAGCAGTAAGATCATCTAGTAGTGACAGGTAAATATACCGGCTTTAGAAAAGAGCCTAAGTTAGACTGTAAATATTTTCAGACTTGATTGCTCATGCTTATCTCAGTTGGCATGAGGCTGAGACCTTTGTATATCCATGTGCATTTCATGCTAATGTGCTTGGTAGAGTATCTGAATACTGTAAGTACTGAAACAATTACAGTTTTTGTTAAAGACATGTTGATGAGCAAGGCAAGACTAAATGGCATTTTTGTGGGGACCTGTTGCAGTTGAACCTGTTATTTAGATTTGGACTACTGCATCTGCACTGTGCAGACTCTCTTGCTGTTTTCTTTATATGCTCTTGTGTTGCTATTTTCAGAATAAATTTTGTGAAAAAATACCATAGCATTTGTCTGTTTGGCACTGACCCTGGTGCCATTCTCTTGTTTTCCCTATTTCCATAACCTACATTTGTGTAGAGTACTGGCAGAATACAGACATGATACAGGAGACTGAGAGTAACAAAACAAAAAATCTCTTGCAGTGTAAAACTATGTTTGATTTATTTCCCTATTTGGAAAATATTTGGGTGAGTGGCTTCATTAATACTGCCTTTCGATTATTTTTAGTAGAGTAAAACAGGAGGAAACTCAGTTGTAATGGTCTGTGTCTGTCTTTAGGATAACTTGATTGAATCAAGAAGTAGAGTAACCGTTGTTCCTTCCTGCCTTGACCTGTGTGGTTTTTTTAGTAACTTTTGTCTTCCTCTTTGCAGGATAATCTCAAGCTCGTTTGAAGGCTATTCTGAAAGACGTCATCCTTCCACTAGTTCAGATCCCGATACTTTAGCGAACAGGGAGGAGAGCTCACCATCTAGCTATCCATTTCAGCTGATTTCTTTATGTGATGAAGACATCATTGACTTGAAATGAAGACACTTTTAAAACCCTTCTTCCTTACTTCGCATTTTCTTACAACTCTGTAAGCTCTATAGCAGTGTCACAAACACTGCTTCTGGTGGTAAAATGTGGCAGGAAGTACTGGTGATAAATCTTTATAGAACCCATGTTCTGGTTAGCACAGCCTGATTTGGTGATGATTGTATCTTTGACATAGGTATGTTTTCTCAGTTAATGAAGCATTACTTTTCATGGCTTTCTAACAGTAGGTAATCAGTGAGAGATGTAGGCTGAAACTGAAGTAAACAAAAAGTATTACTTGTTCTAAGCTTCTTATAATTTGATGTACCTAAATGACATGCAGCAAAGTTAATTGCTGTTATTACTATCATGAGTTGTTTTACAACAGTGTATGTCGTGGGAAGAGGAATTTTATAACATAGATCACTGCTTTTGGTTTTTCGGTCTTTAAAAAAACAAAACAACAATAACAACAACAGGCCTGCAGGCGAGGTAATTTCAAACAGTGCAGTCAGTCCCTAAATTGATGCATCTGTGGTATGTTCACTGAAGAATCAGGTGAGATATGAAGATGGTGCTTCCTTTCTCATTGTTCAGAGAAACTTGAAAGCTCTTTTGGCATAAAGAATCCCTGAACAGAGAAACTTTCTATTGGAAACACAAACTTTCAGAATATTTCTTTAAGATTGGAAATTAAAAAAACCTAAAAAATCCATAAACAAACAAAAAAATCCCAAAATGAAAACCCCAATCCATCTACTGGAAAACTCTTTATTGTAGTGCATCTGCAGATTTTTCCATTACAGGCAGAAGAGCCAACCCCAATTGTCTTTGACTACAAAAAGATTCTTATGCAGGCATCAGCATTAGCTGTTGGCTGCACTTGCACCAACAGTATACGTCATTATTCCAAACAGTTGTATTTTTCTAACTGGATGCAGACTGAAATTTCACCGCTAATAAGCTAGTTTTCTATGATGAAATAGTCACCTTGTCTGTGTTAAAGGACAGGGGTTTGTATTTAGACAAATTTTTTTTTTAACCCTTTCCTCTAGAACACCTTTGCAAGGATTTGTTTTGTGTTTTTTTATGAAAGTGTGATGCTTCCAGCCTTTCTATATATGATGTTTTTTGCTTTATTAGCAAATGTTTCTTGTTCTATATGTAGAAATACTTCTGCATCCTTGATTTTATTTCATAATACCACTCGTATGTCATGATTTCACTTCTGCTCAAGCATGATCATATGGAGATGAGTGCCTTTTGCTGCCATCTGTCTGAATGTAAAACTGGTTTTGCAAAGTGATTTTTTTCTCAGTTTATTGTATATAATGGCTGAATTGCTTCACTTAAGAAAATATGCAAGGTCTTATCTGGAAGCATAATTTCTTACTCTCAACTGGAGTGGCTAATCAACAGAAGAAGCAATATTTTCAACAGTAATTAGTCTAGGAGCAGAAGGCTATTATTACTTTAGTGGGTTGTGCGCTCATAGATTTGTGGGGTGAACTTTAACAAGCATCTAAAAGGAAGTACCAGATCAAAGTCTTTGCAAAAACTTTTAATTATTTTTTGAGAATGTTGTTTCCAGAGGTTGCGTTAACTTTACCCTATCCTTATTTATTTGGACAGGTAAGGTTTAAAAAAAAAAAAATCAATCTGAAGGTACCACGTGGTGCTTATTTTCCTGGAAGTTGTAAACACTTCTGAATCCACTTTTGGGGTCACTGCTGGCACTTACATATTTTTAGAAAGCAAAAGAACCAGCTTTTTCTCTGAACAGCTTTCTCAATGTAGTATTTGGTTTGTGGCTATTTTTGAAGACTGTACCAGTCTGTTGCAAAACTGGGTCTTTAGTTAAAATTTTAACTGGAAGCTTCGCTTTACCCTGTTAGGATATTGGATTTTAAATATACTGCAGATGTTCACTTGTGCTATTATAGCATGATTTAAAATGATTAACCATTGTTTGATAGCAGTTGAAGCAATATATGGAGATTTTAAAACTTGTTTTGAAGAACCTGAGCAAACACATACTTAGGTATCCTGAAAGACTAGCCTTAGAGACGGAGCACTAGGGAGAACAAGAAGAATGAGAAGAGCTTGACAGAAAGCTTGACTACTGGCTATGATGGTAGTCAGAATGCATATAGATACGGCACTTGCATCATATCCTAAACATGATTATAGAAGAAAGGGCTATAAAGCAGGAGTTATTTTCTTGAACCAGAAGTGCAGCAGTGGCTGTAAAGTATTACCATAAATTAAGAGAGTGTTGGGGGGGCGGGAATGTGTGCGTGCATGTGTGTGAGAGAGAGAAAGAACCTTTGAAGGTCTGCCTGTAATTACAGCTTTCATGACATCTAGCAAATGAACTATAAGGAGTACAGATACTGGATTACTGAAGCTAGACAAAACCAGATATGGTACATATCTGGAACAGGATGTTGGTATCATTTGAAGAGGGAAGCCCAGCAACTGTATCCCTGCCCACCTCCCACCTGCTTTTATGCTATAGCTTGACTTAATGGGTCAGGTACAAGCTGTTAAGCAGGTCACACTAGGAACTACCAGACCTTAGCAGAGTATTACTCATATAGGACAGGAAGAAGCTGAATCCTGGAAAAAAATTACATGTCTTCATTCTTAATGTATCCAGTAAGTGCCTTAACAAGGCTTCGACTTCTTGAATTTTTGCTTCTGTACTTAATCAGAGTGTCTTAGAGGGATAATATCTAATGTGGCAAAAGAAGTAGAGAGGGATACAACATTCAGTTTGGTTTATATGACACCTAGAGATGGTAGCTGAGGCTTTAGAGTCATGTATATGTAGTTTACTACCTACTTACTGTACGAGAGCAGCCCAGAATATAGGTAGAAGGCAGAGAACATGGAAATAATATTCCAGTTTTATTTGACACAAGCCACAAGAACCAAATTCTGTGAAGATCTTAATCACTTTTATTGTATCAAAAGACCAAATACCAGCACAATCATGTGAAATTGCTGGTGTAACAGGAGAAACCGCTGTTGTACAAGGATGTGGCTTCTTTGAGATTTTAGTAGTCTGATCAGACCACCATGATTTCTGTGTCTCTTAGTGTGAGGAGAACTAGCTTCTAGCCATTGTTTCTCTCAAAAGATCCTTACCATTCAGACTGCTAATTAAAATCTAGAGGCAGTTGGTGGTATGGATACATAAGCTCTTGTGCATCATTTATAAAAGGCAAAGTTCTTACACATCTGCGGAACCTCTCCTTCATAAGACTGGTGTAAGATGACAAGGCTTGTTGGAAGGCTGCTGGGCTGGCTATACTGTCGTTCACTCCAGTGTTGGAGCCATGTTGTTTGCCTTCTGTTTTTCCAGCATGTGCATGCATATACTCTCTGAAACTTAAAAAGTAGTCTTAGGCACAAATTGTAGCCATGTCCACTGTAAGCACAACCCCTTCTCCTTTTACATGAAGTGTCAAAGCTGCCTGTAGGCTGCATTCTTGATGTTGGCTGACCATCTCATGGTTGGGAGAAAAGATAATCTTTGAATTTACAACTATGTGAGATGGGTGTCGTTCTAATAGGAAAACTGAAAAATGTTGCTACAGATGGATGAAAGGAATTGTTTCCATGAAGGAAGAATTGTTACCAGATTGAACACTTGCTATCAAGCTAAGTTTAACTGAAGGCCCATTCTGGACTCTTGGCTAAGTTTCTGCAAGAAACACTTTCTGTCCCATTGTGCTGGATGTGTTGGCAGCTGCAGGGCTCTTAACTCCTTCTGGCTAAATGGTACTGGTCACCACTTCATCACTGTGCCTTAGTCTGACTAAATTACAGGAATGTCACTTACTTTGGTGCAAGCATTAGATTGTACAGGCAGTTAATTTAGAATGTACTTGTACCTTCTCACCAGCATGGGTAATGATGCATGGAATCACAAAATAGTTGAGGGTAGAAGGGACCACTGCGTTATCATCTAGTCCGGTACACACACCCAAGCACCACCATTCAAAAATCTGTTCAAAATGCAACATTTTGAGCTACTCGTCATCTTTGTCCTGCATTTGAATTACAGCATGCATATAAACCATCACCACAACTTTGAAGTGTGACTAGGACTCAAGAACCCCAAGCCACATGAGCTAAGTTAATTCTTTCACACAGACACACAATATGCAGCCCTTAAGGCTGAGGCTTTGATGAGCCCTTCCCAAGGTCCCTAAATCCTAGTTTGGGGTTTAGAAACCATTGCAGACTAAGAGTAATTTTTGTCCAGTTCCTTATTCTAGTGGCAATGCAGTACACATAAATATTTTATATAAGTGTTTGAAAGTAACAAAACACTTCCTTCTAATAAGAAACAAAGACCCACATGCAATTTGAAAGGGCTATGGCTATTCATGGTAGCAAGAGAACTGCTCTCTAGGTTCAGTGAATGCATGCATACATTCGGTTTCCTGGTTTTACAAAGAAGTAAGGCCTGTTCTAGTTATAGTCCTTTACTGGTTTGGGGGTGTGGCAGAGATTCTTGTTTGTTTTGGTTGGTTTGGTTTCTTGAGGCTGGGGGTGTGTGGGGGGTTTTTGTTGGTTTTTTGGTTGGGATTTTTTTTCAGGTTTTGGAGGGGCAGTTTGATTGGTTGGTTGGGGTTTTTTTTTGTTGGTTTGCTTTTGTTTTTCAATGCATAACATACATTCAAGTATGCACCTGGAATGAATAGGAGGTTTGCTGTCTGCCTTCATGTGATTATTTCTATAAATGTGCAAGTATTTCTAACTGATAGATTCAAATTGAATTTTTTTAGTACTGTGACAGGCAACTGAATAAATATTTAAACAGTACGTAAGAGGGCAGGGAATGGGTAACATTATTGCCTAATTAGTTACATATGGTTAAGGTTGCTACTCCTGACATATATTCTCTGCTGTTCTATGTATATTTGACCAGTAATGGCTAGCTCGAACATGTTTTCCTAAAGGTGTGGGTCTATAACTTGTGCTTGCAGATGCGGTGGCTTTTCCAGAGCTCTTGGCTTAGTCTGCATTTGAAATGTATAATCCTTTTCATTTGGATTTGGTTTTCAATATATATATATATATATATATAGGTATATATATATTTGTAATTTCTCCTGTAAATTTTCAGGGATTAAAAATCCTGAGATTATATGAATTGGAATTTAAAGTAATGGGATCATAAAAGGCAGGGAAAGGAAAAATCCCATCAGCAAGTGGTAAGGTATTTCAGAATAATTTCTGTTGCCTTCTGTGTATGAAAATGAGTATCACAGTATTTTCATTGTTAACAATTCGATGTCATGGTTCATATGCACAGTGCTTGCTAATTCTGTTAAAGCACTGTTTTCTCAGATAGGCTTAATCTGTTTTTGTGAAGGACTAAATTATACCCTGGGAACCTAATATTAATAATATGGGAAGGCTCAAGAGATTACGCAGCAAACATCTGTACTTGCATGCAGGTTAGAATTTTTACTCTTATTAGTTGAGCACAGCAACTTCACTGGCCGGTATACTGCTTAGCTGCTTCACTTTGTTGCTGACCTGTAACTGACTGACTCCTGTTTGCTACTGGAAATTGTGGTACTAGCACCTGACTTGAAGGGAAAATTGAGATTATTTTCTGCATATTTATTTATAGCTCTATTAGGTATTTACCAGGTTGAATGGAAAATGTTATGTAAAGGTTTATGCAGAGTGTTATCAATCTGGAATGTCAGTTTAATTGTCTTCGAATGGTAGCAGACTGCTTTGTAATTTAATAATTGCATATTGTTAAGACTGTTGCTACATTTGTGGTCAAAGACTCTTTACCACTGGTCTTAAATGCTGATGTATTACCATTGTTTTTAATGTCATATGATAGCATGTATGGTTTGTGTTTTAGATGTGACATGCAAATAGAAACAGTCCTATCACATCTGAAACTGTTTTAAGTGCTATTTATCACCTTTGTGAAGAAGAAACATGATTTATTCTTTCAGATGTAATAAACTTTAAATTTGACCCTACATGTTTCTTTCACACACACACAGGACTAATGACTTTCAAATTTGGAAAGTAAAAAGACAAGAAATCAAAAAGACAGGATCTAGCACAGAGCACTGCTTTTTCCATTTGAGTTTTCTGAAGTGCTGTATCATACCTATGAGATTGCTTTACCCATCTTTGACAAAAGCTATAATCTAGCATTGGTTTATGTTTCCAGGCATCTTTTAGACTTTCAGAGACCTGCTTCAGTTGAAGATCTTCACTCTGTAAACTAACACTACAAAATAGTTTTTCTCCCTTTCTGGCTAAGTGTATATTCTTACTGTCTCCAAGACCTTGCAATTCCTTTTGAAAAAGCAGTCATCTTTCCTGAAGTCTCAAAGACATTCTCGTAAGAGCTAGAACCCTTCTTGTGATTTAAATGCATTCCTAGCCAACTTGACAACAATAGGAAAAAAACCTTAAATCCATGAAAGCCAAGTATTCATCTCCATTTGGGATTAAGACTTAATTCTGTGGCCAGGCATCCCAGAAATAACAGCAACACAAACGTCAAGTACTGCAGTCTGAAATCACCATTACCCAGGCTACATTGTGCACGTCTTCACTGTAACATACACCATAAGGAAAAGGTAGAGTAGAACAAGGAAATTTTATTTATTTATTTATAAAATTAGATTTTATTTTACGTCTTAGAAAAAAAGATACTGGCCCCAATACACTTAATATTCTCACGTGGCCATTACAGTCAGTACACCAGGTGAAAAGAACACAGGAACTGAAGAAATAAGAGTAATTAATGATGCTTACTATAAAATCATGAAAGTCTTTGGTTCCTACGAAGGCCATAACCCAGTTCGTTAACACACAAGGAGCACTCGCTGCGCCTCTCGCTTTAAGTAGGAAGATTTCAGATATCAGCAACCATGGAGCCGGACCTCAGGCAAGGGGAAAACCTGCAAGTACAAAGCGAAGAGAGTAAATGCAAGTTAAGGAGGAAAAAGTAAATTATGTCCAAATTAATCAAGTAAGGGGGATGCAGTTTTCACGTTAGATTTGTGCATGGTTCCACCATCTCTACCAGAGGGAGAGAGAAAAGTGACTTTAAGTCACTATGATAAACGCTAGTGCATTTTTCATCATCATAATTACAGGAATATTCTTAACAAACAGAACTTGCCAAAGCTCAGGTACGAGTCGGAAGCGGCGTAACCCAGCAGGCACCGAGACTCCTCAGCAACCATGTCTCGCCTGTGGGGAAGCGTCGGCGCGCCCGTCCCCGGCTGCCTGTCCACGGGCCGCCGCTACGAGCAGCGCCGGGCGTTAAGGAACGGGGCGGGCGGAAGCGGCTGAAGCGCGGCGGCGGGGAGTGATGACGTTGGGAAGCGCCGGAAGCCGCCTGATCGTGAGAGCGGCGGTCCGGGAGCGCGTTCTCTCCGGTGCCGGCGGTTCGCCCGGCGCTGGCTCGGCCCAGCCTTCCCGCACCTTCCTCGCCGGGCGGTCGCGAGGCCCTGGTCTCGTCTTGAGGGTGACTCTTCTGTCGTGACTGCCCGCAGATTGTGGCGCGGGCTGCGGAAGTGCTGTGAGCCGGTCCTGCCGTGGGAGCGATGGCCGCAGGGAAGCACCCGGCCGTGCTGGGCTCCGGGAGTCCGTGCAAGCCGTGGCGACTGCCCGCCGACGGACACCCCGCGCCGGGCTGCTACCTGAGGTGAGCGATGCGGAGCTATCGGCAGCAGCGGTGCTGAGTCTACAGTCCTCGCCGTGCTTTTTGCGCGCGGAGGTATACTGGGAGCGGGCGGGGGGAGCGGATGGGGCGGGCGGATGGGGCGAGCGGATGGGGCGAGCGGATGGGGCGAGCGGATGGGGCTGGCTGCGTAACACCTGGAAAAGAGGCTCGAGCACCGCTTTCAGCGGCCTCACAGCAGCCCTTAATTTCAGTACTGGCTTCACGTATTGAGTACAACAAACGCCTTGGAGCTCACGGAGTTTTTATTCATAGCCGGCCTATTAGAATTTTTTACTTGTTTTAAAGAGAATACATGCCTGTTTGAACAGCAGCTATATTCACTGCCATATGTGCTGAGGAAAGCTGGTGAGTGCTGTCTGCAGTAAAAGTTACAGTAATGAACTTGTGACTTGATAGGAGTAGCTGCTTCTGTGCATTTGACATCCAGAACTTTCTTGTGTTTTTTACCAACAATTGCATGCCATGTGCAGCTTTTCATAGTGACCACTGTACTTTCCTGTACTCCTATGTCCTGTTAAGAGGTGTACTCTAAGATCTTATTCTATGACGGTAAAATGTCTGTATAGAAATAAACATACTATTGAGTCCCACTCAGATACGTCAGTTCTTTCAGTTTGGGAGATGCTATGAAATTCAGACAGTTGTCTGATGAATTAGACCTTCCAGAGAAAATAAATAAATATTATTTTTATAACTGTTTACCTGATGTTTAGCTTGTTAATCAATGATCCCAGGTCATTGAAGGAACTTGAGATGTCACAGGATAGTATAATGCATACAGGATGTAGTTCAGGAGGTGGTATTCAATTTCACAATTAAGTCTCAGTGGAAATAAGCTGAGAAAATACGGAAAAAAAACCCAACAGGATTTTTTAAAATGCATTTAGGTCAAAGCGGTGCAGACACGTCAGAACTGATGCTAGATCAGCACAAGCTCAGGTCTTTACTTGGGCCAAATAGAAAGAGGACTAATGTATCCTCCAACACAGTTTGTCAGACATCTCTTTATATGTTTTTTCAAAACTAACTAGTTACCTGCTTCGTATTTAAAATAGTTCAGGACAAAGATATGAGTAAATTCTGTTAGTAACTAGCTTATCACTCTGATTATGTGCTCTGTTTTTTTCCTTTTATCAGTATAATCCATGAGTAAACTCTGAGACAGTGTTTAGTTGCTATAATAGGTTTAAAACTTAAACTAACCCCTACCTTATTGGACTCAGAATTTGAAAGTGTTGCTCTAAAACAAGAAATATGTTAACATTCATAATGAATGCTAATGTTCACTAGCTACCTGCAATTTACTTTTAAGTCTGGTGTGGGACAAATGATAGTTCAAGGTGCA
This sequence comes from Rhagologus leucostigma, assembly GCA_013397725.1. Lineage (NCBI taxonomy): Eukaryota > Metazoa > Chordata > Aves > Passeriformes > Rhagologus > Rhagologus leucostigma. The sequence continues at coordinate 48,563 of VZTD01003657.1, forward strand.
TGCGAATGCTTAGCCCTAACCTAAAGAATATTTTAAAATGCATTTGATCACTTCAATCTATGTGTTAACATGCCATTTGGAATACTGATGTACCAGTAATAAAGATGTGATTCTTACCTTATTTTCTGAACGGAACTAATACAGTATTTTGATGTATCACAGGTAAATTTTTCCATAACCTTATGGAGAAAAAGGACTTTGAAGCATGGCTTGATAACATTTCTATTGCATTTCTTTCTCTGACGGACTTGCAGAAAAATGAAACTCTGGATCACCTGATTAGCTTGAGTGGAGCAGTCCAGCTCAGGCACCTCTCCAATAATCTAGAGATTCTCCTCAAGAGGGACTTCCTCAAACTTCTTCCATTGGAACTTAGTTTTTATCTGTTAAAATGGCTTGATCCGCAGACCTTACTCACATGTTGCCTCGTCTCTAAGCAGTGGAACAAGGTTATAAGTGCCTGTACAGAGGTGTGGCAGACTGCATGTAAGAATTTGGGTTGGCAGATAGATGACTCTGTTCAGGATCCTCTACACTGGAAGAAAGTTTACCTAAAAGCTATTTTAAGGATGAAGCAACTGAAGGACCACGAAGCCTTTGAGACATCCTCTTTAATTGGACACAGTGCCAGAGTATATGCACTTTACTATAAAGATGGACTTCTGTGTACAGGTAGGAAGGACGGTCTTGGGAGTCTTAAAATTCTTTGTTTTCTCTTCCCCTTCATAAGATTAATGACAATTTGCTTTTCTTTTACCAGACAAATTATTTTCATAGTATGAATACAGATGATGATTCAAAATTACTTTTTTTTTTCAATTTCTGAAAGACCTGGTGTACTAATATACTCATTAGTCACTTTAATAAGACCACAAGGAGACCAATTTCTTTGCTGGATAAAGAAATAGTAACAGCAGGCATCGTTGTCCCGGCCCATGGCAGGGTGGTTGGAACTAAGTGATTTTTAAGGACCCTTCCAATCCAGACCGCTCTATGATTTTGATCATGATATTACTGTAAGTAAGCCCATTTGAGAAGTACAGATATGTTAGCTATCCTCTTAGACAATAGCTTTCAATTAAAAGGAAAGCTGTGAGAGAACTTCAGTCTCCCAAAGTGTGGAAGAAAATGTCGTATCTTCTTCCTTGAAACAAGGCTGGAAGCACTTTCAGTTCTTAACATAAGTGCTTTATGAAGTGCTAGATGTAAACTAGTGTAAACTAGATTTAACCTTGCTACTAGTGTGACTCACACGTAATTTCAGCTTCCTCTCCGAAGAGTATAGACTTCAAGATTTCAGTTTGAATTTAAGTTACAGACAGAAAATACATGAAGCTTTAGTATGAAAGAATAATAACAGAGTTACAATGAACCGCTGTCAGAGCATATTCCAAGGATTTTCCAATCATTTGGAATGACAATGTTAGACACTAAGTTGGGAACACTGACTTCAGTCGCACATTTGTTAGTACATTAGGATGCTTACTAGAAGCCAACAACTAAATTCTAGCTAGTCTTTCACTTACCTACTCAGCAGTGAACGTTACACACAGAAAACAGCATTGTGAAAACTTTCTGACTTATGCTGAAACCCCCAGGAGAAAAAGCAGATGTAAGGAGTCCAGGGTTTTATTTTGCTCTCCAAAGCCAGCAGTTTAAAAAAGAGGAGCTTCAGGTAGAGAAAATAAAGTGGCAGGATATGGGGCCTGGTATTCATCTGTATTTCTAGATTTGGTGGACCCCTTTCCTTCCTGAAAGAAACTAAAGCTTGCAGTATAGTCAGTGGCTCTGCAAACCTGAAAGTGATGCATCACCTGAAACTTCCATGCATCTGTTTCAGTAGATGCTGTCAGTCAGAGGTAGTGCCAGAATCTACAGAAGGTGATAAAAGGGTGTGAAGAAACTGGAAGGACAGATATATAGTAGCTTCATTAACATGAAAACAAGCGGCTTTGCTGTAGTGCTGAGACTTAAAACTAGGCCACATTTCCCATTCAGACAGCTTGAAAGTACTATCTAATGAGAAAAAGTTCAACAAGGGGAAGTGCCAAGCCCTGCACCTGAAGTGGAGCAACTCTGCAGCACCAGTATATGGTAGGGGCCACCAAACTGGAAAGCAGCTTGGCAGAAAAGGACCCAGGGGTCCTGGTAGACACCAAGCGAACATAAGCCCCAATGTTCCCTTGCTGCAAAGAAGGCCAGTGATATTGTCGGCTGCTTTAGGAGGAGTTGCCAGCAGGTTGAGTGGGGTGCTCCTTCCCCTCTTCTCAGCACTGGTGAGGCCTGGTGGAGTACTACGTCCGGTTTTGGGCTCCCCAGTAGAAACAGGGACACAGTGGAGAGTCCAGCAAAAGGCCATGAAGATGATGAAGGGACTGGAGCATCTTTCATATGAAGAAGGGCTGAGAGAGTGGGACTTCTTATCCTGAAGAAGAGAGGGCTCAGGATGCTATCAGTGTGCAGAAATACCTGAAGTGAGGGTGCAGAGAAGATTCAGCCAAGCTCTTTTCAGTGGTGCTCAATGATGGGACAAGAGGCAGTGAAACAGGAGGTTTCGCAAACTGAAACACAGGAGGTTCCCTTTAAAACACTTTCTTTGCTGTGAGAGTGATTTGTTCTTTTACATTTTTATGGTGAGAGTGATTGAGCACAGGTTGCCCAAGGAGATTGTGGAGCATCCATCCTTGGTCACACTCAGAAGCTGTCTTGTCATGGTCCTAGCCAGCCAGCTGTAGGTGGCCCTGTTTGAGTAGCAGGATTGGAAGAGTAGACCTCTAGAGGTCACTTCCAACCATAACCATTCTGCGATTCCATGAAAATACTTTATTTAAAACAAACAAAGAGGAGTATAGGTCAGAAATACTATTTACTCTTTGCTTCCAATTATCCTGTTCTTTTATATTCTAGGATCAGATGACTTGTCTGCAAAACTGTGGGATGTAAGCACAGGTCAGTGCATATATGGTATCCAGACACACACTTGTGCTGCAGTGAAGTTTGATGAACAAAAGCTTGTAACAGGATCTTTTGATAACACAGTAGCCTGTTGGGAATGGAGCTCTGGGGCAAAGACACAGCATTTTAGAGGACATACTGGTGCAGGTATGTTGAAATTTTAAAATTGTAATTTCAGCAGTCAAGTAACATACCTTATCATCAAACAAAATATAATTTAAGTTAGCTTTTTGCACACGAGCTTTTTTGGTTTGTTCAGCCTCTGTTCTCTGTCACCTGAGTTGCCTCAGTTCCCCTCAACAGGGGAAGTGACCAGAACAGATATAAATTTGTCCTTGAATATGCCAAAGCTTAGCCATGTAGTGTTCTGCAATTGCATGGAAGTAACACTAAATGCCATGGTTATTGAATAGTTTCAAGTCTCAAAGAGGTGCAAACCTTAGGTAGCAGGGCATACATGGCCATGGCCATTCTTTCTATTCCCAGACTGGACATGAGCTTGCAGCAAAGAGCAAAATAGGACCTGGGAATATGTATTTGCATTTCCCTCATAATTAAATTCTTTGTCATGTACTTAAAAATATACTCAACTCAGCTGTAGTTTTTTCCCCCTGTATCTATAAGATATACTAATCCTGCTGGAATTGTCTTACTAAAACTCTGGAAATAGGAACTATCTTAAATTACACTGCCATAATCCAGCCATAAAGGAACCACTGATATACATGCTCTTAATTTGGGAAAAAAACCCCAGTAATTTTGCAATGTAAACTTAGGCATCCAGAGCAACAACTCATGTATACAGTTCAAGAACAACAATTAAAGATGTAGTAGCGTATGAATTTAGAGGCCACTGAATTCATACAGAGACTACTAGTGTCTCACAGAAAAACGCATGCATAGAGACTGGTTTCCCTTATTTAGTTCCGTCTTTGCTTGAAGTTTTTAGTGTGGATTACAATGATGAACTTGATATTCTGGTCAGTGGCTCTGCAGACTTCACTGTGAAAGTATGGGCCTTATCAACAGGAACGTGCCTGAATACCCTTACTGGACACACAGAATGGGTCACTAAGGTGGGAATATTGATTTCTAATTAATCTCACACACTTATTTGCACAAAATTTGTAACGTGTTCTAAATTTTTATTTCCTAATCCTAACCCTGCAGCTCGGTTTAGAATCTGAAGAACATCTGGAAATACTACAAAATAACATTTCAACAGAAAAATATTTAAGCTGTAATTAAACCTTTCAGACCATTGAAGATATTTCAATTCCACAGCAGCTGGGCTAATATTAGGAAGTGGTGTTTGATTCAAAGACTGAATAAAAACTGGTTCTGAAAGAATACTGCTTTAAAAATTATGTAAAAAATCTAATGATCTTGATAACAAAAATCTGAGCATGAAACAATATTTTTCTTCTGGTTATTTCAGAACGTGGTGGGGGGTGTGACGGTACAGGTGAAGTATATATGTTTGCTTATTAATACAGTAAGTTGTCACTAGTAGGAACAAGAAGAGTGTAAACTGTAGTTTTCCTTCAGCTGCTAAAAGTACTGCCTTTATACATGGGTACAGTATGCAGGTGGTCAGTGAAGTGAAAAATGCAAATGAAAGTTTGTTTATTTAACAGCATCTACATATATCATTACCATTCTTCAATTACAGGTCGTTTTGCAGAAATGCAAAGTCAAATCTCTTATGCATAGTCCTGGAGATTATATTCTCCTAAGTGCAGATAAGTATGAAATCAAGGTATGTACCATATATCATGCATATATTATTTTGGTACATTGGGAAATAAAAAGCTTGAGTACTTTGCTGAAGTTTGCAAATAATAGAAGGCTCTATGTTTTCCCACATTTCCCGCTTTAGAGGCTGCATGCAGAACATGAAACTCTTTGGAAGCCAATTTTTCAATGCTCTTCTTAGCATTTAGTTTTAAATGATAGCTCTACAAGAATGGTAATGCAAAGAATCAGTGCTTTCAGTTCATGCTTGTTGTGCTAACTTGACAGTGAAGCCCTTAACTGCAAATATTGTTACTGTTGGGGAGTTTGGGGTTGGAGCGTGCTGTTTGTGGCTACAGAAGTGCTTCGTAAGTGAAACACTGTTACATTTCTGTCCCAACTGGGTGGTTTTTTTATGTTTTGGGGGGGTTTTTTGCCATTCTTTAAGGTACCCGTTTTCACTGGGATTTTTTAGGCTAGAAACAACACATGCTGCACCAATACTGTAAGACAAGTCACTTGAAGAATTGATGTTCCTACCTTAAAGAGATAAATATTTCTGAAAAATACCCATGCACACATTTACCTGATGCTTAAAAAGAGACTTTGATGCTTGCTCTATTTGTGTAACAGTTTATAATGTGAATTTTCTATGGTCTTAAACTGTGTTTTAATTGTAGATTTGGCCTATTGGAAGGGAAATAAACTGCAAGTGCTTAAGAACACTGTCTGTTTCTGAAGACCGCAGCATCTCCCTACAGCCCAGACTGCACTTTGATGGTAAATACATAGTGTGCAGTTCAGCACTAGGATTGTACCAGTGGGACTTTGCCAGCTATGATATTCTCAGGTAAACCATTCGGTTTAGGATTCAGTGTTCATTGAATAAATAAGAAGTAGATCATACTAGTTTTAATAACTTAGTTTAGATGTGGACCAAAAGAATCTTGATAAAAATCCTGTAAACATCTTACTTTACACATATTGAAAGGTTTCATTCTAATTTCTCATCTGATATAATATGAATCGTTTGCTGTTTTGGTTTCTGGCCACATGCTAGTTCTCTTCCATATTTTCATTCCGTAAGCTGAAGCATTTCAGTATAGACTTACATCAGACTGCAATGCTGTTGTTGTGAATGTGAAAATGTAGTGACCCAGAGCTAATGTTACCATGGAGACTGCTATACAGAGAACCAAGCAGGCATTTCTGGGGGTCCTTTGATGGGACAAGAAATTAAAAGGACTCTTTTTTCCTTATAGCACTACTGATCTGTCACTCTTGCTAATGCTGTGGAGTGACAGTGAAATCTATCAGACTGCAATAACGGACCGGACATGATGGCATTCCATTTCCACAAAAAGGCTGTATGAGTTAGAAATGGTGGCATCAAAGATAGTAACTTACTAAAGAAAAAAAATGCATTTTAGAACTGCTATCAGACTCATAATTCAAATAGCCTGAATATTTGTGGAGTATCTACCTTTGAAAGATCTAGTCCAGAAGAAGTGCTTCTTATCAGCAAGAATAACAGTAATTTCACCTCTTAGTTTACCCTCCCATCTTTCAAAAGAGAAAGATGGTCTTTTACTGCTGAGAGCAGATTTTCATCTCCACATATTTTTGTGCCTCAGTTCTGTGCATTATGTAATGCTATGATCAAATGTACAGGCAGTTGTGGAAGACTCAACTCTTCAGTTTTTGTTCCAAGTTTTATTTATTAAGGGAAAACATCATAAAGGTGTTCGGGAACTAAAAAATACTTTTATTTCTCCCCATGCTTAATTTAACATAAAACATCATTAAAACAGCATTCTAAGGACCAGTCTTGAATGATTTATCTAACGTGCTTATCACAAGAAAGCATGTCTATGCTTTACTTCTGCCTTTTAGAAGAGTGATCAAAAGAATAATAACAGCTTTTGCCTCTTAGTTTAAAGACATTGAGGAATTAAATCCATATGGAAATTTACTGTAAATCACGTTTGCTCTTTTGTGTGTTTGTGGAAATGGCTCTTTTTATCTTGTACTCTGCAGAATAATCTCTTTCAAACCTTAGCCTTTACTTATGTTCTGATGGGTCTGTCTTGAATGCACAGTCAGATCTGAAACCACAGGCCTGACTGTAGCTAAGTGTTCAGTTGCTTAATTTGAAAGATATGCATCCAGTTCTTTGAAAATTATTTCAGAATGGTGAGTTTAGACACATTTGCTGTAGACATACAGGATTTGGTTTAGCTCATGACTACATTGTAAGGGAAATTCTAACACTGTTTTCTTGTCCTTTAGGGTTATCAAACCTCCAGACTTCTCAAATGTGTCCTTGCTGGGCTTTGGAGAGATATTTGCTCTACTGTTTGACAACAGATACCTGTATATAATGGACTTGAGGACAGAAAAACTGATAAGCCGCTGGCCTTTACCGGAATATAGAAAGTCAAAGAGAGGTTCAAGCTTTTTGGCTGGTGAAATGTCTTGGTTGAACGGACTAAATGGCCAAAATGATACGGGCTTGGTTTTTGCCACCAGTATGCCAGACCATAGTATCCATTTGGTGTTATGGAAAGAACATGGCTGAAAAGCTCACACATACAAAATCTTCAGGAATATATGGCCTATCAGCAGTGTGTCCATAAAATGAGACTTTGCATGAACCAAAGTTGCATACCCAATGGTATCATCATGCAATGCACAATCATTTACTTTTATTAGGGCATTTGGGAATGGGTTGTTTTGGACATAATGCAATGCAGCATGCTAACAGTATTCACCACCAATTTTTGTCTATATTCATGTTTAAATATACCTATTTGGGCTCTGAAGTATAACTTGTAATGTTTAAACCATTCAAATCTGCTATCAAGTCTGAAATCAAGTTGTGCTTGACCTGACTTCTGACCTTTTTTTTTGTTGTTGAAACAGACGGTGAAGCTACTATTTTAGACCCATAGGCTTTTTTACGTTTAACAGCAAATACTGGTTACAGTGCACGGCTGCTTAACCAAAATGAGAAAATAGCAAACCCTTTCTCTCTCCAGAATCTTTGTCTTCAAAATGTTTTTCTGTATGATAGCTTTAAATACTTAGCCTTTGAAACAGAAGAATCAAATGAGCCCTTTAACTAGGATCAGGTGTTACAAGTTCAGGAACATGTCAATACAATCTATCCTCAGCAAGAATGATGCAACTTTTCGTCTATCTGCTAGAGCTTGCGATCATGATTAACCTTGGAGAACCTCTGACATGTTCATCATACTTGCTGATGGTAACTCAGAATGGCTTGATTGGTATTTTATACTTCTTATTTCCTATAGTTTGTGTTAAAACGTAATTTAGTTCACATGAATGGGAAGGTGATGCTCAGTCTCTACAGCAAGTCACTTTCTTACATTAAATGATGTCTACCAGCCATTCACTTTCTCCAAAAGTTGCAGTTAATATAATGCATATAAAGTAGTTGCTACATCTAGAGTTGGAAAGCAGGGGCAAATGACAGAATGCCAAAACTCTGGGGGAAAAAAATCAAGAGTCTGAAGAAAAGCACAGGAGTAGAAAAAGGTCTTATTGATCACCATAGGAGACTTGATGTACACAAGTTAACTGCTGAGTAGTAAATACTTGTCCACATACTTTTGTGCTATTTTTTTGGACATGTACTTAAAAGCTGTATCTACAACATCATGTGCTTTAGAAATGCTTTAGGTTGGTTCCCCTTCCTTCCTCCCTTCCTCTCCCCTTAACGTCAATTTTCTTACACAACTTGAAAACATGAGTTTTCATGAAGATTGACTCATGCCCTTGGGAAAGACAAAATTGTCTAGCATTACTACTGTGTGACTTTTTCTTCCCACTGTCCAAGGAGACCTGATTTCAAAATACTGAATGAAGGCCAAGATTCCCAAATGTATGTGGTATGAATTACACCAATGAAGGCGAGTTTTCATATGCAAGAAACAGTATTTGAGTGATGCCATAGGAGCTCCATAAAGTCACAGTGGAGCAGTCTCTTAAATACAAGGCCAGACTCTTAAGCACCCAATTTTCCTACCTTTACTCACACCAATTTACTTTGAAAAATGTTGTCTGTAGTCAAGGATTTTATCAACCGGAAGCCAAATTCACAACTCTCAATTCAAACTGCACTGTCGGGGCATAAATGATGAGTTCTTCGAGCTTTTGTCATCTCACTCCAAAGTGAAGAAAGCTTCCATGAAATAGAAAGTTTTCAATAACTTGCCTTGAAACCCAGTTCTCATCATTCTTAACAGTATAGTTATGATGTGTGCAGTAACTCAGCTGCTTCTGAAGGAGCCACCTATACAGAACTGCATTAACTTTCAAAGATTAAATAGAGGCATGCCAGAAATGTTTCCAAATCAGCAAAACAGGAAAATTTGGTTAACTACTTTATTAGTGACCTTGATGATGCAGAGGCCACAGAGAGGTGGAGAACAAGATGGCTGAGAAACTGAGACCCAGGCTCAGCCTTCCAAGAAAGAATGGTGGGGAAAGGGAAGGTGGTGGGCAGGGGATGGGGAGGCACTGCTACTGTCTCCAGCTAACTAGTAAGCTATAAAGAAAACAAAGTCAGACTCATTTCAGCATCATGCAGCAAGACAATGGTCAATGGTTCTTGCAACAAGAGGAATTCTCCCCAGTGAGGTTAGTTTAAGACTGAAACAGGTTCCCCAGTCTTCCTAGACAAAGTCTAGGAAGCATGAGCACACCATGTTATAAGCAGAGAGTTGGACTTCCAGATTCCCCTTCTAAACGAGTCTGAAATTTTAAATGGACTTGCTGCCACATAAGATTGTATGACTGACAGCAGCAGGCATCTCAGATACTAATTTAGCTGCCAGTTTGTTGATACAGACTGGGAGATGCTGCAGTCACTGTGAAGCAAAGTAAAAGTTCCCTTTGGACATCTGCTAATGCTACTAATCCACTACTGATGGAGCTCTTTTAGGGCACAGGTATGTGCCACTACCAAGTAGATAAAGGAATGAAAGCATGACACTAATGCAGAAATTTTAAAAAGCATACTTGCTCTCACACACCTCTCAGTCAGACACCGAAGCATCAGGCTATCGCTGCCTTCAGATGTGCCTTCAGTAGGAAGGTTCTAATATATTGCTACAACATATCCAATGCATGTAGTTCTGGGGGCTTATCAAACAGAAACTAAAATTGTGAAACTGAAACTGTGAAACCGAAGTGAGTAAATGGTTTTTTTGTTTGCTTTGGTTTACATCTGACCTTTCAGCAAAAGTCACTACTTAGCACTGTTTCTACATAGAGGTTGGAAAAAATGCAGCTTCTGTACCCTTACACCTACCTAAGGAAGCAACACAATTCAACTTACCCACCACATAAAGGACTAAAATCCAAGCTGTGTCTAAATTTCACGAAACATTTTCCTACAAGGCTTCAAGGTGCCAGAAAAGGAAAACCAACACCACACTACTACGTTTCATAAAAGTTGTTTGGCCATCTATTTTTCTTCCTTGAAATAGGTTCTTTTCAGTTCACAAAAGTATCTTTAAGATAAATCTGTATCCTTTGCCTCTATTAAAACTTTCCAACACAACTCAACACTCACCACTTAAGTAATTCAGAAGAGGTGGGATCACTCTTCTCAAACCTACATGTCTCCAAAGCCCAGTTGAACAAGACATTTGTATCAGCAAAACTCCAATGGCTGTGTTCAATGTTACAATCCATCACATCCTTAACATACACTATTTCCAAGAACATAAGGGGTTAATTTTTTTACAAGTGAAAGGATGATTGTGCTCAATTACTTGTTTACCTTTTACTCAAATTGATACATACAAATTTGGTACCCAGTAACATACAAACTGCAAGAATTAAGCAACGCTACCTTTAATACTCATGACTGTAGTTGTACTTTTTGTACACAGGGTGAAAACTGTTTTGCATTATTTGAATCAGTTGACAAATACTGATTTTTATTATTGTTTTAACTGAAAACAAATTGAACATTTCCCAGAAGAAATACTGCAATCTGCATTGACGCTTGATATCATTAAATGATTCATGGCTTTGCTACAGATTCCCTAAATACTGGCAGCAAAATGTAAACTCCATGTGGAAATCAATTTAATGTGATCTTTAAATTATATCCTCTGTCTTCCCACAATACAGGTAGTGCTCCACTTTCCCTCCTTATAACCGAGGTTTCACTTTTGAGCTTGCAGCATGGTTTGAGATAGCACCTTGTTAACATTCATGATTAATGATGAGTTGTATCTCCACAGTGTTGTATCCCTGATGAGGGATTCTCTGGGAAGGTCTCTTTGAAGGGCCTTCCGACAGTGATAAATGAGAGCAACATCCATGGGAACATTCACACTGTTCCCGTAAGCATGTAGGACAGAATGGACTGAAGTCTGAATCACCTTTCGTGGATCAACTATCATTTTCCTGGGATTGATTACATCTTTCCTGTCAGGCTCTCTGTATACATGCTGTAATATGTTAACACCTGGCACAGTATTCCAAGACGAAATGTTGAACATGAGAGAAGATACGGTTTCTGGGAAGATATGGTTCTCAAAGAGGAAAACACTAGTCCCTGGGTTTTGTTCCTGAAGACTGTTCATCATTGTTTTCCAGTTTGGGTGCTTAAGGGGAAGAATTATTTCATCAGCATCATTAAGGACCACAAACTTGCTCCTTTCCATGTTACGGTATATACAGTCATTTAGAGCTGTGATTTGTCCATAGTAGCCAATGTGTGTTCCATCTTGCATGAAGTGCCATTTAGAAGAAACCCTGAGGTGTGAGTTTATTGGCCAGGGAACTATCTCAACAGTTCCTTCTTCTATATAAAACTTCAAGACTTTCTCCATCAGATGGCTGCAGTTGTTCTTATAGATCACCACTTTCTGTACTCCAAGAATCTTGTACATTTCCATACTCTGTATAAACTGCAAGACATTGTTGTAGTTTCCAAACATGGCAGAAATGCACACAGTGAAATCAACAGAAAAGGTCTCAGCCTTGCGGTTTTTAATTTCAAACCTTGGCAGCTGGTCAATATTTCCATGTGGAGACTGATGAATTGATACATGTGTTGGATCACAATTTTCAGGTTCCAAACAAACGATATCTGCTGCACCATAAGGGAATCCAAATCTATCTGAGTGAACATCGATTTTTGCTTTTGATACATAAATCTTTCCATTGGGCTGACAGCAGAACCAGCAGTACAGTTGTTTTACATCTTCATGGTGAACAATCCCAATCAGACGAGTGACTTTGCTTTCTCTGTCATCAAAATATGGGGATATAATAAAAGTTTTGTTACCTTTTAATGCTGTTATTGTGCTATTGGCAATTTTCCCTCTACATCTTCTACCTTCTTGAATTACTTTTGGCTGATGAGAAAGTCTCTGTAACCTCAGATAAGAAACTGCAAGCATTGAAGTTACAGTAATAATGCACACAGCAGCAGCAAAGTAAGATTTTTTCCCAGCACACAACATTTTGTACGTATCTAAATGTGGATGCAAATTTCTTTGTCCTTGTACTTTATGCTGCCGCATCTGCAGAAAAGAAAAGACATAGTATGAGGTAATACTGACCCATGATCATTGCTCAAGAATTTCACAAACAAGATGGGAGTTAGTCTCTATCACTGTGCACTGACTTACTCAGAGACCCAGCTACTGTGCTTTTATGAAAAACCAGTCACAGAACGTGCCTTTAATGATATGTACGATACTGTATGCAACACTCTGAATGCCTCTGTCAGATGTGTGGAGCAGTTTCTGTACATGGAGGGTTCTGTAGAACAATGTAACAGAGGTCTATATACAGCAATACAAGGAGAATTTTTCTTTTTTTTCTATAATCCAAATTTTAAAATATCCAATTTAATAATTAGGCAGTAATTCTTAAAGCAAAGCAAAACTTTTCTTTTTTCCCCCCTACACTGTGTCTATGTAAATTATGTTAAAAAAACCCCTCAACCAGACTTCTCACAGACAAGCTAGAGGCAGATAAATTAAATGTATATATAATTAATCAAGTTCATAATAAACATGCTAATTGGGGATTACACACGATGGTTCAGATATATTCACTAACTGATGAATTCTCTAACTTGCAGTTTACCAGAGATGAGACCATACATACAGAGGAAGGTCAATTCATACAATCCAGCAGAAGACAGGTGAAACCTATGCAGGTATAAAACTCAGTTAGCTACTCTACCCTACGTAGCCCTATACAAGGCAGGAGTTGCAGGAAAGGTCATCTCATATTAATGCTTGCTAGAGATCTGGGCCTCCTCACACTGCATTAATGCTGGCTCAGCCCCTGACACGGTTTGGGGGTCAGGTCTTAAAACTCTGCTGCTGCAGGAACAGGCAGGCAGTCCTCAGTGCCTGGATGACCAAAGTCTTAAGCAGCACTTGTGCTAGCAAGTGTTAATGCCTGAGTGGGAGTTTATGGCACTCTCAAGCACTAATTTCTGCAATTGAAGCCTATATGAAAGTCTTCTCTACAAATTCATCTTTAGGTATTCAGATACGATCCATAAACAGAAAAGTGACAGCAAATCTCCTCAAAGGCCTGCTTGTACCACAGGGATTCTTCAGAAAAGGGTGTCCCAGATTAATCAAAGTCATGTCAGATCAGAAAACTGGATTGGTAGAAGAGAGTTCCCTCAACTGCCAGCAGGAAGTATGGGGTAAAATGCTGAGATGGAATGAACTGGTGCGATTGCACAAGATGATGAAAATGTTTCTAGCAGGCGAAAAATAATTGTCCATGCCTTCAAAATAATGTACAATATTTTCACAATTGTGAAATTTCCTCTTTCACGAACAGGTGAACTAGGGAGAACCACAGTCACAACACACCCCTTAAAATGTCCCATATGCCAAGGCTGATGTGATTTACAGCAGCCTTTGCTAGCTATCAAGAAATTGCTTTTCAGACCAGAATAGCCATAGGGGCACCAAAAATTTCACTACATCACACTAGGTACAAAGCAGAAAAAGAGCAGCAGAAAGCACTGACTCTTCTATCTCTGAAATGGAGAGTCCTCCTCAGAAGTCCTTAAAATTAAGAGCAGAACTGCAAATACATACTGTCATATGACTTCCAGCTGGAGATTTGTGACTGAAGACAACTCAAACTTTTAAAGTCTTTTTATGAAACATTCTCAAGTACAGGTTTCCCCCAAGCATTCTTATTCCAAGGATATTATATATTTTAGCATTCTTACAACATAGAGTAGGTCACATTTAACATTCTTCCCCTTGGTTTTATCTATTTATGACTTAAAATATGGCTCAGTCTTACAAAATGAATATTTTTTAACTAAAGAAATATCAAACCATGTCAACAGTAAATAACAAAATCAATTTATTACCTGTTCTTTCTTCTGCTTTTGCTAGCAATAAATAATGAACAAGAAAAATACATATATTTTCAATTGTGTTTTGAACAGTGAACATTGGAAAGGAAAAAGCAGTACCTTTAAAGCAGATAGCCGAGTGAAGTTCTGTTCAGTCCTCCATTTATTTTTTATTTTTGCTAAGTTATTTTGCTAAAATAATCTACTAATTGTTTATTTTAAACAGATAAAAACTTAAATACTTTTAAGGTAAATTGCAATAATTGTTCAATACAGAACAATACTGAGAGAAAAAAAACTGGTACAATACCTTCCCGGCACATTTTATTTCACTTAGCTGTTGCTCTTTTCACGTCAGTAACAGCAGCCACACCTACTAGAAAAACAAGTTTTCCTTCTCTTGAGCAAAGCACACAGCTGTGTCGAAAGAACTTAATTTAAATTACAAATGAGTATGGAGTTGTTGAAGCAAATCAAACATTTTTCATGGATTTTTTTAAGGCTACTTAAGTTTTCTTCTGAAAATTAATCTTGCATGTTGATATAAACCCAGTCTGCACACATACTTAAAAAGAACTAGAAAAATACACTATATATATATATATATATATATATATGTATTTATTGTACAATCATTTTTTTCATAACATGCTATGGGCCTAGTTAGATCATGTAGATACAGATTCTGATTAGGAACTGGGAGAGAGTGCTGAAACAACAGCAAGTTCTAGAAGCCGAGAAAAAGAGCAAAATGAAGAGCTCAAGACACATCAGAACACCGAATCTTAAAGAAAAGAAATATGTAATTATTCGACGAGTGAAATTCATGGTTTCCCCAACACGACTCATAAATTTTGATCTCCTGAAATTAACAGCACAAATATGTAGTCATAAAATACATAAAGTCAATGTAATTAAGAACATTACATTTATATTGCCTCACTATAGAGAGGGTAAAATGGCAAGCTTTAAAAGTACGCCTTCAGTATATTTAAATGAGTTTCTTTTATAGTAACAATTCATTTCGATTTTGCATTTTTTAATTCCAATTAATATACAAAGAAACATGATAAAAATTATGCAGATTTGCTTTAATACTAAATCTAGTTAATGGTATTAATGGCTACTTTGCAGTACTCCCCTTAACTGTAAATAGGCTTTCTTCCTCCCCACCACCCTGACAGACTGCACTAATGACACCTCCTCATCTTCGTATTCGTTACCTTTTCATTAAACAAGACAGGCTGTTCTAAAACCATCTCATAAGAAACAGTATCCTTCACCAATCGTTTCTGTGCAGTTGGCCCAGCTTCCATTACTCTAGTACAGGAGACTAGAAATGTCTGTACCTTATCCATTTGTACGTGGCAAGTAACAAGCCCTCATCATTGTTGGAAATTTTCTTTCTTAACACATGCTAGGATTATATTTTTTGGAGATGCAACATATTGCACAGATACATCTAAGCTTGTCATCAGCCAACAATTAATATGTCTGCCCAGTAAGTCAAGTAAGTGCGGTTACACAATGTGTTTTCTTTTGCAGCAAGGTCATAATGAAGAGCTCTTGTCACGGTTAGAATCATGGAATGGCTTGGGTTGGACAGGACTTTTAAATATCATCTAGTTCCAATCCCCTTGCTGTAGATGGGACATCTTTCACTAGATCGAACTGCTCAAACTAATCATGTTTCTCCTTATTTCTTTGGTCACAGTTCTTCTAAAATTTACTCCAAAACCTTGTATGGGATCAAGAATACACTTACAAACCTTCATATTTTTATTTCATCTTTTTTTTCCCATCCTAAACCAAGGAATCACTTATGCTTTAGCCACATTGTACCACTACGCTCACAACACATTTTTTAATCTCCCATTATAGGTCCTTCCAATAGCTTGTCTTTTTAGAATTTTGAAATGGAATTTTTTTATATCACCTTCCAACTGGATGTTGTTTTTATTTTTGCTGTCCAAGTTCTATTTTCAGAGCTTCTTTTCCAACATCGTTCTAAAACCCTCTACAACCAGCACTGTCCTTACTAAAAGCTGGTCCCAATTGCTAATTTAGTTCAAGAGTCATGCCTGGGTAATAATTAATCTCCCTCACATGCTCTCTGCATTGTGGCCTTCCTTTGTAATTTGTTTTGTTCGCATGGAGACGGCTGAAGACTTCTCATGCTGCTCATTTCAGTATCTTGACGATGTTTACACTGAGTTAAGTTTTTCGTAACTATCATCTTATTACTTTATCTCTCAATCTAGGGTAAGGATAGAGGGCAACTGACAAGAGGTGAGTGCAGAGTTTCAGTTGCTAATATGAAGCATTAGCTTCAGCAGTATAAGAACAATAAACAACCTAATCCTTGTTTATTCAGGGTCTAACTAAAAACCCCCCACTAACAAATAGCCATAGTAACTTAATATTTTTGAAAAAAGTTATTCTCTACCCTTTAGTTTATGATTTTTGTCAAAAGCAAAAACACAGATCACTGGTGCCTAAATAAGAATTCCAAATAGTAACAATCATTTACCATCTTTATCTCGATTGCTTGTTGCTAATCTTTTGATACCTTACTTTTTTCAGAAAGGTTCTTTGACACACCAGTGTCCTTCCTCTCTTATAAGATCCAAAATCAGAAGCATATTGTTTGAAGGATTAAACTGAAGGCAGTATTTTTCCACTAATAAAATACTACTCTAAAAAAATTAAAACTGGCTATTTCTATTCCAAATACAAAGACAGTAAGCCAGACCAATATAGTGTTGCCATATACTTATTTTGTGCCATTAGAATTGACAAACCTGCACCTTCCTGTAACAGTCAGAAACTTCTCCATTATAATCAGCTGTACATCCCTAAGACAAACTCCTCCTATTATAAACAATTAAGCTTTGTGTCCTTTGAAAAATCAAACAGTTCGGGCAAAATAAAAACTGCATGGCATTTAAGAGACTGTTAATTCAACTTTTTGTCTTCCACACTGTACTTTTCTAGCTGGGACCGAGTTAATTTTCTTCCTAGTAGCTAGTAGGATGTTGTGGTTTGTGACCAAAGCAAGTGCTTGAAACACACTGATGTTTAGCTATCACTGAACGGTACTTAGACAGAGTCAAGGCTGTCTCTGTTTCTCCTGTGGCTCCCGTCCCAGGAGTTGGGTGGCACAAGAAGTTTGCATGGAATACAG
This sequence comes from Rhagologus leucostigma, assembly GCA_013397725.1. Classification (NCBI taxonomy): domain Eukaryota; kingdom Metazoa; phylum Chordata; class Aves; order Passeriformes; genus Rhagologus; species Rhagologus leucostigma. The sequence continues at coordinate 65,824 of VZTD01003657.1, forward strand.
CTGGGACTGCTGAACCAAACCAAACAAAGGCCTGTTCCAAACCATGCGACGCCATGTTCAGCCATCAAAGCTGGGGGAAGAAAGAGAAAGGGGGAAACATGCGACACGACAGCAATATGGCTTCACAAGTCACTACTAAATCTTATGAAGTCCTGCTTTCCTGGAAATGGCTAGAAACGTGCCTCTAAGAGGACATAATTAATAGATTCCACATTTTGTTTTGCATGCAGCTTTGCTTTACCTTTTAAACTGTCTTTATCTCAGGGAAAACCCATGGGATTTCCCACGTTTGCCCCTCTGATTCTATCCCCATCTCACTGCAAGAGGAAGGGTGAGGGCTGAGCTGCCTGCCAGGATTAACCCACAACATACACTGGAACTATGCTTTGAGGGAGTTTTGCATTCTTCAAATCTAAAGTAAAACTCCACCCTTAGTACGTATTCAGATAGAGACTAAGAAAACCTGGTTTGGACAATTAATATGTACATTTAACTTACCGTGGAGTGGTTAACCCCAGTACTGAAAAGTAATGCTACAGCTGATCACCATCCTCTTATTTCTTGAGTGGAAATAAAATCCCGAATCTGTCGCGCCTCTCCTGTGAGCGCTGCCGTTTACAGGACCCCGAGCAGGTGCCGCTGCCTGACCTCCACTATGGTGCCGGCAGGTTTATCACGCTTGCACGCAGCCAGCAGCGCGCCCGGCTTCCTGTCCCGCGGGACCCGCCCTTCCCCGCGCGGGGGGTGGGCGAGCCGCCGCGGCCACCAGTCTTATGCAGGCACCGCCACGAATGCTGTGAGAAGCTGGGCTCGTGCTACTGGAGCCCTCGTGCCCCGTCCCTGGCTCCCTCTGCGGCACCGACAGCAGCAACCGCAACACGCCCTTGCGGCCCGGGGCGGGCGGGAGCGCTCAGTCCCCTCACCTCCTGCTCGGGAAGGCGGCGGCGGCTATGGCCGCGGAGACCCCGGGGCCCCCCGCCCCGGCCGTACCTCAGGCAGAGCCCCCGCCCGGCGTGGTCCGGACGGAGCCGTTCGCCCTTGGGGCGGCTGCTTATCGCTTCGCGCCGTGGTGGAGCCTCCCCGCGGCTTGCTGTCCACGGCATTGGCACCGACGGTCGGCGAGCGGCCCCGCCGGAGCCTGGCCCCAATGGTCTCGTTCGGCGAGCAACGGCGAGTCGGTCGCGGACGGAGGGAACCCCGGGGTGGGCTGCGGCCTTCCCCGCCGCGCCTCTCGGCTCTCTCACCACTTTCCCAGGTTCCCCGAGGCATTGGTCGGGGAGGCCCCATGAAAGATTGCAAATGGGGCAACGCGGCGGCCGGCGCCTGGACGCTAATGCGCGTCAGCGGCGGGGCCGCCGATCCGCCCCGGCGGCGCATTCTGGGGAGCGGGGGCTGCCCACCTCGCTGCAGACACAGATGCCAAAGGCTCCGGAGCGCTGATTACCCAGGTTCCTAGTGCTGTGCCCCCGGGGGAACGCTCCCACACACCACATCCTGGAAATGAACGGCATAGACAGCACAAGTGCAAAAGAAAGACCTCAGCAGTGGTGCACCGTTCTCGAGGAGGTCTCCGGATTCGATCCCGACGCTTAGCTGTCAAATTAACTTGTGTAAAACGGAGAAACACAAGGTAGCCATTTATATTTTCAAAATGCAAGTCAATTAAAAAAAAAAGTACAGGGAAATTGATAATTACACAACGGTAAAAATCCAGTAGTTTACAGAAGTCCTGTCTGCTTTTAGAGACAGATGTGATAGCTGAATCATTTCTACAGTGAAATCCAAGGTTGGCATTCGTAGGAGTTCTGTGGTGAGATTTTCTTTTTTAGTGTCAAAGGCCATAAGTTGCAGACCTTTGTTCCAGTTATTGAGATCTCAGACATAGTGTCTTTATTGCTGGGGAGAACACAGGATTAAAATGCTTATTACAGTGAAATGCTTTAAATTTCATTATTATATTTCAAATTGCAGCATACCCAACACAGTTCTCTTTCAGAGCCAAAGCTGTGTATGTCCAAAGGGATATATCCTTGATAAGAGGTATGTCACACCAATTTCCTGCAAAGACATGTAAACAGTGTTATTAGGCACTTCCCAACCATGTGCAAATATCTGTAGAAAATAGTGGACTGAGGCCTCAACCACCCTATGTGGACCAAATAATTTTTTCCATTTTGAAAGTCTCTTTTCTAGACACATTGATCCAGTTCACAAATCAAATGCATTTACTCATTTGTGCAGTATGTAAAAGGGCTGCTGTCCTAAATTTCTGCCAAATGTAAACTTGTGTGGAAATCATTGTAATGTGATCTTTACATGATATCCTCTGTCTTCCCACAATACAGGTAGTGCTCCACTTTCCCTCCTTATACCCGAGGTTTCACTTTTTGGCTTGTAGCATGATTTGAGATAGCCATATAATGTCAACATACATGCAACGATGTAGCCGAAAAATTATCAGTCATCTATACAATTCATAGATGTTTTGTCCTCTTGCAAAACCAAACCGGATTTGTCTGCTTTATGAACTATTTCGAGAGAAAAACTCTCTCTTATTAGGACTTGAGGGGAAGACAACAGCTAGTGGGGTAGAGGCCTCAGCAACCAGGACCCAGAGCCTCAGTACTGTGGCAAGTCAAGTAGGGTTGGCCATGGCCAGGGTCAACTCCCTTCCCCCCTGCAATCTGAGACCACCCAGGAAGTCTGTGGGATGACATAGGTTTAAAGCTGAGAGCAGGGAAACTGACCTGCCGAGCAGGGCAAGTCCAGTGGCTGCAAGGTACCAAGGGGACAGTGCTGGACCACAGCCGAGGCCACCTGCAGTCAGGGCCTCAAACTGCAGGGTCTATCAGACCTGAGCCTGCTAGGGCAGAGCTCAGGCAGCGGCTGAGGGCCCAGAACAGAGCTTAAATGGGCTCCTGAGCCCATTATGGGGTGGCAGGTGTCATTAGTACCCACAGGGCCCTGACAAAATGCTTGTAAAAGGTACTTCCTTTTTAACTGAGGTACAAGAACTCAACATACATGTTTATAAACCAGTTACTTAGGGGAAAAAAAAAACAAACCACCAAAACCTTGCCAACCCCATGACAAACCAAAAAATGATTACAAAACGTCTTTCACTTTAAGACTTCACATTTACTTTCATAAACCTGTTCCACAATGCCAGAGCGGCATCAATTTGCCCTGGGGACTATGGATTTTCCAGAGGGCTTGTACTCATGCCTGGAGTCCTTTTCTAAAGTAACTGTGTCACCTCATAGATGGAAGTGACTCCAGACTTCTATACTGACCTTTGATTTCCAGTTTGTTCACTGAAATCGCCATTCTAAGTGGTCTCTTCTCCTACATCATGCTTGCAAACCCAAAACATGGATCATCTGAAGCAAGTAATCATTTCCAACACTTCTCCCACCACAGTCTGTTCTTCCTTGAAGCTGATTTCTGGCAGAAAGAACACGGCTACAGACAAAGTCCAGAAATACAAAGGATACTTCCTCCAGTTCATTACTATCTGCACTTCCTTGTGGACCGCTGCGTTTTAGTTGGCGCAAAATGGGTGTTTCCATCCTTCTTAATACAATTATCTGAGATGCTCTTACATCTGGGGTCTACTGAGACCTGTACACGTTGACTTTTTTTTTCTTTAAACACTCTCCAAAATATGGTGTATTTTCCGAATTTGATACACAAATCTCCAGAGTAATGGATCACAGCTATGGAAATACCACAATCAACCATGATTTCAGAAAAAAAACTAATGCAGTGTGCTAGTGCCATCCCTTGCACACCTAGCACAGCCTTGCATTCAGAGTAGGAACAAAGTTATTTAGTTTTTCATTTTGTTTTTACTCTCCCAGGTTACATGACAAGATACTTGGATATAATGAACATTTAATGAGCTCTTCAGTACTTATCTTTGCGTGTTGTATGACAAAAGCACGTTACCTTATAGTGAAATACGGCAATGCAGAAGGTAGTCCTTTCTCCCCCCTGCAATTTGATTCCATAACAGTGTCAACCTGGGATAGTGTGATTGTTGGTTTTCCTTCCTAACATGCTCACTTTGTTTATTTTCTATCCTGTTACCTATGGGAAGGAGAAGAATTCCAGTCAATTTTCCCATTTTAACTGATACTATTAGTGAAAAGAACCACTTGATAGATATGAGAGACACTTGAAGATCCTTCCTTTATAAAATATTTACAATGAAACACTGGCCATGACCCTGAGGTAAAATTTTATAGATCCAACTTATTTCCAAGACTACCAAGTAATAAAAAAGTCTTTAAACACTCTTCCAGTTTCTCAGGGATAACACGAAAAGGAGTCCACTTCAGGAAAAGGATATATGCTTTCCTGTTCAGCTGTAGAAGTAACTTTTTTTGTATTAGCTTGTTTTGCTCTCATCTTCACATTAATTTTTCTCTCAGACAATTCTCATTTTCACATGTAATTTTTCTGTGAGACAACTGCTCATGAAATTATGTTTCTGCAGAAATTAAAGGACTTTCATTGCCAGTCATAATCTGGAGCCTATTTACCTTGCATAAGAGTAAAATCATAGAATGGTTTTAGCTGGATCACATAGTCCAATTCTCCTGCCATAAGCAGGAACATCTTCAACCAGGTTGCTCAGAGCCCTGTCCTACCTGACCTTGAACACTTGCAGGGACGGGGCATGCACCGCCTCTCTAGCCAACCCAGTGCTTCATTACCCTCACTGCAAAAAATTTCTTCGATGTATCTAGTCTGAATCAACCTTCTTTTAGTTTTAAACTATTATCCCTTCTCCTATCACTGCAGACCCTACTAAAAAATCTGTCTCCATCTTTTTTGTAAGTCCCCTTTAAGTACTGAAAGGTGGCAATAAGATCTCCTCGACACATTTTCTTCTCCAGGCTAAACAATTCCATCTGTCTCAGCCTTTCCTCACAGCTGCGGTGCTCCAGCTCTCTGATTATTTTTGTGGCCCTTCTCTGGACCCATGCAACATGTTCACGTCTTTCCCATACCAAGGACTCGAGAGCTGGATGAAGCACTCCACATTGGGTCTCATGAGCTGACTGGAGGGGCAGAATCACCTCTGTCACCTGCTGCCCACACTGCTTTTGATGCAGCCCAGGACATGTCCAGCCTCTCATCCACCAGCACCCCCAAGTCCTTCTCAGCAGAGTTGCTCTTGATCTGTTCATTAGAAATATGTCAGCCCCAGCCACTCATCAAGCTTGTCCAGGCCCCTCCAGATAGCCCCAGTCTTCAGGTGTGGCAACTGCACCACTCAGCTTGGTGTCATCTGCAAACCTGCTGAGTTAAATTTTAAGTGCAAAGAAATTTAAGTTTGTCTCTACTTCTTTGGACTTTCCAAATCTCACTTGAAAAAGCTGCAAATTTGGAGGCTTTTTCAATTTTATCCTAGAAATGTTGATTCTGTTGTATTTATACTACTAAATGGCTAGACACTATGCTCTATAAAGTCTGTTCAACTGTATTATCATTCATTCACAAATAAAACAGGCATGCTGCCTTTGAGCTAAAACATTCCTAATGTACCTCTACTATTCTTTTTCAGAATATTTTATTGTCAACAGCATACATACCCTGCACATTTTTAAACTTACAACCAAATGCAATTACTGTTGTAGTAAACAAACTTTTTTTTACATTAAAGTATTTAATTAGCAAAACAATCATTATTATCAGTGTAACAAACTGAAAAATGCAGCAACTTGATACAAGACTGAGGTAACAAAATACTTTGCCAAAAACCTAGATTCCAACGCCAGAGTTCTTACAGGTGAGACAGTTCACAAGAATTATAGAAAGAATCCTTTTCACAAATGGCATGCAGTGGACTGCTGGAAAATACAGCCAAAAATAGTGCAACAGTTTCCACACAAAACAAACCAAAATGTTGAAATTGGTTAACATTATAATGTGACAAGTCAGTCTCAATTTGAAAACTAGTCTCTTTGCCTCATTTTAGTGCTATTTGGAAAAACATGCATTTTGGCACTGAATTTCATCAAAATTGCACATTTAATAAACTAATAATATTACCTACAGCTTTTATATCTTCACAATTCTGAAAACAGTAATTTTGACATAATGTTTACTTTTACAAAAAGATCAGAGTTATTCTCTTTGATGGAGGAAAACTTGTATGGTTTGTGATATTTTTTGTGAAAATGCTGTAATAATCAGTAGTGATAGGCAATATATTCTATTTCAATAGCAGCTTTCAATTAACCATAGAAGTACCAGATAATAGCAAATGGTACCAAATGGCATCATAACATGTCCAATCAGCAGCTACGAACTGTTTAATACTTGAAGACTAATTTAAAATTGGTTTAAGATGTTTGACTAGTATTCTTACACTGCCATCAATCTGTATTTCTCAATACTGTGCAGCAATTTCACAATTGTGCTATACTGAAAAGATGTTTAATCTCATTGATGACTAATCACAGAAGTCCATAGGTGCAGAATAATTCAGACTATATCATAGTCTAACAGTCTGAAGTAATTTACTGGTGACTGGTTACCACATTCAAAAGCTTCCACACTATCTCTAATGGTGTTAGATGCTCTGCCCTTGCAGAAAATGATATTTTTCCTAGTTCAAAGTTGTCTTAAGTTAGCAAAAAAAGAGAAAAATGGTATAAATATATTTTGCCTTACCACTCTTTTCACACAGTTCCTCAGTTATCAAATAAACTTTGTCAACTTTACATACACTTTCCCATGTCCCAGGATCTAAATGCAGTTGTCATCAGGAACTGGTTTTTTTGAAAAGCTGGTGTGTATTAGGCTTTCAGGATTGTAACATGAACTCTTAAAAGAACAAAAAATTTACTTTTGACCTCTGTTTAACCATACAGGTATTTTTTTTTTCCTTGTTGTTAGAGAAGTTTCAAAATAAAAATGTAGAAAATAATGGAAGTCCACAGAATACATACTGCTAATGCCAGGGAGCTTGTTCTAGTAGAGGTTCTGTCCACTTAAACTGACTTCCACGGTGTTCCTGGTTTGTAAGCTTGAGGCTGACTTGCCAATTTCTCCTCTGCACAATCTCAGGAAAGTCAGAAGAGGTTTTCTGGTGATTGATGAAGTCTGAATAATGACGCCATATGGCAAGAGTTTCAAACAGAAAAAGTGATGAATTTAACATATAAACAGAAAAAGATTCTGACTGCAGGAGTGCCAGGGCACAGCAGGAATACAGCATAGAGAGAGTTCTTTCAGAGGAGAAGGCCCAGTTACACTTTTTTTGTTTGTTTGTTTGTATGTTCTCTGGATATTGGTGTGGAGGCTTATTTGTACTTGCTCCACCGTTAGACAGTCTTTCACTGCCATCATGATTTTATAATAGCAGTACCATCTACCAGTACTAATGACCTGAAGTTGCAACATATACTGGAATTGAGTGGAGCCATGTCATCCACAGAAAGACAGAACAGAAACAATGATATAGAATCATTCTGAGGAGCCAGGACCATGTGGTACGTAACACCTGATTACCTGCTTCCCTGTACTAAGGGATTTGAAATGAACAACACTCAGACTGATCCAAACCACGAAATTTATAAGCAACTATGCCACTGGTAAAAGAATGAGACAAACTTCAGCACAACGTAAATTTAAACAGCCTTAAATCCATTACCAGGGTGTTCCTGAGTAAAATAGCTGAATGAAAACGAAAACCAACTGTCCTGTGCCAAAATACATTTTTCCCAAATAGCTCAAATATCAACAGAAGAACTGTCCAGAGATTTGATAGAAAATTTGAGGCAGCCACATTGCCAAGCAACTCAGTGCACTTAGATTATAAAAATGTTGTTCCACAATTTTCTATTCTAATTGACACTTTGGAGCAAGTTAACACTGTCAATCATTCTGTGCATTAGAAAGAATTGAAACCCAACATGGGCCAAATATTCTTCAGTCACACAAAGCAGCTTAACAATAAAAAGAACCATTAAAAAAAGAATAGGCAGAAGATATGATGCTCAGTTTGTGGTCAAATATCAGTTCATGCAGTCTCCGACCACAAATAGTTGAGGGCTCTAGAATCCTGCACGAGTCAGGATTAATCTTCTGTCCGTCTAACTTGTCTGATTTCACTCAGTGCATGAGACTTTATCTGGTCCTAGGGACAACATTCACTTTCTGCTTTTAAAAGCTGTGTCAGAATCACTTTCAAGTTAATAGGAAAGTGCTGAAATATCTGTGGCTGGCTCATGTCAGGAAAACCATTCTCCTCTTCCTCCTTAGAGAACAATAACCTGTTTCTTCAGTTTGGCACTTGAAGTCACACCAGGCAGGAGAGGAAATTATTCGAATGACATTAGATTAGCAGGTACCTGGAAGAGATTGTAAATTACTCATCGAATCATTACGTTTGGGAAAGATCTCTAAGATCATCGAGTCCATCCTAGTATGGCTGCTTTCATTTTCCATGAGACAGTCCCTTCTGAAGAAGAGATGAGGTTATCTTGCTTGAAGCAACTGAGAGTAGAGGTTACATGCTCTTACGGTAACCAAACCAATAGCTATACCTGCACAAAACCTGATTTGGGAATTCTCTAATTTTAAATGATTTTGCTTTCTCCTGTTGGAAAAAAGGATCAACTTACATAATGACGAATTATGTCTGTCCCTACAGGAAAGTGTGTGCACACAGAAAGAGGAACCTCTTTCCACAGAAAGAGGAACCTCTGCTAGTAAGGATTTTCTGGAAAATAGGAAAAAGTTGGTAGAAATAGTTTTCACAACCTTACCTGAGGCTTGTTGCTTTTGCACGCGTCATCCAAATGTTTATGCCATAATATTGCATGAAACCTCGAACCAGTCTGAAACTTGTAAACATTGCCTACAAAAACAGGAAAATGAAAGACTCTGAATTTGCAGACAGACATGTAGTTTCAAAGGACTCTGATTTCTGTGCAGAAGCCAAAGTCCTGAAGTAAACTCTTAAATTAATTTGCACCTCAAATGCTCAAACATGACGCTGCTAATATAACAGAGCCCATGTGAGGCATGTTACTCAGCAATCCTTGGGTTAAACAAGTATGAGAACGTATGTGGCCTCATAGGCAGAAAGGCCAAATTACAGCCACAGAAAAGACCATGTAGGTCAGATCTAATTTAATCCTGGCTTTCTTCTCATCAAGGCTTCTAATAAAGCTTTTCATATTTGTAAACTTAGTTTTCTTCAGTGTCCTAGTGCAAACTGTTTCCTGCAATCAAATATTTTGTGCATTTTAGTTAACACCCAAAAGATGCACTTCGCACAGTAGATGCAACTCCATATCCAGCACCAAAGCTGAAAACATGAAAAGTGAAGAAAGCCTCAAGAATCTGTAAACAACCACTTGAAGTGCAAAATAACTCCAGGAGTTTTCTTATCTTTTGAAGTTTTTGAAGTTTAATCAAGGGAAAAGAGTTATGGCACTGCAAAATTAATTATTAAAAAGTATTTAATAATTACTTAGCAGACTTATTTTGGTAAATGGTTTGATATTTTAATTGGCCTCAGTGTAAGTCAAGATTTGATACTAACTAATTTTAAGGAAGCTATTCAGAGACTTGGAGATCAATGTATGGTGACACATGGACATGCTGCAATCTCATGAGTTGGGGAATTTCTGCAAAACTTACAGTAACTGTCAAAACAAAGCAATCTCTCTGTAGGCACCACAGAAGCACCACAGCATACTGTAGAAATACGTTCAATTTAATTTGTACCTTCCCTTGAAAATTCTGTATTGAAGATCTCCCTCTTCAGTCTTTTATGAGTGCCACTGCAAGTTCTGTAATCTACAAGCTCATTAATATATATTAATCTACTTCCTGTCACAGAAATGTAATGCAGACATTGTCCATCCTGCAGTATCTACCTTTGTCAGGGTTATTTAGCTGGAAAATATCAGGATGCTCTGGGTCATCAGGCAGTGCCACCATCCAGCCCACAATGGAGACTTTTTTCCCAGGTGTAGATTTATACTGGAAAAGACAGACAAGTCAGTCATACCTGAGAGTGTAGCAGAGATTAACTTTAGACTGTAAAAGTTGTGCAGAAATATGGCTTAGCCTGGAACAGAAAGTACACTTTGGATGCCCTTCCACATCTACTTATGAGTATTCAATTTTTGTTTTTAGAATAAATTTAAAGCTTACGTGTTTTCTTTCAGTGCCTCTTAAAGCTTTTGCTCCAAAGTACAGAAGAGTTGATCCTGAAAGCATGACCCAGTATCTAGTCCATGAGGAGAGCTGAATGAAAAAGGAAAACCATTAGGAAAAACTCTGCACATCTCTGACATTTCAAAAATCTATTCACAGGCAAGTCAAAGTGCTACCAAATTAAATTTCAGAAGCAAGGAATGGAGATAAAGAATGTCTCCTGATGTGAATCAGCCCATCTACCTAAATTTTGATGGCTGGCTGTGAATACAATCCTTCTTAGTTGGATATCTCATAAAAGTGTCAGTACTGATTGTTTCAGAGTAGAATAGTGTGTTGCCTTCTGCTGGACAGATCTTAGACTTTTGATTTAAAAAAAAATACTGAGTTGACAACTCGGCAATTCTTCAAATCTTTTAGCTCTGAACTAAACTGGGTTGCATGTGAAATACATCAATCAACTCCACAGAAAACAAAGAAATTATCAAATGTAGAGGCCTATAACCATGTGAAACCCAAGAATTCAGGTTAACTACGAATTGCCATGACTTTGGTGCTATGGGTGGCTGCCCTGCAGCCTTTCCATTTCAATGAGATACCACAAAAGCACCAAAATATATTGTAGAAATATGTTCAATTGAATTTGTACCCTCCCTTGAAAATTCTATATTGAAGATCTCCCTCTTCAGTCTTTTATGAGTGCCACTACAAGTTCTGTAATCTACAAACTTGTTACAAGTTATTAATCTACCTCCTGTCACAGAAATGCAATGCAGACATTGTCCATCCTGCAGTATCTACCTTTGTCAGGGTTATTTAGCTGGAAAATATCAGGATGCTCTGGGTCATCAGGCAGTGCCACAAGATTTATTTCTGCCCTCACAACACTGCTTGCTGGTTACACAATTGCTTCACTCCTGCTCTGCTGTTACAGCTAGAAACATGACTTGCAAATGGAGGGAGAAGCAAAACTGCTGTAGATCAAATGACACACAAAGGTTACAACCTTGTTATAACTTTGATCAGAAGACTACAGTTGATAAAACCGTTGTTTTGTGTGGTATCAAGCTGCAGGTTTAATCTAATCCTGAAAATTAAAACAGCCACTAATTAATTAGGATCATAGGAATAATTATAATTAGAACCACTTACAGTAGGTTTCTTGCCTTCTTTGAGCACTGTTTTTCTTCTTAAAGGCCCTTCCATGGTAATGACTCCTGTGGAACCACCTGCTGTGCAGCTGCACACGCCCGTTGGGCTGGAGAGACAAAGCATTCCTCTATGTATTAGAGCAGGCAAATAAGGACGCTAAGTACGCAATATAATTTAGCTCTTAATATATCTATCCTGCACTGCTTTATGTATACTGTATCATCTGAAATGTGACTCTAGAATATGTATTTTCCTAACCTAGCTATCAAATAGGAACCGGGATCTTTCAAAAATAGCAAATCAACAAAAGGTTCTATTCTGGGGGCTTAGACATGAAAACATAAAACAGAATAAATACTGAAACCCAAAGTCAAAGTGAAAACAGGCAATTTTCTTTTTTATTCTGGTAAATTACAGAAATTATCTGAACTTCTGGAAATTTATGGCTTACAATTTTGGCAATAAGAGCTCCCACAAATGTTATTTTAAATTAAATGAAAATACCTTGCCTAATTGGAAAAGAGTTGGGAAAACTATATAAAAATAATTTATTGCAGAGATTACAATAATTTTTCCTTTTCCAGAATGAACCAAAAACTTCTCACATACAACAGTGAGAAAGATACAACGGATAGAGCCCAAGTACAAGCAAAGTTAGAAATGCAAACAGCCATTAATAACGTCTCAACCAAATATTGATTGGTAGGTTATCTGCTGCTACCTTCTCTTCATTGCCATATGATCACAACCCTGATGTTCTTATATGGACCAATAAGCTTTATCAGCGCCAACTAAATCATGTCTAATAATGAAAGGAAAAGGATGTGCATGATCTACCTTTCAGTTGTGAAAGGAACACTATTCTGTCTACAAACAAGTATGAATTCATGCTGGTGCCAAGTGATATGCACAACCACATCTAGAGAAGAACAGCTCTTCCAAGTGGCAGGTGCATCTTCTTCCATTGCATGCACCTGCCTGGTCTCTGCTAATGTGCATTCTTGCCAATTCTGTATTTGACAGAGGCAGTAGGAGGTTTCAGAAAAGGAAGAATGACCACAAGCATTAGAATTACTTGACAGTGGATAAACATAAGAAATGTATTTTAGGGAATAATTCTTCTTTGTGGATTTAATAGGCTTTTCACATTTTTATTTTCTTACATTTTATATTTCTAGCTTGTGTATGTTTTTGAAACAGATCTACCATGGCCATGTTAAGAAAGTATTTTCCAGGAGCAGGTACAATAGCTTAAATACTGTTCCAAAATGTATTCCTCTATGAATTTATAAAGTATGCATTTTTACTCCTGTCTAACCTCTAACTTGTACTGCTATCAGACGTTACTAGCACAGGTAAAGCAGCTATAATTAGATTTATACACTGTATCAATACTTCTACAATGGCTGAAGCAAACTAATTTAAACAAAATAAAATCTGGCTGGATTTAAACTGCAACTAAATCACACTATTTGCAGAATACTGATTCAGGGTCCTGTTTTCTTAACTGTTCAAACATATGTCATCATTTGTCAGCATCACAGAATTTATCAAGTTCAGGTCAGGTAGAGATGCAAGGAAAGATTTTTATCCCTCAAACTATATAAAATTTTCTGTGTCACCTCTCTGTGGTCTGTAAATGGATTACCTGCTTCTGGAAAGTCCACGTCTTTGTGACTAGGAACATTGTGAGTGCCTGCTACATATGGCTTCCAGATGTTCCCTCTCTTACTTGAGGTCCAAGGTAATACCCTTTTACTGAACAAAGTCAACACACCATACTATAGCTCTCTGACACGAACAGATGTTATGGGTAGCTGTCCTGTAAATCAGGAAATAGATTGTGGGAAAGGGTCAAGAAGGTATCCTTCTAACATCATTACTTGTCACAGGAGTCAAAGATGGCCTTCATGACAAACCTGCTTCTGTAAAGGTTTCACAAAACCCTAAGTAAAGACTAGTTTTCTGCAAAATGGAAGCCAGACATCATTAGTTAAATCAATAGCTAAACTGAATTTCATCTGAATGGGCCATAATCCTGCTTTAGCATTAACAGTTTTTACAAGCAGGAGGGAGAGACTTTGTGAGTCGTTATGGTCATACAAGTATATTTGGACACAAAATACATTACACTAGGAAAGTGTAAAGACCCAAACTGAAGTTTAGCACCATATAATGAAAGAGGTAGACCCCAAACTGTACCTGTAGACACAGCTTCGACTCCTAGGGGAATTCCGGATTGGTACCCTCCAGTTAGGCCCCAGCGTGGCATATAAACGGCCCCTGTTTGTGAATGCAAACATCTGATGAGGGAAATTCTAGTTTGAGACTTCAGCAGTTAGGGTTTGGTACACATGACAGAGATAGTTCCCAATCTTTTCAGGTCCAATACCTTTACAGTGCTTTATTTCAAAATGTTTGCCATTTTTTCCCTAACTAATCAATAATTTGATAAAAGTAACTATTGATTTAGGGCTTACCTATGTTAGGGATCATTTGTGAATTTCTTAGCTAAGTCTGTAGAGTGCTCAGTGAGTGTACATGAAGACTAACTCACCTTTCAAGCCCTGACGGCAGCTCCTCACTAAATTCTGAGCTTTCACTGCTATCTAGAAAGAGAGTAGTACAGAGAAGGAGTAAGAAAACCACCCATGGGAAAATACAAAGCCAATGTATGTGGATCACTAGAATATTCTTTTATATAGTACCGTGGACACTGCTTACTCAAGTCATGTTTTGAAATAGAAGTGTTTAGAGTTCATGGTAAAATCTTCAGTTGGGAGAGGCTTACATGAGCTGTTTCATTTACAGTATCTCACTCTTAACTCATGTTACTGCTGTGTTTTAATACCATTACTTTAGTTTTCATCATGCTTTTACTTCAGAAGCTGAGCACTTCAGGAACATAAAATCCAGCTCCTTTTTAAGACAATATTTCTACCACAATATCCATAAGTCGACTGAAGTTATTAGATATGGTATCATGGTTTATTTTCAAGAAGCAAACACACCTCTAATAAAGGATATGTCAGCTGCATGCTGCTGCTAGCAGTTATTAAAAATATATATGATTGTATTCATAACTAAAGTTCCTATTTCTCCTCCAAGACCATCACCAATTTGTCCCTCCTTTTCTGGAACAACTATTTAGCTCAGAGTTTTAATTTGCCCAGGACTGATCTTCTAATGGTCAGTTTTAACACAGTGGGCTGTGCCTGTATTTCCAGAAGTGCAAAGATCATCTCAGTGTCTAACTCTTGGTCAAGTAATGTGCTATCTTTCACAGTCAATTTCCTATTCTAGAAATAGCCTGAGTCTCTTAAAAGGTGGCTTTGTCTTGCTTAGAACACAGATTCTTGATCACTTTTTTATAATAATTGTTTTATTAATTATAATAGATTGTGTTCATTTTATGTTTCTTTTCAAGTCTCAGAGACTTTAAGTCTTTAAGTCTCAGACAGCCAAACAATTATCCCATCTTCTAAAACATATAGTTAAAATTAAAAGTTTTCTTTGTGTAAATGTAGCTTTTAAAATATATATCCACTTTTCCCCTGGTGAAAGCTGACAAACTTTTTGTCACACACCGAGCATCTACAAAACCAATCTTCCTTCATGCCACTTTTACCAAAAGCATCAGTGGATAACTGAGGAAAGCTGAGGTAATAGTGACCAGGTAGCAGTTCTGAGCTACTTTCTTCCATGAAAACAATCAGTCTTTGCACGGGAACTAATGATCTTCCTAATTCCCTGCTTTCAGATATCTGTGAGTCTGCAGCGCCCTGGGACAGGAGCAGGGGTGTCACTCCCCACGCAGACGATACCTATGGAGAGGCCGTTGGCAAGGCGCATGCTGGGTGTGTGGCCACGCGCTGGGCTGTGACACTCCAGGACACTGTCATCCAGCAGGTGCCGTGGCCGCTCCGTCGGGAAGGTGGCGCTTTTGCTCTCCACGACACTCAACTGACACATCATACTGGAACATGGAAGAAGAGAAAAACACGAAACGCCTCTTATGTCATCTAACAGCAACCCTTGGCTCACATTATTTTCACTCAGCCTCTGCCTCATCAGCAGGTTATTAAGGAGCAGGCAATTACACACTACCACTTACTGTACATATGGTCCTTAACTACCAAAACAAGTTTCAGATTTTCTTCTCTTTGTCGGTAACAATTATTAAATTTCTGCAGCTGGGAAGTTGTAAATGTTTTGACTCCTCTCCATACAAGACCTGAACACCCTTGGTGGCAGCAAAAGCAGAAATCCAGAAAAAGGAGACACACCGGGAATCCACAGACCAGAGTGGATAAGCAGCTTTCAAGTTTTGCCAATGCCTGGCACTAGCAGAGAATAGAGTCAGCAAAAGTAACAAAAGTGTCAAGAGAAAACCTAGAGAATACATAGTAAAGCCTGAAACACTCTTGCAATACAAGAAATGGAAAGGACAAATACTACCATGTTCTGCTGCTATCTTAAATTTTTATGACAC
Source organism: Rhagologus leucostigma (assembly GCA_013397725.1). Classification (NCBI taxonomy): domain Eukaryota; kingdom Metazoa; phylum Chordata; class Aves; order Passeriformes; genus Rhagologus; species Rhagologus leucostigma. Next base: position 81,653 of record VZTD01003657.1, read on the forward strand.
GTGTAACTGCCTGAGCATGAGACAGCTGGGATTACGCACTTGTTTCCCAGGCTGTGACTCTTCCGGTGCCTTGGTACAGGAGGTGTAGATAGACTTGCTGCTACTGAGGCATCAGGACATGTGGGTCTCCTGCTGAATTTCATAATTGCTGACATGTCAGATGGACCTAAAAGATAGAGATTATTAAACACTGAACTGATGCAAATCCCAGAAATTTCATTGGCTGGTATGTTTAGGCACTGATTAAAATTAATTTTTACAGATAACCAAAAGGCACCATTTCTGAAGCACTGTTTCTTGCGCATTAGGGTTACACCATTCATTTCTTTTATAAATTCATCTCCATAATCTTGAACTCCCTGGAAGTAATTTTTAAAATGGTTTTGCTCATACTTTTACCGATGAACTACAAAAACTCTTGGCATCCTTACAATAGCTGGATGTGCCAAAGTGTAATATGCAGAGCCATAAAGTCAGTTTGTACTTCAGGTGTGAACAGGGACACTCACACGTGTTTTGAATTTTGTTCACAACTTCATATTGAGAATAAAGTGTAAACAATCTGCTCACAGTGACTCACAGCTTGAGCACATAAGAGAAAGCAGAGGCTTTTCATATACCTAATGGCCAGACAGATGCATTACTTCTCAAACATCTCTGAGCTCTAGAGATGTCTCACTGCAATCAATCTTCCTCTCAATTTACAGATTTTATGAGGCCTTAAAGAAAACATGGACAAACTGGTTTTGTTCCAGCTCCTTGATGCTGTTCGCAAAAAACAGGCAGTGAACTTTGCAATACAGTGGAAAACAAGGCCTATCATCATCCTCAGTAAATGACAGGCTATTCTTGGCTTCACAGGAAACAACTGAGATTTCACTTTTAAACATTTAGCTGTGGCATTGGTGCTTGTGACGCAAGTGGGAACAGTGGTCATGAAAGTCGCCATCTGCCCCATACCTTTCTCCTTGGGACAGTCCAGGTACCAGCAGAACAGACTTCCCTCTACATTATAAGAATCACTTCCCAGAGGCTCCAGCAACCTCAGCTTAGTCAGGTTCTGGACTCTAACCAAAACTCACCCGTTAAGAGGTTGACACAAGAAGAAACTTTGTGATGTGAAAAGTCATGTACAATCGTCATCAGAATCTTTACAAAAGTGTCTGGCATCAAATCAGTAATAAACTGGAACAGAAAAAACCCTCAAAACCAATCCAAAACATCAACATTCCACAGCACAGTTTGACAACAAGATGTGAACATGAACTTCTAACAGAAATGGTTCTGAGAGACAAGACTTCCCAGGGAAGTGGTCATGGCACCAAGCCTGTCAGAGTACAAGGTGAGTCTGGACAACACTTACTGATATAATTTAGTTTTATGTAGCCCTGCAAGGAGCAGGAAGTTGGACGCAATGACCCTTATGGGTCTCTCCCTACTTGAGACATTCTGTTTCTATTTGTTATATAGGCTACTCTCTCTATCCTGAAGCCCAGAAGGTATCAACTTCTTCTGCCTTGAACTGAGGATTCATGAGACACAAGAAGAAACAGGACAAGCAGTAAGGAGTTTGTCCCAGTAAGAGGCAAAAACCCCCCCCAAATAAATGCAAGATGCTTTACTGTCCATACTCACTCTACAATATAGACTTATATGAAGTTGTATGAAACACAAAAATTAATTCCAAATTACTTGTATTTTTATTTCCCCATAGCCTAGACTCTGGAATTTCACCGTGAACTGGGTTGTAACTAGGAAATATTGCAAAGGGTTTTCCCTAGCAGTAAGGGGAAAGATTTAATCCACAGTGTTCTCCACATTGGAGCAAACAGTTCATTATGCTGCTTAATTAATAATGAAGGGAGCCCCAAGACAAGCAAAAAGACAAAACTTCTTTTAGCAATACAGAGAGGAGGGACAAGTTTGTTAGAGGAACCGTCAGTAGTATTATTCATCAGATCATCAGTCTAGAAGGAGAACAAAGACACAACCATTTTTAAGCCTGTTTTCTGCCTCATTTATATATACCATCAGGACAGCATTTTTGCCTGCCTGTCTTTGCTATCATCACACAATTGAGAATTTGTGAAACACAATAGTCATAGCATCAGTCACTGGCATATGCAGCTTCAGAGAAGGTCTTATACTTAATTGCCACGTGCAGTTTTAAAAAATGCATTTTCAGTCATCTGAGAGGTTGGAGAGTGCCAAGTACAATGTTCTTGCTGCACATACAACTAAAATTTTGATGCATTTTGGCTGTAACACAACCTTGGAAGCTTCTTCCCTAAAACCAAAGCAGTTAATCTTCCATTTCTGCCATGGAGGTGAAGCACAAATTAGGACAGAAAAAGTATGACTGTGAGCACAATTATGTGTTGCCTAGTTTAATGTAAAAACTGTATGGATTAATATTTCACCATTAGGTCTGAAAAATCTTATCTGCTGCATTAGTAGCAAGAACATACATTTCACTAAAGTCTTTTATCATGAGTTTTCATTACAAATTAAAATTTATGCAGAGACAAAACAAATGCATTCAGAAGTTTCAGAAATGATTACAAGTTCTTTACTTTTAAAACCTCCAGTTCTTCTGATGGACTAGGTTCCCCAAAAAAGGAGTTTGCTCTACAAGCATTGTTTGTAGTGCCTTTCCATCAAACACTTTTCAATTTGTGAACAGGAAAATACTTAGGACTATTGAGGTGTTTATTACCTGCTAAGAAGCCTAAAATATATTGGAACTGAAACCCAGTATAAAGATAGGGGCAGCTAAAAGAGAATTTCCCAGAAAATTATGAGCATTTATCAGCAAGAGTTTAAGCTGAAACTCAGCATAAACTTCAGTGTTAATGTGCCCGTTCTGAGGCTTGTCCCTTAATTTGGCTGCAGGATTCGTTCATTTATATATTGCTTCCTGCTGTGCCATTCAGGTCTTTCTGGTGCCAGTTTTCAATCCTGATTTACACTGTTTTTTTCAAGTGGATGACATTGAGTTCTTTTAAGTTCACTGAATGCTACTGAAGTATTACTTTTAACAAGCTACTGAAACCACAGCTTGTGAAAGAGTAGCAATCTTAAGGCACAGCCCTAAAGGATATCAGTACAGCGCAGCGCTTTTTCACACAGATGCCGCACCACATGTAAAAATAACTGTTAAATTTTGTAACACATAATAGTTTAAAAGTTTAAGTTTCTCACTGTTGAGAATCAGAGACCTGAAAGCAGTTCGATTAATTTCATTCCAAAACTCTGATACACAACAAAACAAAAGCATGAGACTGCACCAAAATTACCTTATCAGAAAGAACAACAAAATAAAAAGTCCAGTGCTGACATAACCAAGCCACTACAAAATCAAAGTTGGCTGGATTTGACTCCAGGCAAGCACAAACGTTACTATCAAAACCTACAAAGATTAAGAGATATTATCTAGCAAGAAAAAACAGTTTGAGACTTTTCACTCTACACTCCCTCTTTTTCTCCCTTCCTTCAGGGAGCATGGACTAAAATTTACACTAATATGATTGCAACACGAAACTGTTTAAAGATTGATCATTATAAAGATGATAATTGCTTGATTTAGGCAAGAGCTTTTATTACCTGGACAGCTTCAGAACACAAAAAGTTTGTTAAACTGCCCCCCTCCCCCTGAAACAAATGATGTAGTATGTCTAAAAGGATTCCACATCTCAGATTGTAATATATTATTAGGGAATACTATGAATAATATGAAAATAGTACTAGGGAATAAAATTTCAGTTCACATAAAAATATTGCCAGGCTTAAGGTGTGATGTGTCAAGGGTGACAGAATTTGTGGAAGTAGGTGTAAGAGTCTTACAGCTTAAGACATCAGTCCAGCTTGGCTTCCTTGCTATTATATATGGTAATCACAATTGCTTGCATCAGTCCTGTGAAAGAAGGAAATGGACCTGGGTTGACAGACCACTGGACAGGCTGCCTAGAGAGCTTGTGGAGTTTCCTCCACTGGAGGTATTCCAGAGCCATCTGGACACAATCCTGTGCCGTGTGCTGTAGGATGACCCTACTTGAGCAGGGAGCTTGGACTAGATGACCCACTGTGGTCTCTTCCAACTGTGCTGTGATTCTGTGACTTATTCAAGTTCCTAGTTAGGTGTCTTTAGTGAAGATCCTGATGGCAGAAAACAGAATGCTTTGTGGGATCAGATGAAAACAGAAGTATCAACTGTGCAGGTATTATTACATCTGGAGTGACCATTTTCAATGTACTTCTGCATCCTCCTCATCTCCAAGGCAAGAGAAGGAAATCTACACAGTTTAGCTCTGTTAGCCCTGTGCTAAGGTAAAAAGATTTTGAACTCAAACACCTTTACAAAGTTTTTGCATCTGCTCTGCTGCCAAATGTCTGTGAAGACGAATGGTGAAGTTTATAGAGTTCTCCTCAGCTGACTACACTCAGTTCAGCAAGAAATCTGGGGTGCAGTGTGTCAGCAAGAGTTATGGGGCAGAGGGCAGATGACCTAATTTCTGTAAAGAAGTAAGAGACAAAGAGAGCCCATGCCAAGAAGGATGCCGAAAAAGGGTAAGCAGTGAGATACTCATGAAAACTTCACAGACCAAGGGATGTTTATGGACATACCAGACTGCTGAGCAATTAGCTGGGGAAGTTATGCCTGATACCGCTGATAACAAAATTCCAATATTTAAATTCATTTGGGATTGAGGTTTTTTGCCCCTTTTTTCCAATAAGTGAAGTCATCTGCTACTGCTAACTCTTGTCTTCACTATTCTGGCTCCACTCCTAGTGCATACTGTTACCATGATTGCTATTCTGTTATTTTGCCTTTCATGGAGACAAAGCACTCTTAGCAGGATTTTCCAGTCGCTGGCATGAACAAGGGTTAGTTTGGTTTTCATTATTTCTCAGCATCATTTTCAAGATTATGCTGACATGCACAGGAATGATGTATAAAAATATTAAAATGTTATTAAAAATTTGTTTGTGTTAGGGAACGTGAGACAACTTCATCAGAGCGAGCCGAGTGCTGTTCAGAGATCTGTGGCAAGAACATTTGGAAAAGTTTACACATATCCCAAAGGATCTCACTGTTTTTTCCTTTGCATAATTTTTCCATGAATAATCCTTCAAATGTTATAAATGAATGTTACTTTTGCAATCCTTCAGTAAAACATGTGAACATTTACAGTCTCCAGAGCTTTTAAAAAAAGCAACAGGGTGAGGGAGTTACAGTTCACAATTCTTCTCCACTAAAAACCTATCAATAAACCAGTACTAGATATGCAAACTAAAAATTTAAAATGAGTTGCATATTATATGATGAAGAACTGAGTGATTTTTCAGGAAGGTAGAAGAGTCTCAACTATTCACTATTTTTTGGTGAGCATTTAAGAAGTAAAACTGATACTTACCAGCTCTGTTTCTAAAACTTAATAAAGACATTCCAAGCCACAGACTCTCTAGTTAAATCTTCACTGTAAATTTTTACTACTCTGTTTTCATTGTAACCAGTGTGTGATAATTAAAACTTTCAAAGAGAAAGATCTACTTACAAAACACACAATAAATTAACTTTAGATTAATTTTGTGCACAGAATCAAGAATAACACAAAAAATTACATCTAGAATGATGGCTATTGTAAAAGAACAGTTTTAATTTTCAGAGTATTGCTTTAAATTCAACAAAAGCCTACTAATGCAGACAACATGTTAGAGACATCTATGTTATAGCTGCTTCTCAGACAAGAGCAAACTAAAAACAAGAATCTGAGTCCTTGACTGCACCTCCCCATGCTCCTCCAAGCTCCCCAAAAGCTGTCACTCACATACACACACACACACACACACACACACCCACACACACACACACACACACGTACTTCTGCCTGCACAGTAAGCACACCTGAGTGTATTTCCTTCAAATGCTTCCTGGATAGAAGTGGTATTTTCAATTTCAAGTGTCACTTTTACGGAATCACTAATTGTCAGCATTTGTTTTACTTATTCTGCACCAGTGGAATGCACAAAATCCAGACTTATACTTCAGCAAAAATGCTGGGAAGTTTGGATCTGCAAGGCAGTATATGGGCTTGGGTAACATCTAGATTGGCAATGAAGACATATCCATTGTGAGAGTATAGCTGCAGGGAAACTCTGAAGTTTGGGTTCAACCAAATACATTAACCAATCCATCAAAAAAAACCCAACTTTCTAAAGAAACTATTTCAGGTGACAGCTGTGAAAAAAGAGTCAAAAACAACCAACCAAAACCAACTGAACCTCCAAAAAACAAGGCAAAAAAGCCCTTTGTCCTCTGGCTGGTTTATATTTGCAACATTCCTCAGGATAATAGCTTGGTAGTTAAAATAAGCGTAAATGAACTAGGACATTAGACTTGTTTCGTAAGGAAGTCACAGAAAGTAATAGAAAGCAATAAAGTTAAAAACGGAGCACAATCATTCTCTCCCTGGAAACTTTGTATTTGTTTTGATAGAATATTTTTCTACAATTTTTGTGAAGCCTTGGTATGTTAAGAAAAAACCCACAGCACACTAATTCCAGCTGGATTTAGTGGTTGATAACATGTGAATCCACAGATTTGTCTGGTATTGATTTGTTTTAAAAATACTCCAGGGAGTTGTAAAAGTTTCTCAGGAAAGTATCACAGCGGAAGGGACTGGAAACCAAAGAGTAAAGTTTTCTGGATAGTCTGTAAATGTATGTGAAGAAAACTTAGTTCTTCCTATTTCTACCTTAAGTCCTGTGTAAGAAAAGCAGACATGGTACACATGAAGCAATGACCAAGAACTTGCACAAGGATTAGACAATCCTCATTTCCACAGAATGACTGGCTGCTAAAGCACTTAACACAAACTATTTATTAGTTGCCAAAGCAACCAGTAAAACAAATGGCAAAACTAAATGTCAAACTCAGTGTTTACATGGAAAACGATGGTGTGGGGGTTTTTTATTCTAAAATGCTGGAACTGCTGTAGAGATATCACTAATGTAGTATAGCTGTTTCAGAGGGTTACAAATGTGCTAACATCCCCAGTCTTTATTCCTTCTGTTTCTACACTTTAAACTCCTATATATCACATACTCTACATACAACAATTGGCATCTTCTGATTTATTAAAATATATATTCTAAGTTCTTTATGAGCTAGCTCTCAAAGCTGAATGGACTTGGCAAAATGGGCTGAATTTTACCCCAGTAACAAAGAAGAGAATATACCTGTTTCAGATTACTCCACATTCCTGGTATGATGGTAACATAAAACCTCTGGTCTAATTATTCTCTCAAGAATTACACCAAGACCTACTTGTGGGGGAAGAAAAAAAAAAAAAGGAAGGGGTGAGGGTCCATCCCTGACTACTGCATAACAAACCCCCAAAATAAGGGCTACTTACAGCAGAGGCCTGGCTGTTGCTAAAGTTTAATGCTAGATGTTAACTTTAATGAAGGGGTTCATTAAAAATCACAGAACTGTTAAGACCAGTCTTTGAGTCACTTAGTATTAGATACAATTTTCTGGATATGGTAATTATTTTAACATTATTTTAACTTTTCATATTGTTTTTCAAGACAGAATATGCTATATTCCAGAGAATATGCTATATTTCAGAGAATGAGTAACCACTTTCTATATTCTGATTAGCACTGTGCCCTGAACTTTTCCAAATAACATGATGAGAAAGAATATGCATAACAGAACATTTCTCTACTGAGCTACACTTGGTGTGCAAATTCTGAGGAACTTCAGTTGCTTAGAAGGCTTACATTTACCATATATTGCATCAAATATTTTCCTTTGTTCTGGGAAAATGTATTGAGTTATACCTTCCAAAACAACCTAACAGCCATACCATAAATGACAAACACCTTTCAGCCAACACTGCAGGAACACAGATGTCTTTTACAGCTAATTCAACTGGAAACTGTGAACAGTTAGCATACTATAAGATCTCCAGCTACATTCTCTCTCTCTCTCTCAAACCACAGCAAGGCAGAGTGAACAGACTTAAGTTGCTGCCAAGGAAGTTGTGTGAATCACACAGTTCCTGAAAGCATTCAACTAAACTGCTTAAAGCTCCTTCTTAAATGCTACTTGCGAGAGACAAGAATCTCTGCGGCATTATGGAAGACATGAAATTTTCCTGTGAAAGCACTATTCACAGTTATACATGCATTTGGTAATTAAATGAGACCCTCTTAGCCACTAATATACAAAACACAGCTTGTTGTGAGACAGTCCCTTTAATCAGATGCCTGCCTCCTGTTTGAATTTACTGGAAAACTTGTTGGCAAAAGAAGTGGAAAATGGACACATGGTTTTCTCCAGCACTTTGCAAATAGAAATGCTGGAGGATTTAACTGTTTTTATTGAGCCTCACACTCATAAAGATACTTCAAGGGGAAAAAAAGAAACTCACCATGTCCCTGGCTAGAGTAAACTGTTAATATTCTTTTGAAAGAGAGAAAACTGGGTAGAAGATAAATTCACAGTGCTGGCAAGTAAAATCCATTTCCATCATCAACACATGCAATTGTATTTTAGAACACAAAGATGACACTATTCCCTGCACTTAATCCCATTAAAGACTTCAGAATTATTTCCAATGACACTGAGCTTTTTTTCTGTCTCTAGAAACACATGCTGATGTCTAAGGAGGCAGCATGTCACAGGCAGAACTAGATTTATTGCTATTAGTAATGTATTAACTTTTGAACTATCAAGACAACTGAACTGATGACTGACCTTACAGACTAAGAAACTTGATTGTAACTTAAAATCACTATTATCAGACTGCCATGCCTTAAACTATTGACTGGAACATTAAACTACTGCCCAGAGTATTTTGAGATCATCTATTATCATTGTATCTTACCGACTGCAAAGGACTTACTTCTGGCACACAATGTCCGAAGTGGAATTAATCTCAAGGCATAACTTGAATCCAAATAAAATTGACAGCAATACCTGCAAATGTGCTATTCTTAATTTTCCATGTTTAAATAGCTCATTACTGATATTTGAGTTATTCTAGTTCAGAATTATTCAAGACTAACATATGGCTATACTCCTATTTATTAATGTTGTGAAATAAACACTAAGTTATTGCCTTCACGCTTAGTTAAATTTCAATTTGAATTCATGCTAACTTACTTAACGAACCTTCTCCAGGAATAAAGTTTTCAATAAGATTTATTTTCAGTAAAATGTACTGGATTCCATTTAGTAGCATTTTTGCAGCCACTCAGGTGCAGCTCACTGAAAAATTCCTGTGGGTATTACAAAATGCTGACGGCATTCATTGTCTAACTGGCAGTAAACTCTCTAGCTGAGCAAGAAATACAGCAGTCCACAAATGGGTCAAGCTTTCGAAGGAAATACTAACAGAAGAATGGAGCAATAGGAATGACTCAGCACTTGGTTTCTAGTCATCACATTAATTCTCACTCTGAATAAAGCAACCTTACAGACCACTTAAGGGCACTGAAGATTCAGAAGGGAAAATTCACCCTCTCCTACTACTGCCATATACTATGGGATCATATATTCAATGAAGTAGGTACTACTGAACGTAGCCCCAATCATTTTTTGTGGACTCCAGCTGAGCTCACTGCAGTATCATGCTGTATTACTTGCCTTCCACTAGAGTTCTAACACAGTCCTAATAAGTGTTCTCAGCCCTTAAGACTTACAGAGTACTGGCGATGATCACATACTATGCTGCCATGACTGAAGCTATATTCCATAATCATACAAATGAAGCGTTAACATCAAAGCCCAAGAGCTGAGCATGTAGACATAAGCAATACAAAGCAAAAGCCAGAAAACAAAAAAGTTTACTTGTATGTCAGCTTTACATATGTAAGAAAGATGTAATCATATGAGAGGCAATAACTTAGTTTCAAGTCTCAAGTATGAAAACCCAAATCCTTACAAAAGCAAAAGAAAATGTGACATGATGTGGTGGGTTGACCTTCACAGGCTGTCAGGTGCTCACTGAGCTGCTCTATTACTCCCCACCCTTCACAGGACAGGGTGAAGAAAATGAGATACAAAATCTTTGTGGGTTGAAATAAAGGCAATTTAATTTTAAAAAGCAATGACTGTGTGCAGAAGCAAAAGAAATCAGAAGAAGAATTTATCCTCTGCTTTCTATCAGTGGGCAATGAACAGTCATGGCCTAACCCAAGCATCGCAGTAGATGCTTAGGAAGACGAACACCTTAATAAATGCCTCGCTCCCCGCTTTCTCTTAGCTTTTATTGATGAGCGTGTCATATGGTACAGAATATCTCTTTGGGCAGCTTAAATCAGCTGTCCTGGCTATGTACCCTCCCAACCTCTTGCCCATCCCCAATCTACTGGCCTTTTTGGCAGGGGGTTGGGTTTGGAGAGATAGCCTTGATGCAGTGGGCACTGCTTAGCAGAAGCCTGGTACCTTATCAACACCTTTCCAGACACAGATACAGAGTACAACACTGTGATGGCTCCTGTGGGGAAGTTAACTTCCAAATGCATTTCTGTATGAAGAAAGTGTTCATTAAGAACTACTTTTGAGCTCATCTAATTTAAAAAAAAAATTATCCTGTGAACTATTTCTTTGTGTTTCACACAGCAATTAATAATACTGAGCATCAAGCAGGGAAAGGAAAAGCACCTTCCTAAAGAAATTGAAGACCAGGTCAAATGTTTATCTGACTCTAGGAATAGCAATCACAATACTAGGAGGTTCCCTATAAATGACTGGTCATTTTACAGCAGCCAACATGAAAAGCTGGGAGGCAGAGGAATAACGCATGGGATTTTTCTTTGTTTTATATTTAGCATCTTCCTTTTTCTTTCTCTCACTTATTTTGCCTTTCATTGGTGAGAAAAAAAGACATTTTGAATGCCAATTGAAACTGCATGTCAGATGTGGTCTGGACTCCTTGGGGTTTTTACATTCACACATGATTTTACATAATGAGGCACAAAATTGGCCATTCAGGCTCCAGAGATTAAAACAGAACAGCTTTCAAGATAATGGCTCCTATAGCAGGAAGTACATTTCACATAGCCTGATGTTTGTTTAGTCTGGTCATAGCAATAAACAGCAGATTAGTTTTTGTCAACTTATGGATGGTATTCTAGTTTTTCAGATGTTGCTAGAAGCTATTACGACTCTTTTGTCCTCCTGCTTTCCACAATGAAATTGTCTCACATTTATGTGATCACACGGAAACCTGAAAGGAGAATTTCCTGTGTTATTCACTGCATTGGTTTTTTTGTACTGAAAGAGGGCTCTTTTTTCTTCACTTACTAAATAATGACAAAAATGCAAGCATTTGTAAAAAAATCCCACAATCTGACATCTGTTCCAATACTAGCAAACACCCTGTGACATCCCTTGAACTGGAACTGTTTTTGTACAAGTCAGCAATCCTTCTTGTTGACTCATGCTACTGACGTACCTCTGGATTTTCCCATATACTTCAGTGGAGGATTTCTGCAATTAAAATTATTTCCTTACTCAAATTTTCAAATGATGTTTTATACCTGCAAGATCTTCTTTGGAGGAAACCAGTCGAGGAGAGCTGTTACCTGGCTCAATTCTTAAAGATAATCTGGAAAAACAAGTTTTTAGAGAAATTAAAAAAAAAAATTCTCAGTAGAAGTTGAAAGAAATTGCAAAAAGTAATTATTTTGGCAGTGCTAACTAGGAATTTTACTTTCTTGGAAGTGTAGTTATTTATTCTGTGACGTAACAAAACAATAACTTTTTTGAAGTCAATCACTACCTGTCAGAAGAAAGAAACTGTGAGGAAAGTCTATGAAAGCAGAAAGAGAAATCGTTATTTAATCCTCCCTCTCAGTTTAAAAACCTAAGTTCATGTAGTCTTTCGCCTTGGAAAAAAAAACTCAAAAAGTTAGTAATTTAGATACAAACCTAACATTTTATTCCCTCTAAACATGAAAGTGAATTTACTGTTACCATGTCGAAATGTGCACAGAGAAATAGCTATTTAATTACTATAACTTACAGAAAAGAAGCTTAAGAGGGCAAAGTGACCAACACTTAATAGTAAAAGAAGGTAATTAGAAGAAAGCATTACATGCCATGCTGCCTCACTCCATGTGTTTTATTATGTACTCACTCACTCCTGTGTTCTCAGCACTCCAACAAATCTCAATCTCCCAATGCATATCACTTCTGCCATTTCTCAAGTTTAGGCAGTCTTCACTTGACATTCATGGGTCCTTTCCTCTGTACCAGTCTGACAAAAAGGTATGAAGGACTACAATGTTAAGTACATTTTAATGGAATAGGCATAAATCCAAAGGAAATAACTGCTGTCCTTGCACAGCAGTGGACACACACAAAAGCTGGAAGGTTTCAAGATGCAGCACCCTGCTGTGCACCCCAAGGAATGGCTTTCTGACTTCAGATAAAAACATGGAAAGGGGCAGAGGGAGAAGCCCATGACAGCATTTCAAAATATCATGTATGGCTCAGCCATCACTTTCCTTATTACTCTTTATTGGGAATACCTTTCAGTTCCTTCTCTACAATATTCCAACATTGTCAACTATGTTTTAGTGTGAAGTCAGTTAACAAAGCTACGGTCTATTTCATGTTTTCGAATTTCTATTCTTCTGACAGTACTAGATTCTTTTAACTACTCAAAGTAATGTATTTCAAGTAGGTAATGAATCACTCCTTTCCAGGCTACTTTTCTTTCTGTCAACTTGATTTCTGTGACCAGGAAGCAGTAACATAACTCTCCTAGAGAGTTACAATAATACAAGTCAGTACACTATTCAAATATTCATCACATAGGAATTTCTTTCAGTATGGAAAAAAGGCAAAAGAACTTAATGAAGTCCTTCCCTGTAAATAAGGCCCTACTGTGTGAATTTATCTTCCATGTCTGTAGAAATGTTCCAGTTGTGTCCTTTGCACGGTAGTTACTCTTCCATTCATTTTTAAGGCTGATCTGTTCCTCACTATATTCAAGCTTTATTGTTCCCATGCTGTGAGCTTGATTTTTGCAAAGAAAGCTTTTTTTGTTTGTTTGTTGGTTTTTGATTTTTTGTTGTTGTTTTAATAATCTTGTGCAGAAACTGCCACATATGCTATTCAGAAATTTGGGTACTAAGCTCATTTTACCGGGTTAGCTCATATTTGACAAACCAAAGTCCTCAGGCAAAGCAGGCATTTCAAACTGTTTCACAGTTTTTCTCCAAATGGAAGCAGACAACCCTCCTCCTGATAACCCGTCACTGTTCCACAATTGCTAATTTCTTCTATGTCTGTCTGTGCAAGGGAGACGTTACCGGTCCTTTCCCGCATGCCGTGAAAATGGCATTTTTAGTTTCTGCCAGCTTTGAGGAACTCATCTCTGAAGTTCTTTCCTTACCCTGTATCAAAGAAGTTACTCAGTTTTATTAGTCCTCTGTGGCAATAGCCAGAGTTTATTTGGTCACTGTGGAAACATTCATCTAATAAGCCCACTGCTAAAAGATATGATTGCAGTTCAGTCCACGCAAGCAAATAGCTTCTTCTTTTTACAGTGATGTGATTTGTAATGCATTCCTCCTGAAAATTTTTTGCTTGGTTAGAATAAAATGAATTTAAATCTGCATGTAAAGATTAGAGACATATTTATTCTTAAGCATGCTGAACTGAATTGTGCTCATTAAGCAGGTCCAGTCTATAATTTCAGATAACTATTTACAGAATCATGTATTTTTCGTAGCAAGAATGGTAGGACTACCTCACATACCTGATAAGGCCAGAAATCACTTGTCTAATGTCACCATTTTTACCAACTTCATCAGTTTACTGCGTATCAAGCTCTCAGACCCAGTACAACTCTTACATGTTTGAAAAACAGCACAAGTGAAATACCGCCTATGAATATGTACATTAGGGGAAGTGCTATGACCTGCTAACAGATTTAAGGCAAGTGCATTCTTATACCTTCTTTAGTGACAAAAGTGAGATCAACTTCCATGCAACTACTTGCATTATACTGTTTCTCTCTTTCTGTCTAAAATTATTCTTGTAAAGAAGAAAAGGGGAATGTAATAGCACAAAGAAAGACCTAAGACATTTATGCTTTTAACAAGGTTTTAGGAAGAGGCATGCTATGATTATACCATCTAGAAAGCACCTGTGTTGTGTGCTGCACTTAGAAATTCACTAACAGAGCAATAAATGAGTCTTCAGTGCTACAAAATGAGATTACATCACTCTCCACTGGTCATCTCCTCAGAATATGTGAAGTTAGATAATGTTGGTTATCTGTTTGGTTATGTTAAACTGCAGTCTGAATCTTAGCTCTTTCCAAGTCTCTGACAGTTTGGACATCGACTTCCATGATGCCAGAATTCTGCAATGTTTCCAGAAAAACTAGAATGGAATTTAGCTATTTTCAACCTAGGAAAATACAGGATGTATTAAAAGAAGAACAAATAAATGCAAGCCTAAATATATTTTTGGTAAATATAAAATACTCATGCTGACATGTTTATATTTAAAATAAACTGTTGAGAAAAGGGAATATATTCCAACACGAGATGTCATTCCTGAGCCACCTTCTCTTCTATCCCCCCTCTCCTCCAGAAGGCTGGAAACAGTCAAAAACATTCTTTATTTCAAAGAAGAGATACTGACAGTCAGTACAGTTTCAACCAGTCCTGGCTTGTTTGTCACCACTCAAACTCAGTTTTGCAATTCCTCTGACACTCCATTTTCCATGGAGCAGCACAAGTTCCACACATGCACACACATGCTCAGTGTCTCCCAAACAGGACTCCTGGAGCCAGAATCTGTGGCCCCTGAGAGGCTTAGTGTGATACTTTCAAGAGATCAGTGCAGACTTTGAGACCTGATGTGCTTACCACTGATGTGCATCATCCATATCCTCACATACCTAATGACATTCTCACAGCTGACTGCCCAATGTCATTCACTAGCATTACTTTAAATAAAAAACTGCCTTGGTTCCAGCATGCCTAATAAACCACTTGTAACTCATAAAGACACTATTTAAGTGTTTGCCCCTGCATATCATCAGAAATTCATCTTGGAAGTCACTATATTCATCCAATATCACAGTACTTTTAGGATTTCTTTTTTGTTTCAGGAATTCTTTTCAAAAAACAAATCTTTGTTTTACCATGGTAAGGAAGCCTAGTTTTAGTGCATGGTCTAAATGCTGACATATGAAATTTCAACATTCCAAAATTATACTGCAAGAGTTCAGCTAAGAGACACGTCAGGATAAATCCTAGGTATCAGCCTCAGAAACTGCCCACAAGAAACTGAAATTTCAAAGCTGAGGAGTTAGTATTAACAATCTGAGGTGAAACGAAAATTAAAAGTAAAATCTCTAGGAAGAAAAATCAGCATGGAGATTCCCTGAATTAACAAACACCAATCTACCATTGGGAATTAAGACAAAGCTTCTACAGAATAGGCACAGGAAGAGTATGGGAAAGCTTTATTCCTGGATAGTAGGAAGATGACTGAACAATTTCTGGTTTTTTTTAAGCCTGATACTCAAAATATTTTCTGGAACATGTTAGGGCTGGTATGCTCTGCAAAGTAAGATGGACGGACCTCTATTACACTATGCTGCTGGGCCTTACAGCTCATTTTAGAGTAACCTTTCTGGTAAGCAGGAAAAGAGGAACCTAACATAATGCAGAAAATAAAATAGGGAGTCAGTCTTGAACATAGTTCTCTTTCATGGAAGTATGCTCTCCAGTACAGGACGGAACCACTGCTAGGATAGTAAAGCCACTGTTACTCAATTTTTCATATCTAAAGCAAGTGAATAAAGACAAAGAATAGTCTTACACGGAAATTTAGCTGCTCCATGAGGAGGCTGAACAAAACTTATTCGTCTTTGCTGAAACAAGGATGATGTTAGTCACAACAAAACACTGCAGTCCTCAAAGCTGTCCCTCAGGGCATTTCTGACCATTATCTGCATACCAAACAAGATGAGTCTGGCATATCTGGAACATTTTGGGCTGCCTGTCTAGCATTTAAACAGTAGGTCCTGTGACAGTTGGTCAAGCAACAGTAGGTTGCTGGAAGCTTCACTGTCCCCATGCATCCCCCAATATTCTCCTGGAGAGGCTGCAGTGCATGGCTTGGACAGGTGCACTCTTCACTGGGAAACATGTGGTTGGATGGCTGGGCCCAGAGAGTGGTGGGGAATGGTGCCACATCCAGTTGGGGCCAGTCCCTAGTGGGGTTCCCCACAGCTCAGTATTGGGCCCAGTCCTATTTAACATCATTGTTGATGATCTGGACAAGAAGATCAAGTGCATTCTTGGTAAGTTCATGGATGACACTAAGTTGGGTGAGAGTGTTGATCTGCTAGAGAGTAGGAATGCTCTGCAGAAGGATCTGGACAGGCTGAATCGATGGGCTGAGATCAACGATGTGAGGTCCAACAAGGTGAAGTGCTGGTTCCTGAAATTCAGTTACAACAACCCCATCCATTGCTACAGGATGGGGAAGAGCGGCTGGAGAGAGGTCCAGCAGAAAAGGACCTAGGGGTGCTGATCGACAGCAGCTGAACATATGCCCAGGTGGGCAAGAAGGCCAGTGGCATCCTGGCCTGTATCAAAAATACCGTGGGCAGCAGGACTAGGGAAGTGATTGCCCCTCTGTACTGGTGAGGCCAAAACTTGAATCCTGGATTCAGTTCTGGGAACTGCAAGGAAGATGTTGAGGCACTGCAGCGTGTCCAGAGAAGGGCAACAAAGCTGGGAAAGGGTCTAAAGGATAAGTCATATGAGGAGCAGCTGAGGGAACTGGTGGGACTTAGCCTGGAGAAAAGGAGGCTCAAGGGGGACCTTCTCTACAATTCCCTGACTGGAGGGTACAGCCAGCTGGGGGGTCGGCCTCTTCTCTCAGGCAACCAGCAACAGGTCAAGAGGGAATGGACTCAAACTGTGCCAGGGGAGGTTCAGGTTGGACATTAGGAAGAACTTCTCCACAAAAGAGGTTGTCAGGCATTAGGAGGGGCTGACCAGGGAGGTAGTGAAATCATCATCCCTGGAAGTGTTCAAGAAACAACTGGATGTGGCATTCAGTTTACCTAGTCAAGTTGACAAGGTGGTGATCGGTCAAAGGTTGAACTTGATGATCATGGAGGTCTTTTCCACCCTTAGTGATTCCATGCTTCTATGATTCTGTTCTGACTGCAGAAGAGGCAGTCAAGCCACAACTACAGCTACTGAACCATATGGCCACTGGCTCACTACGAATCTCATACTAACAGTGAAAGTTTTCTTCTGCCCCGCCTTTCACCACAATTCTTGGTGGAAAAGGTCCAGGGACTATAGCTGCCTGGGAGGCTTATTGAAGATGAACTGCAACCAATTTTCACTGTTACAAGTACTAATGTAAGTACTAATACTTAATATAAGTACTAAGCACCTGCCATTTAATTCCTGTTCCCATAGGACTGGAACTAACGTGGTACAGCTAGCACATCTATAGCACCAGCACTTCTAGGAGTCAGTATAACCTTTTAATTGCCTATTAATTTCTCTTGAATGTTTTCCCATAGCATCTTGCCTATCTGAACCTAAATTTGAACTGATTTTTCTGTAAAAAATCATCTTACTACTATATTGCCTAATATGCTCTGAAGAACCAAATTATAGGCATAGATAGCAGCCTGATTGTCCTGTCCTGTTCTGTGTAGACAGATAATATTGTAATACAAATAACAGTCTTCAAGCTGGTTTCACTCAAAAAACAACTGTGAGAATACAAGGCCTGACCTAATGATGGCAAAAGTCAGCAAAAAAATTTGTAGGAATGGTGTAAAGGTACGTCTGGTTAGGAGAGGATGTGGCATTGCGCCACAATGTTATATACTGCTAAAACTGAGCAGCTTCTGCAGAAAACAGTATACGGGCTGAGCAAGAAAGATCTGTTATTTTTAGCATATGAGATCATTGTCAGGGGTTTTCTGGAGCATTCCTGCTTGCTGACAAGCATGAACCTAAAGGAAGCAATTGGACTGGCACAAAAAATTGTAGAGAAAAGCTTTGTTTATATAAAGTGGCTGCCATATTTTCCTTTCCAGTGTAGTTGAGGTTCTCATTTGGCAAAACGTGTGTTGGGATTCTGCCAATACATTTTAGGACAGCTATCTAAGTGTCTCTCCCTGACAGCCTGGTACTGAGATAGTTCTGTTCTTCATGCCAAAGGTCACACATACCTCTCTGCAGAGAGCACTAATGCTGTCCCTGGCTCAAAAAGAGCAGTCACTGCAAAGAAAAAGAGGGAAGAGATTCTTACCCACTCTAAAAACTTAGTACTCTCCGCATTCTTAAGGCTTACAGTTTCTTCTGGCATGGGACCAGAAAATACTATGAAACTAAAGATCCATTTAGGGAAACTGAGAGGAAAATGTGAAATCAAATATTCAAAACAAATTCTGAAAACTTCTTACCAAGTGCAAAAAGGGAAGAGGAATGAGTTTTCTTTAAGGGTAGATGTGATGAGTTTTGATTAATTTAAATTAATTAATTAAAAAAAAAATTTAAAGTTTTATTCTGATGAAACAAACATGGTAGAAAAAGATCAAAGTTCTCCAATGTATATGAGCTGTAGCAACTTTCCTGGGGTAAGAATCAAATCTTTCCCTCTTTTTAATACCTTTTGTGACTTTCGTCCAGTTTTTCCTTGCCACAGTGAAGCCTGGAAAGAAAACCACTAAACTTGATTGAATTAATCTCACAAATAACTAAATCCAAAGAAAAAGTCTTAAATTATCTTTAAGATAGATCAAATACCTTCAAGCATTATCAGCAAGGTTGCTGCTAAAGTCACATTAATATTCAAATTTAAAATGGAATTACTTCTAGTTTTTACAAATATTATGTTATGGTATCATATGCTTATGGAAAGCACTTGTTTAATTAATTTTTTCTGAAGTACAGTTCATGAAAGCTGTTGTATACATGGTGTTAACACTGTTGCATCATCAGGAAACTCCATCTAAAAATCAAATTGAATAATACAAGCACTTTCTTTAATCCAATCCAGGGGTTGTAAAGCCTCTACTAACTACAATTCTTCACCTTTACCAATGACTACTTAGTTTAATTTTTCTCTGTCTTCAGAACTTTAATGAAGCACGGAAGTATGTGGGAAATTAGTAAATAATGACCATTTGTTAAATTTTAACACAGATTTAAAACTCAGACTACCCTTAACAAAAGTCTTGGACTGCTTGACCTTTTCAAAGGCCGTGTGCACTGCTCATGGTCAGTGTGCATCTCTTGCACAATGTGTCTATGTGTGAAACATATACAATGTCATGAAACTGAATAAAGGAAGAATGTACACATTCTACCATCAGTACTCTGGCAGGAATTCTAATTCCATGGAGCAGATAAATTTTGCCATGACGACATTAAACACATTCTTTTTTTTTCCAAATCATTTTCCTACAGAAACATCACTATTCTTAGTATCTGGGATCAATCAGACACAAATGCACAAAGATCTCACACCATCACCAAGCACGAGTTTTTGCAGTGAATGACCCAGTGCTCTTTCAGCTTCTTTTGCGGAAGTTTACCCTAAGCAAGGTGACAAATTTTAGATCTTTTATCTCTATTTGAAGTACGCCCTAATAATACTTTGAGACATTCCAAAATAACACTGTGTCTGAATGCTTTTACTTTTAGAACTATTCTCTCAGGGAAAGCAAAGTTTCCACACACATTCATCACAAGAATTCCTATCGACAGATCTGGTCAAGGTATATTCCTGCATACCCTGCGGCTGGAGCCAGAGCTCAGAGGAACAGCTGGAGTTACCAGCAACTCAGCTATATTCAAAATCAAAAAGACAAATTGTCTGACCCATGTTAAGCTAAAATATGGGTTGTCTCTGTTATGATGACACCTTTTTTTCCATCTCAGCAGAAGGACGCATCTGTATGCCAGCAGTGTCACCACTAATCGCAGCAAAATGTAAATGGTTCGTGCAGGTCACTCTTCATATGCTTGTGTACATGACCCCACACTGGTAATGCACCGTCTTCTGATTACTGAATATGCTCTTTTCACAAACACTAACTGGTAGCCTTCATTTCACTAAATGATCAGGTTTCAACTTAAAATTATTTAGTTATTTGTCTCACTACTCTGAACAAGAAGAGGTTCCAGAATTCCATTACTCTGATAGTTACAAACCGTATTTCAACATTTAGCTTCTAAAATTTTCTATGCATTTTATCCTTGTGCTACCATTACAATTTCATTTAAATTGCTTTTTACCCTCCCCATTTTCTTCCAGCTGTGTTTATACATAGTGATTCTCTTACCTAAACTTCTCCTTTCCTAGACTAAGGACCAACCTAGTTCTTTACATCTGGTGTCACAAGATAGATTTTATTCATCTGACTGCACCAGCATTTATTTAAACCTTCAAGCATGCAAGCATGGATGGGCAGAACTGCATACAATGCTCCATGTAAGCTCTCACCGGCTCCTTCTGAAGCAGTATAAACAACTCTATTTTTTCATAGAAACACTATATTTGATAGGGAGTTGGGATGAATTAGTCCTTTCATGGCTGTATCTCACTTGTGACTGCTATCAACTGATCAACACCATAAACTAACGTTAGAATAATTGTATAACATTTTGGGGTTTGTGTCACTATCACTTTAGTCATCAGGTCATCAGATTCTTCCTTTGTGATATCCAAACCATGTTCTACTTCAATGAACCCTTCCATCACTGTTTTATTAGCATATGGTACAAGTACACATAAATTCTGAGACAAAGTTTTTAATTGAAGTATTTAACAAAACTGGTAACAAGACTGGTTTTAAATAAGTTCATTACCAACCCTGCTCTCTAAAACATACGCTAAAATATTTTATACTAGCATCGTATTACTGAACATATGTTTGCCTTGAATACTTCAAATTCTGCTCACCTAAATACTCTATTTGACAATAGCTAATTGTATAGCATTGCATCTACCTTGGTTGAGGTATTTAAAACCTTGGCTGCTAGGCCTATGACTTAATTTGCTAGTTCTTTCAGAATTATTGGCCAGAGATTTTCACTTCCTTTAACTGGAGCACATTCACATACTGACCGATGTGCTCTTTCTGGTGTCTGCTTCAAACCTCTGGGTGGGTTAACTCTTCTCCAGGTCTTTTGTAAACATTGCTTTAACATGCTTAAACCCTCAAATTGTAAGTATTAACTTATTAAACTAATAACTTGAAATTGGTAGATGTTCTTAATGTATTATTTATAATGCCATAGAGTCAATACTGGACATCTTGGAGACGACTTTAGGGTTATTGAACAAAATTCCCAGAACACAATCATCATGTAATAGAATAAAGACTAGATTTTCATCTACTCTGAACTGCTAACTGTTACTTTTCACTGTTACATTTCACTTTGTAAATCTGCTTATAGTCATAGAGAAAGACTGTAATTCTGGATTTTACTTAGCAGAAACACCCTAAAACATCTTCAGCCAAGGGCTTTTTGTTCAGCTGTTAATAAAACTAATGCCTAAGTAATCTTTCTGTTGAATTTCAAAATGCCTGAAGAAAAGAACAGTACTTACTTGTAATTGTCATCTTCTACAAATTTCTGAAGTTCTTCAATGTAACGGACAGATTTCAAATACTTTTGCACATGGGGAAGTGTTGTGAGATGATCTGTGGAGTGTTCAAACAAACAAACAAAAAACACAAACATTTATGTCGTCCAAAATTAATTATTATTTCAGGGTTTTTTTTCTGGTTCCTACGATACCTTCACGGAAACAGAATTTGAACCTCTCAGTTGTTAAAGAAAATATAGATGCATTTCATCATCATGAAAGCTCATGGATTTTATTAGATGCTATCTCACTGGTGGAAAAAAATTATCTGCTGCAAAACCTGCTTGAATTTTGTGTTCATTGTTCTGGGGAAAATCAAAGCCTGCGGCCATAGCTATTAGTGGTTCTCATATGTCCAAGAACTGAGGAGACTTAAAAGTTATTAAGTAACTAATTAATAATTACAGTCCTGAATACCAAGAATGGAAGACACTAACTTCAGAATGACAGAAAAACCTCTTGACACATGGTGCATGGACAGGAATATGCCTTGTAGTACCTAACTTAACTTTTGTGCTCTTGTAAAAATAACTGTTTTAAAGGCACCCATTATCTCAGAATATTGTTTCAAGGCCGTATTTTAATTTTCATCCTGATTTTAACAAAAGCACTCAAAATTAATGCATTGCACTGCAGGAAGCTACCAAAACTGTTAAAAGGAAAGAGTCAATGAAATAATGAGGTTTCTTTGTCATCCAAAGTATTCAGAGACAAAATGAAACTCACAATAAGAAAATAACACCTGAATAATTTAGCTATTAAGAATCCTATGTTATTATGCCTAGTTCCTACCTCTAAATACTTTGAAATACCGAAGTTGACAAAAAAGGACAAGGGCTGGATACTCAAGCATACACAGTTAACATCTCATCTTGTTTTTTAACAATCTAAAAATCTTTTTTTTTGTAAGCTCTCCAAAACTGCAGCTTTTAAATTTTCTGAATTTACTTCATTGTTTAGCTGCACTCAAGGCTTTTCAGCTCGTTACATGTTCAAGCAATGAAAAGTCACGCTAAGTCACCACGAGTACACTGAGTATTCATTAAGATACCAAAACCAGCACATTTCTTGATATACAGCTTCACTAGCAGGCTAGAATTGCAGAAATTATTTTTAGAGTAAAATCCTGTTAACAGAAAGAAACAATCCCTTGTTTTCCTGACTTCATCCAGGAGTGACATACATGGAAAAGCTTAGCACAGTTGAACAACTGCTGTATAGACTGAAATATTTGTATTTCATTTTGTAAACCTATCACCAGGATGCTAACAACAGAATGATAACCAAATAAACACATTCCACACTCTAAGACATCGTATCTACTGCAAAGTAAAAGGATGATACTAAGATAATTCTCTCTGATTGCCTCTGGTGGAAACAGAATATAATGCAAATGCAATAGTTTCACTTGAAAGTATGTCATTTGTAGCCCACATGTAGCAGTAAACTCTATACAACCTCTGTTACAGCTCTTAAAATTTAGGATACATGCTTATCTGCCCAATTTACTGGTAAGACTGAAGCTACACAGAAGTGGAAGCTACATCACTTACTAGTGTTCAACTCTACCAATGTCAGCCTCTTGTGTTCCCTCGGGGCCAAAATCTGCTTCCACAATTTTGCACTAAAGAAATTTTAGTTAAGGCTTGATAGGCACAACAAAATTTACCAACCATAGTTGCAGGATACTTGCAGATCAGCTATTATTCGGAGAATATTGTTCATTTGATTGGATCTTTGTTCATTCTCCATTATGCTGTCTGAAGCAGGATATGCAGAATCAATGTAGATTAAATCCAGCAGATAAATTCCTGAAACAAACAAATCAATCGACCAATTGTTCTAGTGTTTCAAACAGAAACAGTTGCAAAGTTTTTAATGAACATAGCAGCCAGAAGTTGTTTACCCCCACTGTGGTCTGGGCCCATTAAACAAAGGAGAGCTTGGTATTTGCATTTTGAAAAATTCCATAATTACTGCTTGAGTTCTATGACACCTCTTAAAAAGACAGAAAAGCCTTCTTGCACTTAGCCTACTGCCTACTACGAGCAATTTTCAGGACCATAACAAGGAGACTAAAAAAAGAGTGAGAGCTGCCCCAACCGGTGGAGCTGACAGTGGGGGGACACAATGCTGCTGGCCCCCATGACCAGAGCCCACTGCAATGCTTCCTGGGTCTGCCACCAGCCTGGAAGAACTCCATTAACTTTTCTGCCCTGAGACTTAGGAATACTTTACAGAAATCCCTTGCAAGACTTTTTCTCACTCAAGCTGAGCTCGCCACATATCTGTTTCTTCAGATCTCTGCCACCTTGACCAGTACGTTGCTCATTGGATAACACTGTGTTATGTCCAGTGTTAGCCGGGCTGCAATACCTAATTTCTTTAGGTTTTTAGCTTATTCATTCATGCATTCTGGAAAAGCCTCACACTGCTTAGGGAGGAATGAATGAAGAAATCATATGACCTGTCATTGAAAACTGAAGAAACAGACAAAGAGGCAGCAACAAGCCAGAACAAACTCAGTTTGTTATGAACTGTTAAATGCTTTGCTTGGAAACCATAAGGCCATAACTAAACTGTCTCTCAAGTCCCCAGCAATCTGTGAATTTGGACTGTGAAAGAACCATATGCCCGTTAGACCCACCGACATGATAAACAGGAGAGTGCTCCAGTGACCAAAGGTAATTTAATAATCCTACCA
Organism: Rhagologus leucostigma; assembly: GCA_013397725.1. Classification (NCBI taxonomy): domain Eukaryota; kingdom Metazoa; phylum Chordata; class Aves; order Passeriformes; genus Rhagologus; species Rhagologus leucostigma. Next base: position 106,036 of record VZTD01003657.1, read on the forward strand.
AAACCGAAAGGGACATTTAGACCTTTTAAATGAGTGGAATAGAGCTGGATTAACAACTCAACAACATACAAACCAACTGGAATTTCCAGTCACGCTGGAGTTAAAGAAAAAAGATGCTTAGAAATCAGGTCAAGTTTTACAGTCCAGTTTAACTTCCTGCAATGACACAGATCAGTCCTTCAAAAATTTTCTTCCCATATTAAAAATCCTCTCTTGAAGAAGTAATATATCTCATAAATATGAGTACAGTTTATAAAGCAGAGGTTCATATGACTCAGACTACCTTAACAGTTTTATCTTAAGAGTAACCTGGGGTATTTATTGCTTTCTCCCAAAAAGTACCTTCTAAAAACCATTCTCAACTTATCTTCATTTTTATCTCTACACATTTCTATCTCTAGAAAGACAGAATGATGTATCATCAAAAGTTATGAATGTTTTCAGTAGTTGTTTTATTTGCTCTATTTTCTTAAAACAAAATGAAACAAAAACCCCTATGTTTTTGTAATTTATATTGGTAGTCTGCAGTTCTGGACCTACTGATTAAGTACGCCGATGTGATTCTACTTCTCTCAGCTACAGTAATATCCCAAGCCAAAGGACGAATGAGTTTAAAGGAAGAGGGAATAATGGGGGTTTGCTTTCCTAGATTATCAAAATATATACACAAGCAGAGAGGTAAAAAGCAAAAAAAGTATGACTTTATCTGATTAGAAGACAATTTTCTACAAGTTTGTCAAGGGCAGCAATACCTGCTCTTTCTTTGTCCTTTTTCACTCTTGTGAAAATAAGGTATTAGTCATACCAGTTTATTACATCTCATACCAAATTTCACATATCACACTACAGAAACATAAACAGCACTTTTGTCCTGCTTTGTTTCCACATCTCAGTCTTAGATTTTAGAGGGGAAAAAACAACCCCAATTATTATTTTCAGCTTTTCTGAACTTATCCATTACAAAGGGTTCAGCCACACCGGGAACTGCTTCAGCCATCACCCCACACACTCGAGAGATCCTAACACCTACACATGGCCAGCATGGACCAGGCACCTTACACCTCAGAATGAGGGAAGAACTCCAGTTTCCGTAGTATTAAAGTGGCTCTGTAGCAGTTTAGTGTTGAGCAAATCCTGAGTCCTCAAGGTTTTGCAGTGGCCTAGAGATCCTACCTAGACTGAAGTTCCAAACAGCAGCTCTTCACTGTCCCCTATTGTCACATCACAACGTAGTGGCACATCAAAACGTAGTTAAGAGTTATAGCCGTAAAAATTCTATTTGCTCATAGCCTCTACACTGTGACATGCCTTATGGCAGCCTGTGTCAAGGCCACTTTCCAGCTATTTTGAGCAAGTCTGCAGCTATTCTCATTGATATCAAAGCTATAAACACTTCCACTCTCTAGCAGTGGTTGTAAGCATTTTTTCAGGACAAAGAATCTATTTTCCAGGACAACATAAAGATGAGGACCAACAAGATATACAAGCATCAAAAAGGATGAAAGGGTGTTAGCCTAGGCCCTGTAAATTCCAAATAAAAGTGTAAGTAAATGGGCTTTTGGTAGGTAATGGGGTGCAGGAAGAAAAAACCCAAACTGATAGATGTCAAAAAAATTGAATGCAATATGCTAGAATATAAAAGGACACACTTTTTGTAACTACACACCAAGCTACACCTTTCTCATATTGTTCCGCTCCCTCCCTCCCTCCCTTTAAAGCAAGAAGGATAATTAGGATTTTATTATTTTTTTTTAAATCTGGGCAGTGATATTTTAAACTCTTCTATATATATGATGTGATAATAGCTATAGATAAGAATCAGTTTATTTTGCACAGAGGAATGACAAAATTATTCCCTTCAGCAAAAGACTTCAAGACCCGTTTCTCAAAGGAAAGCCTCAGGGCTGCCCCATGCCAAAGCAAACACACAGCACTAGCTTCTCAAACTTTGGCTCACATTTGTGCTACTGTGCACTGAAAAAAGCTAAGATGTGAAGCCATCGGGATATTTTCCAGAGAGTGAGCTCATGGGCAGCTTCTTCCACAGGCAAGTTTCATTTTCCATTGATACTCACATTTCTCCATTGTCACCAGAAGTAATTTTGCAGCTGGATATCGTATGCAGACAACAGTGTTCATTCATTTATGGTATTATGGAAGTAACAACACATACTAAGGAAAAGCAAGGCCAAATAATCCAGGACTAAATTTATTAATGAAAATTACTCTGTGTAAAGGGGACTAACTATTTTTAAGTTGGCAAAAGAAAACCAAATGTGTAACACTAACACCAAGCTTTTAAACTTCTACTGGAGAGATCAAACAAAGCAGTAACATTAGTAAAAGTTTAAGGACAGGAAAAAATTTGTAAGACAAAAAAGTGAACTTGAAATGTAGTAGTCAATGCCACCCAGATAGTACATTTTGAGTGCTCCATCCACCAGACAACAACTTCCAAGGCCAAATATTACTAAAAAAATACTTATGGAGAACAGCAGTGTTCAGCAGGATGCAAACCTAAGTCTGTATATTTGTGTCTTGATTCACAGTTAAGCTTCTCCTATCATTTTATTTATTCAATACTCAAGGCTTCTGAGAAAGTAGCACTGAGACAGATAATAAATAAGCATATTTTGGAGTTGATGGGTACTAACAAAGAGGTCTTAAGAAAAATATTCCCAAGCCTTCGAAAATCAGTGGTTATTCAGCTTCACCCAGTTCTGAGGAACCTGAGCTGCAGCATGTAAGCTTTAAAATGGTCACAAACAACTACGGTGTGTAATTTGTTCCTCATTAAGAAAGACTGACATAACATGCTATGAAAGACAAAACACTTTCAGTCCAGTAAATCACACGTACAAAGTCATACTAATGAGAAAAGCTGGGCAGGTATTACTTTAAACAGCAGTAACAGAAATAAAGAGAAATCTGTTTTTTAAGGCACTTGCCTGCAAGTCAGAAAGTCTGGGTTCAAGTTTTCTGTTCTGTCACAGATTTCTCTGACCTGAGCAGCACCATTTACCACTTAACATTTTTACCACTTAACAATTCAGAATTTCAGATCTCTTTGGGGGTTTATGACAATATGCAGGCACAAGATGTAACCCAAAACTTACCGTACCTAAAATTGTTTCACAAATATACACTGTTGTAAAACTGATCATAAAAAAATCTGTGCAGATAAAGACTGAAAATTTGCATCTTTCTCAACTGTGTCTTTTCTATTTTTTTAAACTTTTTTTGTAATGAATATAAAACTGTATTGTAAAGTACTAAGGCTAACAAACCAAAAATTAGGTGGTTAAACCACACCACTACTGCATACTTGATATATACTTTCATGCATAGTGGTCCGTTAAGAGTCTGTGCAATTCTGCAAATGCAAGTAAGCCAGGAAACAGCTGCTGTATGATATTTTTGTCAGTCAGACATTCACTACTTTGCAACAAAGAATAATTAGCTGATGGAGAAGTATTTCACACCAGCCTGGGGACTTCAATTTATTATTCTTAAGGTAACATTTTGAACAAGTACTATCACATTTATTTGGTAAATTGTACTAATACTGTGAAAACCACAAACTGTAAAAGGAGGTAAAAAAAAGTTATATGTTTTAATGAACAATTTAGTTCCCTACTTACAATCATGTACACTTCTAAAGATATTCACAGCCCCTGAATGCACATATGCTGCCATGTAACACGGATACCTGGGCACAGAGCATTCCTTCAGTACAGGAAGCAGTGTCTGCAAGACATGCAGTAACTGGCACACATAAAAGAAGAGAATCTATGGAAAGTAATTATTTTCCATTTTTGCTCCTCACAAATTGAATAATGACACTGGTTTGATAGGAGAGCCAGAACAGACAAGGATATGTTTCCAATTTGTAGTCAACTATATTTATGAAAGCATTTTCCTACATACAGTAGTGTGGTTGTATCACACTGAACAAAGTAGAGGACAGAGGGACAGTAACTTATCAATTAACTATGTGGTAGAAAGTCCAAATTACTACAGTCAGCAGTTTGTAAAACCAAAGACACCATTGTTAGGAGATTAGCTCATAGGCAAAAAAGCCAACTGTTTTGTGGTATCGCTGGTTTCAAGACGACTGGATATTTTCCATGAATTAAAGGCTGGAAAAATTTTCTACAAAACCAAATGCATATACTGGTTAACCTTGGTAGGATTCAGAATACTCAAAAAAAACCTGGAGACAAACCTTTGCTAAGGCAACACCATGTGATTTGTAACAGAATACAGAAATGTATTCATCACAAATGTCTCAAGAGAGACATTACACAATTACTACATGGTCCCAGGGATGACCATCAAGGTGATTACAGGATTGGAAAGCTTGTCGTAGGAAAAAAGGCTAAAGGAATTGGGTTTGTTCAGCTTAGAGTAGTGAAGGGGCAGGAAGGGAACCTAACTGCTCTTCCAGTACCTACAAAGCAGTCACAGGGAAGATGGAAATACTCTCTCCAGAGTGATAGCAACAGGTCAAGAAGTGATAGGGGACATTCTATCTGCATATAAGCAAATTTCTTCTCTGCGAATACACTTAAATATTGAAATAAGTTTCCCAGAGGAGGAGAGCAATTTCCCTTGCTGGAAATATTCAAGATATGGCTTGACTGGACCCTGGATAATGTAATTTATGGCCCTGCTTTCCACAGAAGGTAGACCAGATGATATTCAAGGGTCTCTTCCAGCCACAACTCTATTGTTCTATGACAAGTTTGATAAATGTGTGTGCCGGTTTGGCCAAAATCTAGTAATATAGCCCCTGAGAGAAAACCAGGTTGCAACCACCCTAGCCTATACATGCATATCCATTATTGCAGGGGAGTTTGGAGTATAGCAGTTATATGAACTAATTTGCTGCAGCAGGAAGGGTCTGTGTGTACAAGCAGACAATGGACTCTGATTTTAACTGTGAATAAAACAAGTACTTCAAGCAATCTATTTTATCATGAGATATAAGCAAAATTTACCTTACAAAAAAGCAGAGCTAGAGAGACCAGCTTATTTTGGCTCAATCAGCCTCAGCAACATCAACTTACAAAATTAAAATTTGATGTTGATCCCATGGTCTTTCCTGAATAACCTCACCCTACTGAATCACTGGATTTAATCATCCCACATTTGTCACTACAGCAATGAAGCCTAACATAGAAAAACAGATCAGCAAGTGCAGCAAAACCCAAGCAACTTTCAAACTAAAATACCAGTGCGTGAAAGAAAATGTTACCAAGAACTCAACTGGAATTACATTCAAGAAGTTGTACCCCAAATGATCTCTGACTGGTGAAAATCATTTTATTATCCACTGAAACAGGCTAAAAAATTCTGAAGCGGTCTGCAGCCTTCTACCAAAGCTTTCCCCCTAAACAAATCAGATTTTCTCCAGAATACTGCCAAATTTTTTTTCATTTTTCCCCAAAACCCAGCTATTTCCTAATGCTTTTCCCATGAATCAGAAAAAATACATTACATAAGATTAAATGCTCTAAGAGTGACGCATTGTAACATTTTTAAACATATGCTATCCAGTGTCAGAAAGCAGAAAATGCTTCAAAAAAGACTATAGGAAAAAGGCAAAGGTACAATAGCTGTTTTCCAGATGTTGCTTCCTGTCAGCAGCAAGTGGTGGTTAGGGACTTCCTGAGATAGATCTTATATAAACACTTTTGGGTTTAAGTCTGGGTGGTAATTTTTCTTTACAATGTTTTTTCTCTGGATCCATCCATTTTTTCTTTTCCCTGCTATTCCTACAAAAACCCTTTTCTTTTTTTAGTTTTTGGGTTTGAAAGATCTTGTGGCAAATGAATCCAGCAATTGAACTGCACCCTGTCAGGAAAAACAATCTGTTTGTTTTCTCAAAGTTTACCTTTTTAATATTGGCACATTCTTACCTCTTTCTGCTTACCTTGAATTTCTGATCACTGACTCAAAGTTAATTTTTACGACCAGATGTTTTATAGTATTTTCACTCATTCTCAAAGCCAAGTCTCTCAAACCACTCATTGCCAACTGTATTACACTGCTGAAGACAACTGTCAGATTTCACAGCCAGAAATAACTGGATGTTAGTACCTTTCTGCTAGTAGGATGTTTTATCTCTTATCATAGACTTTAATGCAAGCTGATCTCCCAAGATTCTCAGTATGAAAGACAAATCAACTATGAAATCTTCTGCAAATCACATCATTCAGCCTAAAGCCTTTAAAAAAACCCAATGAACTGCACTTTACAGTATTATAAATCCAAGGAAAAGGTATGCCCATTTGGTCCAAGCAGAATGTCCACATAAACACAAATCCCATTTTTCTCTTCAGTCCTTCCCAAAGAGCAAACACCTAATGTCATCCAAACAATTCAGATATCCTACAAACACTTGACACATTCAAATAAAAGCTCCCTGTCATCTATCAAGTTGGCACAGCTTCTCTTTTTCCCTGTAGACAAAACTGCAACAGGTTGAAGAAATAAACTTTGTCATATTTGGAACAAACCAGACACAAAAGCTTACAGGAACAGGTTATTTAGACAGCTTTTCAGAGGCAAAAAAGCACTCAGTACTTAATCAAAAGGCTGATCTGTATAATAATATGTTTCTTGTTCAGCAAAGATGACAGTCAAAGAAACAGAGTTTGGCTATTTTTGATTTTTCAAATATTTTTATTTATAACGCAATTACCTGTAAGAGAACACTAATGACTCAAAAAATACACCACAAGGGAAGTCTCTAGGCTCCTTTACTGAGTAAAAATTTTAGGCATTTAACTGCACTTATTTAAGTGCCCTAAAATCAATGGACCTAAACTATATGTTAAAGAGTTTAAAAGTGGTTATGGATACTTTATAAATATGGTCCTAAATAAACAACCTCATCCTCAGGAAATCGTTTTTTCAAGAACCTTGGTGCTGCGGGGCATAACTGCAAGTTAGAAACTTGTATTTTCCTACAAAAGCAAAGAATCTAAAACTGTTTATTTAAAAATTAAAACTAAATACTCCACCCAAATAGTAATCTAGATAGGGAATCACCTATCTAGCTCTACAAGTAGTTAGGAATTGGAGAAACTGATCAGGAAACCATGACAGGAAACAACCACTCTAATATCCTGGCAAACACTCATGGAAACCCACTCCCTTCGCTCTTCCTGCTCCCACCTCCCTCCTTTGAGCAGCTCTGTGTATCCTAGGCTGAAAAAGCACCTCGGGAAGGAAGGAGTGTGAATCATACACATATTGAGAGAAGTTTAATGAGAATATCGCTAAATCTGTCAAAAATTAATAGAACTTAGAATAGATCACTTTCTGGTTCTATTAAGCCAGCTTTTTCAGTACAAAACTGGTACATTGGAAAAGCTTTGGACTGCTTTAATTTCAAGCATCCAGACTATGCTACTAACTAGCACTGAAATGACCACTCCAGTCAGTGGTCCTCTCTCTTTAGAATAGAAAGGAATAAGCTTCTGAGTTAAAATAGAAAATAATGGCAACACAACAACAGTAAATAATTACAGGCACTAATACTCCTTGAAGGAATCACAGACCATACAGGAAAGGTACAAGAAACTTAAAAAGCCTAAGGTGTACTGAATTGCTAGTGTAATATAGTTAGACGTGGGGTTTTTTTCTGACATTCACTTTTATGATGGAAATAATTTATCATTATAATAGCAACCACTTGTTCATGTTTTAACTTGAACAGAACTAGTTTTAATACAGTATCTTTAAACCTCTTTATTTGTCCTTTGGTTAATTCAAGCATTTTCATATTGGTTTCCTCCAACTCTACAAAATCCAAAGATCTTCAAAACTGACTGACAAATTTCAAACAAACCCATTATTACATTACGATATAGCTTTCTTATGATGTCAATGACATACAGTGACTGAAACAACCATTTGGTTTCCTAAACTGTAATAAAAAATAACATTTTTATGTTGCGAAGTTTCACCTTTAATTTTGCTAATTTTTACAGGATTCCCAGCAAGTTATAAAGGCAGATTTTACATTCACTCATTTGACAAATCTTTTTTAAACCTGGAGGTGATAGCTAATAACCATAAACATTCTATACACAGAGAGTTCCATAATAGCAAATTTTTAGAAAGGTTCTAGGAAAATTGCAAGAATTCCCAGCGCTCAGATGAGAAACAGGCTTTAGATTACCCGGACTCGTAGTAAGAGTCATTACAAAATGCACTGAGGTTCAGCCAAATAATGAATTCTCAACCTGCATTAGAGTGTTTTAAGAGCTTGCTTGAATTTGGACAATTTTATTTTCCTTTATTTCTGGTATCCAGCTGTTCCCTGACAGAGATGACCTAGGAAGTACTAAGAAAGGAGCCCCTCAGCGCTACACTGAATGCGTCTGCTGGCTCGGCTCGCGCCCGACCGAGTGCCTGCGATGAACATCCATTTCTGCATCCCTGAGCACGCTGTGACGAGATTTTAAGGCAGGAAGTGGCCGCCCCCCCCCCCCCCCCCCCCCGACATTTTGCGGCCGAGTCCCGTGCAGTTACACACCCTCACTCTCAGCTGAGCTAACAAACCGGGCCCGCGTTCCTCGCGGTCTCCCGAATTTCCCCTTAACCCCGGCACTAGCGTTGTCTCGCGGCTGAAATTCGGCTTCCCCCGAGGCCGGGTCCCGCACCCTGGGCGGGGAGGGCTCAGCCGGGGTGGCCGAAGCACGAAGCTCCTCCCGGCAGCCCCACTGCTGCGGCGGCCCGGGGGCGGAGGCAGCTCGCCCGTCCAACCAGCGCTCGGCAGCTCGCCGCTGCTTTGCCTTCTCTCCCCCTTTCCTGGCCAGGATAAGCCTGCCACAAAGAGCAGGGGTTCAAATGAGGCTGCTCCGGGTCGCCTGAAGGGACAGGCAGGAGCGCCGAGCGCCCCGCGGGAAGGTACCGGTTCGGACGCGGGGCTCAGCCCGGGCTGCCGAGCCCAGAACGGTCCTGAGGAAGAAAAACGCAGAAGAAAAAAAGAATTGCGCCTCTCTCCCAAGTACGTCCCATCTAGTCCCAGCACGGCACACGCGGACTGCGGGTCGCCGAGGCGATGTCACCACGGTCGGGCCGCGCCGGCAACTGCTGACGGGAGCGGCCGAGGAGCGGAGGGAGAAAGCCGAGGAGACGGGGTAAGGACGGGCAGTGCCGGTGCGTTGCTGGACGTGAGCGGCTGGTTCCGTACGCAGGGCTCCAAGGAGCTCCCGCTGTACGGAGCCACCCAGCTAATGTAAGCTTATCAGAGTAGGACTGCTCCTTAAGATAAAGCAGCAAGCCTGTTCTGTTGAGTATTAAACAAAAAATACCCCCAAGCCCAAACAAAAAATCTGTCACAAAATAAAAGTTGTAAAGATAGCTGAGACATTACGTGCCAGGCAGTGAAAGCCCTGGTATTATTTTCAAGAATACGATTTTATTTAAAAGAAAAAAATCTTACTTATTTTTGCACGTAACTTTGATCTTTACACTTCCTTAAACTTGCCTTCCAATAATTTTTCTAGGACATACTATTTTCTAAAGGAGTATCTTTATTAAAAATAATGAAATCTCCATTCAGTCTCTTTTACATTCATGTCTGATTAGGGAGATACAAAACTTTCTGACACTAACAGTCTATAAAGCAAATATTTGAAATATTTAACAAAAACTTAATTTAAAAAAGAAACTAGCATTTATGAGTACATTCATGTAGGCATAAAACTATCACACGATCTAACTGCTATTTTTCACGGGTAAAATGAGTCACATTTATTAAAATATGAATCTGTTTAAAGGCTGTTACAGAAAATGTGCATGCACACATACGAGCATACACAGTATGAGCGCTTTCTGGTAGTGATTGGATTAAATGAAAATAAGGTGAGGCCGCTGTTAAGGGAAGCAACAACAAAAGCAGTGCTCTCTTTCAGTAATTACATTCCACATCTATGACAGAACTTTAGTAAAGCACAAAGAACAATCCACAAACAACACAACTAAAATTCTTGGTAATCAAGAAGAAAATTTGTACTTCTTGTAACTAAAAAAGCTTTTGCCAAAACTTGAAGAAAGTTACATGGCAACAAAAGATACATAATCTTCTGCAGTATTTTGCAGCAACTGACAGTATTTCAAAACAAAAGTTCTCCAAGAGCTCATGAAGACACACTCGTTCTGAAGTGTTGCTTTAGTCATCCATTCACCTCATTAGAAAAAGTATTACCTTTTAAGAAAACGGAACTGGTGCTTGAACTAAAATTTCACCAGTTTAAGTGGGCAGAAAATCTGACAAGAGAATGTATTCTAACACAAGTATCTTAAAGGAATTAATTGGTTAATGCCAGTGTGGCACTTTTTACAATGGAAGCTAGTAACTAGTGGCAAAACCCCAAAAGTTATTCCCTCCATAAGTTTGGAATTACATTTTTCAATTCAGTTTAGTATCATGTTTTCATAACTAAAACTGCATGCTACTATGTGTCAGCCCTTTCCTATGTATTTACTTTAAAACTTCAAGCCCAACTTTAAAGTTTTTTCAATACATGTGGTGTACATATTACTGTGCTGTATTTTCACTGTGAGTTGCTGCTTCCTTTTACAAAACTGAAAACAAAAATCAGTATCTAGGTTTTTCACAGCAATACTTTTAATCTAAAAGTCAAGATGTGAGTTTATTCTAAAAGAAACCCTGCAGCAGTGGAAGTCCCTCTCCTTAGGAAAGTGCAAACTTCACCTTAAGTCTGAAGATCACCTTTGAGAGGTAAAAATTGAGAGGATAAATTAATATAATTCCATGGAAGAAAATGTGAGAAGGAGTAAAAACAGAGCATGAGCTCTAAGACGAGGGGCAGGGAGTAGGAAAGCAAGCAGATTCAAAAAATTCATGCTTGTCTGTCTTATCACAATGGTGTTGTGAAATCCAGATCATATTACTGGCTTGGTGCCTGGAACATGCCAGCTAAGTGTAAATCCACAAACACTGGCTATCAAAGGATTCTGCAGAAGCAAAAACGTTAAGATTTTTTAAAAAAAATGCAAAACCAAGTCCTCTGATCTTTTCATAGCAGGATTTTACATTTTTAACACCCTTGCTTCATTTGCTTTTATAATGCAATAAAAATGTAAAATTGCATTAATCTAAAAACACCTTTTAATATCAAAGACAAAGGTATTAAACAGTGAAGATGTGTTGCGAGCTGTTCGTGTTTCTTCTTTAGAATGCACAGTTACTGAATTATGTATGACTTGACAATAAAATACAGCAGTTTATCTTTTAGAGAATAAATGCTGTCATAGCTATCACTATGCCTTTTATGAACATGCCTTCCTTTACATGCCTGAGTGCTGGAGGACTCTGCACAAAAGATGGCATATCAGAGGTATGGAGGAAAAGCCAGCCCATCAAAAGGACTCCTAGCCTCATTTTATTAAATATGACCAGCACAAAAGAGCTGATTAACCCACGGAGCTGAATTTTTTAACAGTGGTTTAGTGTAGCTGAATGAGTACAGTATAATTTTTTCTTCATAGTCAAAGCAACCATTTCAGAAAATATGAGTGTTATGCAAAAGTGTGCATGTCATCCCTTTTTTCATGTGTGTTTTTCATCTATCTGGGTATTTCTAAAAGGCTTTGATGTGTGAGAGTAATTACAGTGCATTCAGTTCTGGCACACTGGACCTACACAAACTTAACAATCCAGCCTCTAGACCGTAAGCCCTTCCTGAATTAGAGCAATTTGTAGAGATGGAAATAAATGCTGAGTGTTGGACCTTGCCTAGCCACTCTTTAAATAAATGAAAGTCACCTATTACAAAAAAAACCAACCCCCCTCAAAAAATCCCAACCCACACCACAAAAATAAAACCCTATACAGAAAATGGAATGAAATAATAATAAAAAATTAACCCCCCACAATCCTGAAATTAACTTCTAAAGTATGTCATACTCTGGGAGCCTTTTTAGTGAGGCTGAGTGACAATGATTATTGTAAAAACAACAGTTGTTATCCCAAAGATACAATTACTTAAATGGAGAATCCTATTTTATTTTGACAGCTTCTGAGCACTTCTGCTTAAGTGTAAGTCATGTAGGAAACCTACTGCATCACCTTTTACAATAATTATCATAGCCCAGTAAACTAGTAATGCCTCCTTAGCTCCTCAGCTGCAACATACAAGCCACTAAAAACTTTTTCTAACTTGTTAAAGTGAGATTTGCTGCTGTCTGCATCATATACCAGGTTCTGACTATCAGTTCCACAAAGCAAACTGGTAGTGTTTTTTCTTATCTTTGCAGTAAACTCAACTATACTGCAATCCAAATAGCTACTCAAGTCCCCAGAAGTGCTCTTGTGTAACATCTGAGTTTTAGCACAGAAAATTGCCTTCTCTGTAAAGGAGTCTCCAAGGCTAGCAAGAGTATCACGTATTGTGCGTTCAAAAGCTGCCTTTCCATGGACTAATGCATCACACTGTCACACCTATGTTTCTCTGGCTTTGTAGCAGTTTACTATACATAGAAATACAAAAGCAGCAGCAAGCAGCATTTCTACTGCTTTTACCTACTGGGATCTGTTATGTTCCTTATCTGTAGAAATAACCCATAATAGTGCAATTTAAGATACAAAACTTCTATTCTGGTATGAAATCCAGGCAATTATTTTTCCCATTTGTCTTAGTTAAGGTTTTCCACACAAGATTCACACAGATCATTATTTTGCTTTTGTACTTTTCCAAAATGCTGTAGTATAGGTGACATCTTAAGAATCAAAACCTTTCCTCCTTAAACTGACTTGTAATGTTAAGCAATACATAATAAAATTCAGTGCTCAGCCACCATCCAGTAGTCTTCCTGCTGTTCTGGCTCTACTTTTTGCAGGACCCTGAAAAGCACAGGTGTAAAAAGGACATAGTATAAACTCCTAAACACAAATGCCAATCTCTCAATGGTTGAAAGACTCAACATTGAAAAACCACTTGAGATCTAGATATGAGAGTGTTGACAATATATACTCAGACTTTCATACACACATTTCTTTCCAGAGTAATAAGGCAAGTGTCTCTTATGAACAAATTTCATTCAACAAAAACCAGCCATAGCATTGAAAAGCTACTGGCAGCATTTTCAGATAAGCTTAATGATTTTATGATTGTTATTATAAGTCATGTTTTTCATCTGATGGAGATGGACCTTCACTTGTGCACAGAAATCTCACAGGCAAAATATTTCATAAAACCTGAAAGAGCCAGTTAACCAGTCTCTTTAGTAAAAATGAGATCCTCTGAGGCATGGCATCAAAACCAACAGATAATGAAAAAAGATATACAGTTTGGACTATCCAATATGATGCATATTTTAAGTAGCTGAAACCCAAAAAGACCATAGTGCTGACATTGCTACCTTTAATGCTCCTTCTTAAGGCAAGCTGATTGAAAACAGAAGTGAACATTTACCAAACAGTAATATTTTTGCATGTAGAAATATTTTTACCTTTATAATTTCAGGATCATCACAGTGATTAAACAATAGGTTGTGAAACATCTGTATAATTTTATTTTGTAAAATACTAAAATCTTCTTGAAATATATAAATTTCAAGATATTCGTAAAAACCAAAAGGTGACACATTTTGACTAATGAAAAGGTCTTGCTAATAAGCAAGACAGAATACAGGACAGAAAAATGTTTCAAAGGAAAGCCAAAGTAAGATTTTATTTACTTTTTCTCTCTAAAAGACAGAAAAAGCAATCACATGCTGGAACATCCAATATCCCTTTCAGAAAGTTTACTTCCCCTTTTGTCACCAGATCATGGAAACATCCTGACTTGGGTAAACAATGAATGAGCAAACCACCTACTTCCAGTTACATACATAGACAGGCAAACATCTGGTATACAAGCCGAAATTTTAACCAAAGCACTTGTGCTGGCTAGGAGTATAAAGCTGCTACAATTATATGCCACATAACAATGCTGCCAAACATTTTCATACAAATGCAGTTATACTGGCAAAAGACAAACACGAAAAAAAAGTATTTTGCCTGAATAAAAAGTAAAATATACTGCCAAGTAGAGTAGATACACACAAAACTGGGGTTTGGTGCATCTGCATCGATTGCCATGAAAAGTGCTTTTACAAGTACCCATCTTAAACAGCCAGAATCTAGAAATGAAATAATGAAATTACTTTGGTCTGATTACAAGCTCCATTTGATGTTTAATCAAAATAATTTAAGTGTTCTTCATTCACCTGTTTTGTTGGTATGCTGGTATGTTAAAGTTTTGTCAGTATGCATGAGAAGAGACAGACATGCTGTATTTCCAATAATTAAGAAAATTTGCCCCTAACCTGCAAGCGTGCTTTTAGGTTGAAGTGTCTACAGCTGCCTAAGTGGAATTTTGCACTGGGAACAAATATGGCGCTAGTAAGATAGTTTCCTCCCAATCCACTGCAGAAGAGCTACTGGCAGAGGGCGAGAGGAAGGGAGCCAGAGAAACAGGAAGAACCGCGTGATCAGCAAGCAATAGCAGCAGTCAAGTACAAGGACTATCAGCAATTACTGGGCACAGGAAAAAACTAAACACTAATGTCCTAGACATCAGATACGATCTTCCTCTCACCTGGAAAGGAATCCCTAATATCCTACGAATCTGATGTTCTGCTACTCAGAGGAAGATATTAAAAAAGCATTAAATCCTTCATTAAAATTGTTTCTCTGGCTTCCCTCCCTACTTCCTCCATCCCAGAAAGCTTTTTTGTCCCTGAAAGATTAATCATTGAGAGTTGTTCAAATGACCACGTTGTGAACTTCATTTTAATCCAACTGTAGAAAGGAAGGAATGCCATTTATTCATGTAGTCCTTCACAATATGCAACAGATAGGCCTCATTCTAAACACTTTTTTTTTAATCAAACAAGTACAGACAATCAGAGACTTAGGAAATTATCATAAACAGACTGCAAGAGGGAGGACAGCTGATGACAGTATGGTTCTTGTTTCTGTTTGTACTGGGGCATTCTCTTACCAGTGTCATTTTCCTTCCACTGATTTTTCTTGTAAGAAGAACATCTTAGAAAAGGTGACACACAGGCAAGATCATGACAGAGAAACATTTCAGCACAGTCTAATCATGCTATGTCATTCACTGGTGGCCTGCCATCGGCAACCAGTGGTCAAACCCTAGAACAGGCTTCCTAGAGAGAGGTCACCCATATGGTCAGGCAGTGGGACTAGATGATCATTAAGACGATATGTTATACTCTGTCCCATTATTTTCTTACACAGTTCTTAAAAAAAAATTGGGAGAAAAATCTGTTAGATGTTGCTCTTTCTTCAGCTTAGAAAAGTATGGGCACCCCAAAGTAATGCTCAATTAAAAATATGAGATGCTGTAATAGACTGAAGTGAACTGTGAGGAAAAAATTAGTTTCTTTTCTGTGGTCACAATAAGTACAGGTTTAGAAGGGGGAAAAAAGGATATTAAAATTCCAACAGCGAAATAAAACTATTTTACACCTATATGCAAGAGACATTTGCAAAACCAGTCATCTGTGCAGGAACATAAGGCCTGGAAAACTGCCCGGTTTTCCAAGGGTGACCTGCTGTGCAAATGCTGATTATGCAACTTAAAGCTGTCTGGGGTGAATTTATGTTCCCTATTTTCCAGGGCTGCAAATAGCATTGCTTTACTTACAGAAACTGTGTCAAACTCCAGTTTTCATATGACGTGTTTTCAACAATTTTGAAAAGTTCTGTACAGCACAATTCCTATCTACTTGCAAAAGGAAAATGAGTTTATTCCAAATAAGAAAGCAAGGCAAAAAGACATATCCAAAAATTTTAAGAAGGATCAAGTCCTGGTCACTTTGTTTGAATCTTTTACAGAAACATCTCTGGTTTATTTCACAAAAACAGAAAAATACGAATCTCTTCTCAGTATGAATAATTAAAGATGCATATCCATCATTAGCTTGAAATTAAAAAAAAAAAAAAATCTCCTGAAAGTCAGCAGCTGCCTAGAATCATGAAACAGTTTAGACTGGATGGGACCTTATCTTTGTCATACAAGCAAGTCTAGTTTCAACATTAGATCAGACTGCTCACAGCCTTATCTAAATCAAAACTTCATGTATTTCTAGGAATGGAGATTCTACCACCTATTTAGGTGACTGCTTCAGTCCTCAGTCACCCTCACAGTGAAGTTCATTTTTTAATAAAACACAATTTTTTCCTGAGGTAATTTGTATCCACCATATACTTTCACTGTGCACTTCCAAAAAGAAATTCATCTTCTTTACAAACACCCATTAAGTAGTTGAAGACAGCAGTAAGATGTCATTTTTTACCTTCTCTTCTGGAGGCTACACAAACCTCGTTCTTCCTGCTACTCTTCACACATCATATCTGCCAGCCTCCAGCTATCCATACTGGGTGTACTCAGCTGGACTCACTCCAGTTTCTCACAGCTGTTACTATCACTATTTCATGTAATTAAAAAAAATTTATTGTACTAAAGATGAGCAAACAGTAAGGTGATAGACACTTAAATACTGAATGGTTATTCCATGTGAAATGTTTTACAAGTGAAGAAAAACAGGATGGCAACACCACCTTGGTTAAAAAGTATCAGTCTTTATACAGTGAAAAAACTCCACACTGCATTTTTCATTGATTTTATTTAAGAAAACTAGGTTGCATATACACACGAGTATTAAAATTCAACAAGAAAAATGCTTTAGAAATACAGACATCAAAGTGCTGTTCAAGTACCTGATAAGAGTAGTTTGTGACATGGCTATTTCTGGCAGCAGTGACAATGCTTAGCCCATGTTTCCAAGCCTACTGTTGCTTACAAAGTTCTGGTATTGACTTATTTTTTAAGAGATTGTGAAGGCCTCAGCTTTCTGCCTTGACTATGAATCTGCGTGGAGAACTAAGTTAGGGTAATTTCACCAAAGCGGAACTGTTGCAGTATGCCAGTAGACACTACCAGCTGATTTAGATCACCGTGCATCATCACTGTCCAGCATACACATATGCAGCTATTTTTCCCCTTTCAAGAAGGGACTCTGCTGTGAGATGACTAGGCTGGGTCTAGAGACAGTGTCTCCAGTGAGAGTCACAGTAAATGCTTCAGTTGTAAATTCTATTAGTCTGGAAAAATAACAGATTTTACTGCCTATAATATCTGAGTAATAGAGTTTTTAACTCACAGTTATTAAAGACTAATGTAAAACAAGTTTTTCCTTTTTTTTTTTTAAGCAATGGAGGTTCAATACTGCTGAATAAAGTAAAATTGTTACATGTCACCCAAGCTATATCTCTTGCAATATATATGCAGTTACAAAATACTGCAAATTAACTATTTGATATTTTTAGAACTTTTAGCAGCATTAATACACATATTAACTTGCATTTTATTTACATTTAAAAGTTGTATTTGTAACTGTAAGAAGTGGAAAGTGTAATTAATATTTAAATGAAAACACCAATCTTGGAAACTTTTGTGGTACTTGCCTAGAAGAAAGGACTCTTCAAATCCTTGTATTTATTGCTTACTTTCTTATGGTTCTTGGCAGGCTTTTGATGAACTAGCAACCAGTAACTACAGTTCTGACCACAGAAAGATACAACTACTCCCCATGATGTCCACTTTAGTCAACAGAAGTTGATGCTGGACAAGAAAAATACCTCATTTGTACACATAGTTACTATGTACTACTTTATAAGTTTTAGAAGAGATTATCATTTGTAAATCCACACTGATTTCCTACTCCTTACTTACTGTTAAATTTATTTTAAAACAGATTTTAGCAAGTTCTCTGCAGAAGAATATTTGACCAGAACTAGAGGATCATGATGACAACAAGATTCATCTGTTTAATGCTAGTAACTGTTGTGGGAGTTACTACGAGTGAAGCACAGGAATCGGAAGGCAATGACAAGGAAAAAGATCAAGAATTCATTTATATGAACAGATATAAGCGTTCCAGTGACACACAGGACAAATGCACTTACACATTTATTGTACCTCAGCAGAGAGTGACAGGTGCCATTTGTGTTAATTCTAAGGAGCCTGAAGTTTTGCTTGAAAACAGGGTAAATAAACAAGAATTACAGTTACTTAACAATGAACTTCTTAAACAAAAGAGACAAATAGAAACTCTCCAGCAACTGGTAGAGGTGGATGGTGGAATTGTTAATGAAGTTAAACTCTTAAGAAAAGAGAGCAGAAATATGAATTCTCGCGTCACACAACTCTACATGCAGCTATTACATGAAATTATCCGAAAACGCGATAACGCCTTAGAACTTTCTCAACTTGAAAATAAGATTTTGAACCAAACTGCAGATATGTTGCAGCTTGCAAACAAATACAAAGACTTAGAGCACAAGTATCAACATTTGATGTCAATTGCCAATAATCAGACAATAATAATTGCCCAGCTGGAAGAACACTGTCAAAGAATGCCATCCATAAAGCCACTGCCACAAACTCCACAACCACCCATTAAAGTGTACCAGCCTCCTACTTACAATCGCATTAATAACCAGATATCTACTAATGAGATTCAAAGTGATCAGAACTTAAAGGTTCTGCCACCTACCTTACCAACCATGCCTGCAGTTACTAGTATTCCAACTTCAACTGATAAACCATCTGGTAAGTAATATTATTGATATATTTACATCAGTTTATGCTAATATGCAGTGGGCAACATTTTAATTGTAAAATCAAAAATGCAGTCAGAATTTATTTAGCTAGAAAATTTTACATACATGCTGTAGATTAGACATACATGTCTAAGATTCAGACACACTAGCCCCACAGATTTTTCTCATGTTACTTTGCCAAGACAAACCCATCATTTATATTACATATGTGAGATAAAGGACTTTCAGAAAAATCTTACTAATCAAGTCATCTAAATTTTATCTACCTTTGCTCAAGACTGAACTGCTACAATTCATGACATCTGAAGGAGTTTGACACTGTGTAAACATTTATGAAGTTATTACAAAAGTTTGTTGATCTAGCATACGACAATGTGCTTGTGTAATTAAAAAAGGAATACATATGTGCTGTGTACCTTATATGGGGCACTTGTGCTCCAGACAGGAGCAAAAGGAAGCAAGTGGTGGAATAGTAAGGGATATTACAACAGACCTTATTAAGAGTCTTAGGAGTTCTGCCACAAGCAAGATTAGATGATGTGCAATCACATTAGAGATCAACTGATCTACGTGATAACAAAAGTAACAGGTAAAGAATTCAGTTTCACCTATGGTCCCACATTTGTAAAAAAACCATACCCAAAACAGTTCAGGTATGTGTTCCATACAAGAAAGGTCTGCTCTTCACTGTGTGGACAACACATACCTTCTTCAGAAAAAAGATAGGGAATCACAAAGCTCTGAACTCAGAGCTAACAAATAGAGTAATGCAGGGGAACTGCACACAATATATTTCATGGCTATTTGCAACATATTCCAAAGGACATCAACAAACTTTTTAGGATTATCAAATAATGCAACTGCCACACATTAAAAACCAAACCAAGAGACCCCCAGCTTGTTTCTCCATAGAAAGACTCACAGTGAAAGAAACTTGAGCAAGGTCTCTCAGTCCAAAGCACTGAGTCTCTTAAGTCTTTAAGTCTCTAAAACATTTTGCTGCAAAGCAGTATTTTCACAGAATTGCCACAGATGAGCTCACCAAAGCCTGCATTGTGGCATGCAGAACCTCTGCCAAAAATACCATGATTCTGATATATTATGTGAGGAAAAATTCTCAGAAGAAAATCAGGTCTACTACAACTCCTTTGGAGCAATACACTATGGCCTCTTTAATAATTACATTTTGACTTCAATCTCAAAGTAGGTTCAAGCTTTGAACAGTATTCCCCTATCTTTCTGGAAGTGAAATACCTTTCCCCTTCATTCCCTTACACTCTTTTAAAACTTGTTAATTGGTCCACATCCTCCTTGTGCTTTCAAGTCCTTAAACTGGAGCTGAGGATTCACTATCAAACAGCAGAACAGAAAAGTTACTTCAGGTGCACAGTACTTTTGCTGATCTATCCGCATACATTTTCCTGCTTTTGAAAAGTAAAACACTAATTCGGAATCAGTTTGCAACCCTGTAGAACTCCCAGATCTTCACCTGAGAAAGTGCTGGTTATCCAGCAATTTTTCACATTGATCTCCAGAGGTCCCTTTGGCAGTCCACAATTCTAAGATAAGATTTGACATCTGCTCCTTCTCCTTGGATTACGTAACTTATCAGAAAAAGAAGTTTCATGTTTCTTCTGCACAAGTTGCTTAAAATATTCTCTCATTTTCTCACTTGCAGCTTTTTATTTGTTCAAGCAAGTTTCCGACAACTGAAGTTAAGCTAATTAAGCTTTTATTTCCAGGATATCCTCCTTCTCGTCTCCTCACATTTCTTTTCAGTCAAGAAACATTTAATACCTTTTCCTCATCCTCCAGAATGTTCTCCATTCACAAAGCACATCTCAAACAAAACCCCTCCTTTACAATTAATGCCATTAACAATGCTTTAGTCAGGTATCTGGAGGGAACTAGAAAAAAACAGCAAAAAGACACCCACAAACAACATCCTACAAACCAAACAAAACCCACCACCACAACTGCCCAGCCACTGGAAAAAATCCACCCAGCTTTTATTCAGTCCTTTCCGTACTATGTGTTGAGTTCTCAACCTTAGCCAAAGCTCCTGGCTGTACTAACCATCTGATCGTAGCCAACCTGTGCAATGAAAACCAAAGCAAAACGCAAGAAAAATAATGAATGTCTTCTATTAATCTGCTGACAGCCTTCCTTTCTCAAGAAGCAGTAGACCAATATTCTCTCTTTATCCCACTCTTACTACAGTCTTACTACTCTCAGTAGCTTTACTATTAACTTTGTCCACACTGTTTGTTTTCTGGTTGTGGGTTTTTTGTTGTATTTTTTTTGGTAGGTGCCCCATTCCTGGAAGCGTCCAAGACCAGGCTATATGGGGTTTGGAGCAACCTGGTCTAGTGGAAGATGTCCATGCCCATGGAAAGGAGATGGAATGAGATGAGCTTTAAGATCCCTTCCAACCCAAGCCTTTCTGTGATTCTACGACTCCCTAGAGACGATTTTATCAAAACTACCTACCTTAAAGTCAGGGTGTTCTCACTTTTTCAAGGGAAAATACCTTAGTCAAAACTTTGAAAAGTTACTATCTGACAAAAAACCACTTGTCATGGAAAAGTAGTAGCAAATTCTACTTTGACGTACTTCTAATAGTTCATCTTAAATCACTTTCAGAAAAAAGATGTGTGCAGTAGAGCACTGCTGCCATGTGCCATAAAAGAAACTGCAAGATTAGAACGGTGTAAATACTACACTGCATACTGCTATATATTTATTTTTACGAAGACAAGATCAAAGCTCTTTGACTATTTTAGGAGTTTCTTCAATAATGACTTTCTTTTTTATTTTTAGTAAGTGCCACTACATACACATTGTGATAAAATAACCAGAGCAATTTATATTATCTATTAGTGCTCATTAACATTTTTTCCCACCTCTCATAACGAGCCATGTAACTGTGTGACAGAGCATGGCATCTACATCTTAACTACCAGAAATCTAAGCAGTTAGCCACAAAAGAAATGGAGAAGGGGCTTAGAAGCGCAGCTCCAGGTACAGTCTCTGATTATGACTGAGGCAACAAGAACACAGCACTGGCCACAGAACAAAGACTTGGATTGCCTCTTTGTACGCTGACTTGCTGATTAAAATAGTTAAAAAGACTAAAAAACCCCTCAATCTCCAAAACACTGAGATCATTTCTATAAAGCTAATTTATTTCTAACTCATTTGCTGAGTAGCATTACTAGTGTTGGACAGTGAATTATGAAAATAGGACTGAAATAATTTAAAACAGAAATTACTCTTGATAGCAGTATATGCTTCAGTAAGGCTCCTAATGAGAAGATCTGACAAGCCTTACTTACTCCTTCAGTGAGTAAGCCTTACTCCTTCAGTGGGCAGGAAGAATCAATCCAGGGGCTCTAATCTCTAATCCTGAGAATTCTTTTTGACTTCACTCTTCTGCTCAGGAAGCAAAGCAGCTGGGGGAGTCTATCTGCAGATATCAACACAGATGCTAAATCATTTATATCTGAATTTCTCAGACTCATTAAAATAGAATCTATCTTACCACTGGAGAAAATTTCTTAAAAAAATCAGGGATATAAGAAACTTTAAAAAGCATAAGCTCTTTATGGACTCTACTGAACTGAAGGAAAAAATGCATTCTCCTTCTGAAAACAAGACTGTGTTAACTGCAATTTCTGTGAATGCAAAGTATTTTAAGAGTCTTCTCATTTATATAAAGCTTCTCTCACAAGCACTCCATGTTAAAAAAAAAGTCTCAATTTCTATGTTACATTGTAATTTATTAAGGTGGCAGCAGTAAGACCTAGTCTGAATTTATGCTGCCACTTCCACTGTTAACGTCTGTGCCAGTGACATTTTTGGGGGATCTAAAAAGCTGAATTTCTCAAAGACAGAATAAAGGTCAAACTTACTGTTTTATTTTCTGAAGGAAATTCTTACTGATCTATGGAGTCATTCATATTTAGTTTCTTTGAAGGTATAATCGATGGTAAAAGTACCAGTACAACTGCCCTAAAAAAATAAATTTTTAAAAAATCTACGTTTAGCAGTAATTCATTGTGAAATGCTCCAGAAATAAAGTTACAATAAATGAATCTGTTTGAAAACACTTGGTGGATACTCATCCTTCAATAAGAGGAAAAACAAATATGCTATTCAGTGAAACCAATCTACTATAAAAAGCTACCAATTCAAATACTGCCCTGCATTAAAGATATGCTCAATGGCAGTTTGATGCAGAGCCCTTCTGTTTTGACACAGGGCCCTGGAGAGACTGTCTACAAGCATTAGAAGATGGCCATGACACAAGCTCCATCTACCTTGTAAAACCAGAAAATACAAACCAGCTGATGCAGGTCTGGTGTGACCAACGGCATGACCCCGGTGGCTGGACCGTCATTCAGAGACGGCTGGATGGCTCTGTCAACTTTTTCAGGAACTGGGAGACATATAAGGTTAGGACAAGAGAGCTAATTAATGTTTTCCACCCTCTAAAACTTACTGGTAAAGTTAATTTAAAGAGTGATTTCAGAGTCTGGCCAAGAGCCTACTTGAAAAAGAAATTGTGTATTCACCCTTCTAGAAGAGGAAGTCTCTATAAAATAAGTTACTGCAGTTTTCTACTTAAGAATACACTCGGATTTACCACTAACACAGATGCAGGATATTAACATGCTTCTCTTGCTTCCTTTACAGCAAGGATTTGGTAATATAGATGGAGAATATTGGCTTGGATTAGAAAACATTTATTGGTTAACAAATCAAGGCAACTACAAACTGCTCATAACAATGGAAGACTGGTCAGGTCGAAAAGTATTTGCTGAGTATGCCAGCTTCAGACTGGAGCCTGAGAGTGAGTACTACAAGCTGAGACTGGGACGCTACAACGGCAACGCGGGAGATTCTTTCACTTGGCACAATGGCAAACAGTTCACCACGCTAGACAGGGACCACGACGTATATACAGGTAGGACGTCCCTCTCAGCTGCCTTGCCATTTCTGCCTTTAAATACCCCTGCCTTTTTTACCTTTTTTTTGAAAAAGGAAAAATACTTGCAGTCATACATATAAAAAAAAAAATGCACTTACAAAAGGATTCGTCAATTAGTACCTTATGAAGTACAAACTGATGTGTCAACCCTTATACATACTAACACCAAAACTAAAAGGCATTTACACTAGACGAGGGTCTGTAAAATATGCTATGGAGGGTTTTTTGAGACAATGACACACACTGATTTTCAGGCAAGAGAGAGTAACAAGAAGGATTCTATCCGTAGAAAGAGTTAACTACTTAGCTGGTTCCTGAAGAAGCCTAAGTTCACCTTGCACCGCAGGATATCTACATGTTAAACATACAGTTACTAAAAAAAAAAAATTTTTCATTTATTTCTCAGACTGAACTGGAGCTTTCTTTTGCAGGTAACTGTGCTCATTACCAGAAGGGAGGATGGTGGTACAATGCATGCGCTCACTCAAATCTCAATGGAGTCTGGTATCGTGGAGGACACTACCGCAGTCGATATCAGGATGGTGTTTACTGGGCTGAATTCCGAGGAGGATCATACTCATTAAAGAAAGTTGTTATGATGATAAGACCTAACCCTAATACATTTCACTGAAATAACTCTTCTCTTGGTTTGCTTTATTGTTCTAAAAAATCACATAAAGCTATGATGTTATTACCTGAAATTATGTTTTCAGAAATGAGGAATGTAAGATACTGTACATTTATTGATAAGATATGAGGGCTTGTATATTATATTTTCAAGAATCATCCCAGGAAAAAGAGCTGAAGGAAAAAAAGGAACTGTAATAAACGTTCAGAACACCTCTTGGTACTATTAGAACTCAGAGTTTGATGAAAACTGCAGATAAGCTTCCTGGTTTTTATTCCCTGTAAATTAAGTTTGGATGATAAAAATATTGCCACCACATTTAAGTATTTTTGTATGTTATGTATAAATATTCTCAAATACAGGAAATATTGCAAACTGTACAGCAAGATTTTTATTATTATTATTGTTATTATAAGCAATCATTTGACACAGGAATCATATCCTTTGAACTATGTAGCTGGTATATGTACATTAGTGTGATGATTATGTAATCTTTGTTAACTACCATGAATAAAGTTAGCAGTATATAATTCTGTTCTGAGAGCAGATACTCAAACTGTTACTGTCCCGATAAATCCGGCCTTTTCCCTTCACTAAGAGCATTTAAATTATCTGCTCCTATAAAAATTCACCATTAATTCAAATATTTTAGATTAAAAACACAAATGATTTTTGTTACCAAAATGAAGCAGTTACTTGCATATGGAAATTAATCCAGATTTATAACAGGTATTATGTGCTATATACCCAATATATTATACTACACAACAGTAGTACTACAGTATTTTGTACCTGATTTCAGTGATTACCTGCTGTGTAGCCTCTGTAATCAGAAATGGCTGGATATAAATTAAAGGGTCTATCCAACTTTGCAGGCAAATGATGGATACCAATTTATAAGCTATTTAATATCCTTAGCCTTTATAGATAAAAATTATATAGAGAACTTATCAGTAGCCAAAAGAAGTTATTTTTAATGTATTTCACAATTATAACATTACTGTCAAATTATTAAATAGATTTACTCAATTTATATTAAGAGATCAGTCAGACTTATGAAATACAGACTGGCATAATTCTAATATTCTTTTGAGATAGGTTTCTATAACAGATTGTTAACACACCCATTACAAAACAGCAGCTACTACAAAAAATACAAGAAAAAATGGATAAAAGAGGCAGAGTAAAAGCCTCTAGAAGTTCAACATATTTTTTGGTCAGCCTGTAAGACTGAGCGTTTGTGTGTGTTTGCATACTTTTCCCTTATTACCTCATCACGTCTTTACCCACAGTATGATGTGTGATGTAGCATGTGTTGTATATAACTGAAAGTAGGGTTTTTAATATATTAGATTACCCCGTAATATTGTAATCCCTTAATAAAGTACCAAATGTTATTTTGACGTGTTCAGATTTCATCCTGCTGTAGTTCATGTTACTTCACGTCAGTCCGCCTCTGATTCAAACAAACTCTGATATGCAACCACTGTTCACATGTGTGAAGTGTTTAAATATTGCAACATAAAAACCAAAACAATTTTCAGCTGAGAAAAATACAGAATTTCCACACAGCCCAAGGAGGAACAACTTTTTGTAGGTTATATGAAATGAATGCCCAAAATTTTCAAACGGTATTCAAGCTTTACCTTTCATGGGTTTGTCTACTGAATTCTGGAAAAGATTTAAGTTTTAGATAATAAATATTAAATGCACCTAAGCATATTTAATGGCCCTAAAGCCTGGCTGCAGTGCTCTTACAATTAGTAGCATTAAGGCTACTTCATGCTTTGCTTGAGGAAAGAACGCAGAGAACTTCAGGTATCCATTGTGCAGATCTCAAGAATGAGGCATTCCCTAGAAAAGCTATTACCGTTGCTCTTCTGTAGGTGGAGATACGGCTGCAGATACATCTTCATAGTATACACTCATAATAGGCTTTAAACCCATTCCAAGTTGACAGTCTTTTGTTAAAATAAACGTAGTTCTTAACCTTTATACCTAAAAGGTAAGTGATTTACCTAGATACTCATCCATGTAATTAAAAAAGATAATGCACAGAAGACTGTCCATGATTACCTGGAGATACCATGTCTGAGAAGAGAACTTAATCATTTTTAAAATAAAATTTGCATAAAATAATTTTAACCACAGAGCCTGGCACATCAAAAACAATTAAAACATTAGGAATTTGGAACTTATACTGTGAAGTTATTGTCAAGTATATTGGTAGAATAACAGATTTGCAAAATTTCACTATGCTTATTTTTTAAATTCACACAGCAGAACTCAGTTTGCACTAGGTCCACCTACTACAGTAGATGACATTACCATAAACTGTGAAAGGCCTTAGTTTTTGCTGTTTTCTTAATTATTTCCAAAGGTTTCAATTACATTATTTCATCACTCCCCAAATGTACATCTTTGACAACACTGCAGTCTAAAAATCCCGTACAATACACTTTCCTGTCATTAGCAAAAACACCTTAGGTGAGTTTATACATGAGAGGATTGCTGCCCTATGGAGAAGATTTCTGACAACTTCAATACTCCTGTAAACCTCCATTTCAAGAAGTGCCATAGGAATAGTCCTGCAACAGCAAACTCCTAGAAACTGAGGTTGCTCTTCTGAATTTTTGAAATATCTCTACCTTTTTCAGAAGAGTAAAGAAAATGCTGTCAAACCAATACATTATCTATGTATCAGGAATGAAATAGTGGGGCCCCACCTATAGCATTTAGACAAAAGGCTGTCACAAGATTGATGTTACGGCAGAAGACAACTAGTTATTCTTTTGTATACACATTTCCAAAGAATTCTTTCCTGAAACTGTTCTATTATCCTTCAAAGTTTTCAGATTTAGCTCCACTGTTATATTCCAAGGACAAAAAAGCGAACAGTGCAACAAATCTATAGATTATAAGATCATACCCATCTTTCTTTGTTTTGTAAGCATACAGAGACAACCTAAAAGATCACCAGCAGTAAAGACAAGAAAAAGCTGTAGCTAGCAATTACACCCATGAATTTTCAGAACAATGTGACTGCTATTTTTTCTTAAATCACACTGTGGCTAAACATCTCCAACAGTCCACATCACAGCCTTGCCAATCTCATTATTTGTTTTTTTTCTTTCTTTCTCTCTCTTTTTAAAATTGAAAGACCTGTCTGAAAACAAAACAACTGCTGGATGTTTTAACTTTTAAACATAGTAAGGAATATATTAGTCTCTCATATTATAGCCTGGCTGGAAACATACCAGTAGCTGTCTCCTGTGTTCATCTGGTTACACAAAATGTCCAACTGCATCTCTCAGAATGCAGGGAAAGAACAGCAGCACTGCCTAGTCTTTGCAATCAGCAAGGAGAGGGTCTCTCATATATGAAACCCAAGATACAATATATGCAGGAGGATTCAAAGTCTCACGGAGACTGACTAGAAACCAGCAGGAACCAACCCTGTAACTGAGTAACATGCCAATTTTTAACTTTCACTTTCCCTACCCAAGTATTTTATTAGGCTTGTAACACTTAAGTTCATTTCAGAAATATTTTAGATATTATATAGAAGAGGCTTGGAGTGATGTCGTAATAACTGGATAGTATTAAAACATTTCTTACACAAGGCTGTGAGCCAATTCTATAAACCAGAGTACCTGGAAAACTTAAGTAGCAGTTTTAATTCCCCAGTACGTTCTCCAGCTCATTTCAAACAATCAATCTCAGGCTTCCACAGATGAAATAAGAACCATCTCTAACAACTAACTTCCTTGCAGTGAGACAAGAGGCTGTACAGCACAAAACAGGATAGCCACAAACTTCACACCTTGCCACTCTCATTCAATTGTTTTATATTCAGTAGTTACTCCTAACATCACCTATTAGTCTACTTGTTCATTTAAACAGAATAAAGAAGCTGTTCCGTAAGTAATGCTGTCTTCCTTGAGAAGACATTTATTCACTGAAACAAGTCTCAATTGAATATTCTTTTTTGATAAGCTAAATACTCATTCAAATCTGAAATTATTTACAAAGCAGTTTCAATAACTCATACCAAGTTTTCAACACAGTTTTAAAAGCATGGCCAGTAGGAATGGCCGTCAAATTTATTAAATAAGAAATATTTTAGATAAGCAGTGCTGATTGTTTTCCACAGCAAGTTGTACTGGGACTCATGCTGCTCGACCTATTCATAAGTGATCTGAAAATGGGAGGGAACAGTGGAACAAAAATCTCCTAACGATATTAGCTAATTGAGAGGAGCAAAGAGAAAGGCAGACTGATAGGAATTACAGAAGGATTTATGAGACAAATTGCTTGAGCAGTAAAACAGAAGATGAAAATCTACAGAGTGTGTTACATACAAGGGGAAAAAGAATCCTGACTTTCCACATAAAACAAAAAGAGCAAACCAGTGCCAATAAAGGCATAATCTTAGGATTACAATGAACAGTTCATGATTGCTACTCTGTGACTGCTACTAAACTTTGAGGTAACAGAATGTTAGAAATTATTAAACAAGAGCACAAAAAGCTTCCTGAAGTAACTGTATAAAATCTATCCTGCATTTCTATCTTGAATTTTGCAGGCAGTGCACTCCATGTGCACCCTCTTCCCCTAAAAAAGGATACGGGACTGAAACGTTGCCCAGGCTAGTTGTCAAGGATGCCAAGTGGCATCTGTACAAGGCATGATCAAGTAATCCAAGGACTCTTCCTTTTGGAAGAGAGGTAATTGAAGCTTTACTGTGAAGGCAACAGATAATGACTGAAGTCCATAATGTCAGGAGTAGCCTCAAGCAGCACCAGCAACAAGGCAGGATTTATGTAGTGAAGGTAAAAAATACCATGTTCAATTCTAGCAAAATAATGTGGTACTGGAGAGAGCTGAGAAAATCCTGCCAGCTGGGTGCTGTGCATGCAAGTTTACACGTGTTTAAAGCAAGAGTGCAAGTGTTCACAGAAGATAAATCTATTGAGGCATTAGGGGCTACTAATACAGAGACAGCAATTCTGGCCCAGGAAGGCTAAGCAGATTTCTTGAGCTCTTGCTACCCAGGGTCAGCAACTTAAAAACATTTATCCTTTTTACCTGCAGTTTAGCATGTTACTAAATCACTAAGAAAGCCAGAAAATAGTTCATTATATTAGACTACTTTCATTAACAATAACCTCTGTGCAGAAATATTTCCAGGTGAAATACTGACCAAAAAAACCAATTCATCAAATGGTTACTTGCCACAAAATGTCACAAAAGAAAAGGAGACAATATCAAGACTGGACAGCATTTTAACTGTAGGTCTCCCTTTTAATACACCTTTGTACTGAATTACACACGTATTAATTCAGCACCTGAGAGGAAAACTCTTTCCAAAAGTATGTAAACATATGTATAGCCTAAAAATCTCAACCTGACCTAATTTTTCTAAATATGAAATTGAGTGAACCATATCTTCTACACAGAGTGTTCTTCAGGTGCACAACATGGTACATCAGCACTTGTCTGTCAATGAGCTACAAATAAATATGGTAATTGTTCACACTCACCTAAATATGGAATCGTAGGAACCATTTTTAAGCTTCTGATGTACTCTCGTGTCCTTTTATAATTATCTTCCTTAGACAGTAAATAGTCTAACTTCTCAAAGGTGGTCTTGTCTTTCCGATTCAAAAGCTGCAGAGAAAATGGAGATCATAAAATTCTCAAAGACAAATCCACACAAACCCAACAATCAATAACTTGTTGAATTGCCCAGAGTAAAGGAAAGCACAGTCTAGTTAAGATTAAATTTATCATCATCACCCAAAGCAGCACAATGTTTGAAAACGTGCTACCTGTTAAAAAAAAAAAAAAAAGGCAATTCAGCGTAAGCCTTAAGCTATGAAAAAATATGACCATTATTTCTGACTAATTTGTCAAGGATTCTCATATCACTACCTCAGTTTTGAATAACCTCAGTGTGCCGGTTTGGCAATATTAAATTTTTAGAGAAAAAGTATGTTATAATACAGTCACCAACATTCTCACAATTTAGCAGAGTTGCTAAAAATCCTCTGGATTTAAAAGTACAAACAGCAATGGAAAATGCTCTAAATAAATGCAAATTGTGCCATTTCAACAGTACCTTATCAAAGGTATGACAAAACGTTTTGAAAAAAAGTATATGGAAAGTAAACCACTGTGATATTAAACCTGTGTTTTCTATTTCTTAGACTTGTTACAGAAAACTAGAAAAACATTTAGGGATGAAAAAATCCTAGTGACAGGAGGCTGAAAAGTAAACATAAAACACGCAGCTGTAGCTATAAAAACACATTCCCTGTTTCAGCTGGTTTAAGAAACCCCAGCAATATTTTTAAGACGGTTTTAAAAGCCAATTGAGTTGGAGCAAGTGGAGAATTATGGAACTGTACTCTAGCTTCTTGCATGTGTCCTTTCTGACAACAGACAGCTGCTCCACAGCACATCCCTTCATATACCTTTTCCTCTGGAAAATTCCAGTTCTTGTACTACTTAGCTTTTAAGTCTAGCTGTTAATAAAAAAAATAACATAAAAAGGAAAAAAATGAATATATCAGAATAATTTTGCTGTTTTCTTTTAATCACCACTGAGAATTGCTTGAGGCCCTGCCACTGCAATGTATTGTATTTTTGAACTTCTGTGCCTACAAAGAACCTGGCACTTCTTTAGGTCTAAGCCAAATTAGTCACATACTTCATTTCACACATGAGCAATTTTCCCTATCTAAGTTCCAACTTCATCAAGTTGCTCAAAACATCAGGCACTTACTCTTTTATTAGACTATAACCTTGTTCTGAGCAATCAAATCATAAAATAGTTGCAAGCATTTTAAAAGCTTGATAAACTTATCTAAGACTTAAGTATAGCCATCTTTATTTATAAGCTCTGAACAGTCAGTGTGATCCAGGGTGTGTGGAATACTTAATTGATGAGAATTACCCAATCCTGTGTATAGTTAAATATTACATACAGTAGATATAACCCATAATTGTGTATTCCTCTTTAAAGAAATATTTAAATTTACTCTAAGTTTTGCTAAAAGATTCTGCCTTCCAGGGACAGAGTTTCTGAAAACCGAAATTATCAAGGCTTTTAATTTCTAAAATAAATAAAAATTGAAATGCATCACACAATAATCACAAAAGTAACGCTTGTATATTTGTAACATGCCTTTTTCCTTCCTTTTAGGTAATGTATTAAATGATACACTATGTTTTGGATAAGGGGACACTGATACACATTCTGTACAAGGGTGTTCCAAGATTGCTTATCAGTGGAAGTCTTCTTGAGCATATAACCAGTGGCTTCTAGAACATACAGGAAAACACAAAATTTACAGAAAAATAGATTGTTTACAAATATACAGCCAAACCTCTACTTTTCACAAAACATGTAACAGACCACTACTTCTGCTACCACAGTACCACAAAAACAAGAATATAAAAGCATCTTCCTCCAGAGTTTACAACATGACAAATTCCAAAGAAACTCAAAATTCAAACAAGACAGACGGGACAATGGTCAAGGCAACACTTACAGCCCAAGTTTTGGTCAGCCTGAAGATAGGTGCGCTTTGCAGTGCTGACACCACAGACATAAGAGAATGAAGATTATTCAGTTCCAGTAGCTTCTGAAAAAAGGGAATAATAGCTTTTAGCACACTGAAAATGGAAGCAGGTTTAATTAATATCAAAGTTGTACTAATAAACCATGATTTTTTTCATTAATAAAATACAAAGTTTTCATCTACAACTGCAGATAACAATATTATCCAATGCTGTCATGTGCAAGATTCTTAAGACCACTTTAAAAGTTGCCAATTTTACAAGTATACCCATCAATATAATAGGCATTTCAGTTTTGAGAATACAAACTGCATTTCATTTCAATTTGTTATTTTCTAAGGATGTTCCTTCAGGAACAGAAAATAGGAAAAAAGTATTCGATGCATTGATCTTGAAAATTCATGTAATTTTGGAAGTTAAAGATTTAATCAAGCAAAAACATTACACAAAGATGCTGACAATCCCTCTCAGAATTAACACAACTTCTGCCTTTGTAATCTGTTTTATAGGAAAAATTTACCTCACTTCAATGTACTTTCAATTTTCTCTGTGTGTTGACAATTACCCAAAACACACTGAGCTCAGGCAGACAATACTTTGGAATAAAGCTGTCAAAATGATAATGCTTACAACAAGCATAAAAACGTAAAATAGAAAAATGAGAATTGCTGTCACGTAGCTTCCTTGTAAACCTTAAAAAGAGGCTGGATTCACCCTTGAGTAATCCATTTACTCACTGCTCAGAAGCATTTAAGGAAGATCTGGACTTTATGGAGGGAAAAGCAGGAAAAGTAAAAAAAGCAAGAGAAGGAAAGAGGGCAGTGTTCCCCCTTGTGCAGGCTAAAAAAAACCCCAAACAAAAACCACAACTCTTATTTCTAAGAACAATCTAGGACCTCCAAGTCGAACATTCTCCTATTACTTGGACCATATTTTTGTGCCAGTAACTTACACAGATAAATTTTCTTCTATAAGCACAAAACTGCTAAGTAAATTGATTGGAAATATGTACAATACAAAAATTGTTTTGGACTACGTGGAAAATATTATTTTAACTACCTACACACATACACAATTTCACACATACAAAACTAGCACTCAGGACTTCGATCCATAGTGCTGCGTCACTCAAGGTCATATAAAACAGATTGACCACAGGTCGTGAAAGAGATAAATATTTTTAAAATTTGTTTGTTCTAAAGTTAAAAAGTAAAATGCAGTGCTCAAACTCATTAAAATAACTGAGCTTTAACAGCAGTGCTTTATACCAGCAACTATATATTGCAAGCAAGAATACAAGTCTCACAACAGCTATTTTAGAAGTAAGAAATTTCTTTTCACAAAAGTTAAGTTTGAAAATTGTGGGAGACAAAAACCAGGAACAATTTACAACCCCGTTTGATGATGTCAACACACAACTGCCCACCAACAACCCAAACCACTTTTAAACTTGGTAAGCAGAGGTACAAGATGAGTCACACTGAACTGAGTAGTTTCATCTAACCAAGTAGAAAAGAACAGTTCTCATGCCTTTATCTTATTCATGTGGTACAACATAATAGATGTGAAAAACCAGAATTGTTACCCTCTGCAATCCAACAATGGCTCACAGGAGTAGTGCAGAAACAAACTAGAAGGAATTAAGGTTTTGAATGATAGTGT
Source organism: Rhagologus leucostigma (assembly GCA_013397725.1). Taxonomy (NCBI): domain Eukaryota; kingdom Metazoa; phylum Chordata; class Aves; order Passeriformes; genus Rhagologus; species Rhagologus leucostigma. Next base: position 139,579 of record VZTD01003657.1, read on the forward strand.
AAGAAATTTGCACTTACTTTAGCTATTTTCACAAAGTGGCTCAGTATTTCTGCCCTTATTTTTAAGGTCTGTGCTGTTAATATTTCTCGTACAACCCAAAAACTGACCTATAAAGTAAACACACATAACTTTAATTTATTACAAAAAAAAGGACTTTATTAGTTCATTAGATGAAATATTTGCAAACTCTCACAATGCTCCAGGAAGAAAACAGGGTAAGGAAAGAAAAAAGTTCTGATCCCATGAATTCTCATCTGTATCACTGCAACTGCCCTGAAGCATTACCACCAGAAGAGGTAGAGAAGTGAGACAACACCAAGATAACTGAATGAGCAAATGAAACACAGAAAAAAAGGAACAAAATTGCTAATGTTGCACCACAGCAAAACACATTAGGAACTAATAATTAGGAACAAATGGTCTAGAGGAACAACATGAAAATGTGGACAAAGCAATTGAAAACAGAGGCTGTCATCTAAAAATCTTAATCCTCATTTGGAAAAATAGGTTTTAATTTACATGAGTAGTTCTGTTTAACTTTATACTCAAAGACAACTGTCAAACAGTACCTGTTCATGACAGTAATCAAATTATTTACCTGGTTAAACCTCCTTGTAAAGGCAACAATATTTGGAGCAAGAGTGTGTTTTTCTTTCTTATTCCATCCACAGCTGGCTAGTTCCTAGGAAACACATTTTAAAATTGCCTTAGAAAACAGAAATGAGTTCTCCTTAACACTAGTTCTAAATCACTCTTCTGTTTTCAGAAGCACAAGTCTCAGTTTCCATCAAAATGTTGTTCAACTTTCCAAATGTACACTACTAACTTTAGACACCTTCACTTGAAAAGGCAGAGTCAGCCAAAGAGAATTCTGCCTCTGAAACGCACTTTATAATGCTGATAAACAGAACACACTCTAGAGATCTGTACATGCCTGTGTGAGCAGCGGGAAAAGCATTACCAGTTCCAAAACATATTTTGAATCCCAATCTCCAGCACTTAAACTTTCTGCAGATAAAAATGCCAATTTGCAGCTGTCAGGACACAGATTCTCCGCATGAACAGTCCATGTCTGGTCTTTTGATACTGGAAATCATATGTTTATGTGGAAAAAAATCTCAGACACTCTACTAGGGACAGCAAAATTTACCTTTGTCAGAAAAGTGGAAGAGGTCAGCAACCTAAGGATATTAAGTGGTTGCAAGGAGGCTAGTGAGTAACAATGGAAAATCCTGTGTATGGCAAAATCATTTGACTAGGTTTAAAATTCAGACTGAATAGGAGGGTTGATAAAAGTGAGTGATTCAAAATACTCCTGATGATTTTTTTTATACTGCTACAATATACCATGTTTTAGAATTACACTTCATCTCTTTTTTTTTTTTTGTATGGAAGGATGCTGGCAGTTTCCTCAATGTGCACGGTCACAGGAAACTTTCCCATCAAGTGTGCAAAACCCTGAAATTTGTGGAGATTGCAATTTCAGGACTTGGGAAAAAATCTAAAAAAAGTTACATAGAAATCTAGAACGTAAGTGTAATTATTTCTGCTGGAGAACAAAGAATTGTTAACTAGACATCCTCTTACTAAGCTCTGCAAAGTAAAATGCAGATGTGTTTTTTAGTAACAGCTGCTGAAAAGCAGGAAAAAGCCTCAGCAAATACCACATTTAAAGGATGGTTGTGTGTTTGAGATAAGACTTAGCAACCAAAACTCTAAAATCTTAGGTATTTCCATCCATGCATAAGGTCATGTTAAAAGAGTAAAACCTTAAATTTCAACCAGAAAATGTTAACCTTCTTAGTCTAATAACTTACCTAATAACAAGGCGCAGGTTCACGACAAATACACAGACTAGTTCTTGCTTTAAAACCTAGTCCTACAGTTGGCAGAATTTCAGGATAGCAACAGTTGTTTATTTTTGGCAAACAAACTATACTGACGATTCCAATAAAATTAAAATCAGAAAGCACAATTAACAACTAATAGTTCATGGTAACTGCTATGTATTCAAAGACCTGTATTCTAGCAGAAGCTGAAAATACAATAGTTTTCTTTCTGATCACTCACTCACTGAGTTACATCTATTTGCCAGAGTACCACTTCAGGAAATTTCATTTCCAAAAGGCAAAATGAAGCAATGACAAAGGAAAAGAACAGCAAATCAATTGTTTTGGGATATTTTTTGCTATAAAATTCTATGGCACAGGTTTCATAGCAACTAAAATAAATGCAAAATTTGCTTTAAAAATGAACATCTATAGTTTTGTATTTTATTTTTTTGTTCATTCATCTCCTCAGAGTATGAGGCCACCTCTGCTTTCGGCAAAGGTAGGTAGAACAAAAATCCCCCTCTGTTTTGTTCTGATATTTGTCTAAACAAAACTCCCTCATGAAAAAGTACCTATGATCAATTCGTACATATTTAAAATTTTTTGTTAGCAGATTTTTCTCTGGGTATTGCTAATTTCTTATTGCATTATTCATTTGCCATTTTTTTTCCCACAGGAAAGAAAAGTCTCCCCAGCTGCCTGGAGCACACATGTAATTTCAGAAGCACGAAAGTGTTTTCAGCTGTAAAACTGTCTTGGTGTTCATGGGGGTAAAAAAAAATCATCTGACAGGAAGGACAGACAACAGACAGTATAGGAAGGAAAATAAAAATTTGTCTTTTTAAAAATAGAAGTCTGCTAATCTCTCTGAACCACTGAAATGAACGATGGCTTGTTTTCTTAGTGACCAAACTAGGTGGATAGAGCTTCCACTAAAAACCTTCTAAACCTGACCGCCCCTACTTGATGTTGTCAGAACTTCAGTTCTGCTGACATTATGGGGGGGCCGGGGCTTCCCTTTATATAATCATGATATTCCAACCTTAGGACAAGACAACAAGCCATAATGGATATAAGTACATGTTCTTATATTAAAACACCTGAAGCAGGAGCCACGTGATTCTTGTACCTTTTGCAGTAAATAAAATTATCATATTTTTATGCAAGTTTCTCATATTCTGATAACTACTTTTATTTTTCATTTCTCAAGTTCTTATTATTACTGATTTTCAAATGTCTATGTTAATTCTGATTGCTTTTCCTCAACAGGCCTTGAGTTCCACTCTGTGTCTTCCTTAAAAGGTTAAAATCTTAAAAGACAATAATACACTAACTTTTAAGGGTTTGGGCTGATTTATTCCCAGCATTTATTATTTTGAATCTTAAAAATGATCATACAAATTAAAAAGCTTATCAAGCAGCTGATGCAGCCTAAAATACAGACTACGGCCAGAGGTATGAGTCAAACTCTGAAATCAGATATGAATTGAAAATCAGTAACAGAAGGGAGAATAGAGAATTTTTACGCTTGATAAACTTATCCTGAAGAAACACTCCAATAAAAGCAAGACAAGAAGATTTCTAGAAAAGCACAGTCATCTCTTTTGGCAACAGATGACAAAGTAACTCATGCTAGATTACAGATTCACAGTGCTAACAAGGAATATGCCTAGAAAAATACTAGTGCAGCGCTAGAAGGTGTGCATTTTTGAACAAAAAAGCATTATTTAAATCGTCACATTTCCTCAGGCACTGAATTCCGAAGATGTAAGCAGATGATTTAAGAAAACTTACCTCAGGCTGTATAGCTTTAAATACTGGCATATCCATCAATGTTATCTGGCTCTGCAATGAAGACAGAATTTTACATTATGTAATATGAAGAGCTAACAATGACATATTTCCATCTGCCCTTCAGTACCTACAAACCATACACATATTCCTCACTGACCAGAACTAATCAGCCCTGACTTTGGCCTTGCCTGTCCAGGCTAACACACCACAAGCAGAAGTGCCCCATCCTGAGTGACACCACGTCATTCCTCAGCTGTCCCCAGGTGAAGGCTTTCAGTATCTGCACCAGTCTAAGGGGAAATACCTGTGCTTGAGAGTCTTCCTGTTATTCAATACATGCCTGAGACAGTAATGGCAGGAAGAATTATATGCCTTTCACGCAGAGAGCAGCGTACATTTTACATTCACTGGGTTGAAAGGCGATAAATTATTATATGTTAATTAGTTATGACTGGAATATGCTTTACAGGGGTCATACACAGATCTTCAGCCCCACAGACACACATTACAGATTTTTGTTTCTCTGCATGTTAGTGGGGTTTTTGTTTGTTTTGCTCACAGCTACAGGTGGCAAATGGAATTGGAAAGAAAAAAGCAGCTTACAAAAGTTTGGAATTGAGTTTAAAAATGTTACAATGATATAAGGGTGTATGGCTGCATACATCTGTGGTTTTAAAGCATAGCACTAAATCAAGACCCTCAATCAACATGCTTCCATCTCAAACTGAAAGCGGTAGGAATAGAAAACTGATGAGTTTAAACTTACAAGCAACTTTATCTTGACTTCATCATTTTATAAATACAGTTCCAAGATAATGACAAATATAGACTACACTCTATGTTCTGGGCTGTCTTTGGACTTAAAATTTCTATTCTGATGAAATCAGACATACCTATTTTATCAAGATTTTACAGTCCTGCCTAAATTGTGGCTCTATTAATTTCTGAACGCAGTCCTTGACCACGGATCATCTGAACCTGGATAACTAGGAGCAAAAGCCTTGGGATTTTTTAACTGAGTTGATGCAGATTTGCTATCCAAGTATTTTTATAACTTTACCTAACAACAGCTCTCATCTGTGTATTCTGTATCAGTGTTAAAAAAGGCTCAAAGTCTGTTCCAAAGTGACAAACTTAAAGGAATAAGATAGGCCTATCTCCAAGATTTCTTTTGGTGAACAGGTATTAAACAAACTTATATCAAACAATGAAACATCACTTTGATGCTCAGAATTATTAATGAAAACATTCAACTATGTGCGTAGCTTTCATCCTCACTCCTTCCAGTATCCCAGCAAGCTAACATGCAAATTAAAAACAAGGAGCAAGGACAAGAATTGCATTGGATGTTTGCCAAAACTGTAATTCTGCTTTCGGTTTAACACTGAAAAATTGTTATCAAAGAAAGGGAATTGCTTCCTCTCTGTAAGCTTCTTCTCTGCTTTTAAGAAACTGTTGTTTCAGGACAGAAGCTGAGTATCTGTCAATTAAAAAAAAAATTAATCAGACTGTGTTTAGCAGCCAAGGTTGGACTTGATGATATTACAGGCCTTTTCCAACCTTTAGGATTCTATGATTCTATAAGTAACATCTTCAAACCTACGCTAGGGTCTCCTAAAAGACTTAAAAAAATGCCAACGACTTTATACAGTAAAACAAATATGCTGTGTATTAGTACTAGATGATTAAAATAACATTTCTACTTACAGCAAACTCCTCAGGAGTTACTTTCAACACATCAAATACAACTGCATCGTAGCTTTTATTGGCATAATCTGAACTTCGCCCTTCCAGAGAATCTGAGCTGCTACTACCCTACAAAGAAAAAATAGTAGGCTTATCTGCAGAATGATGAATTTCATCTCAAATTCAGGAAATAAATACGTGTGAAAATACTAAGCAATGACAAGAAAATGTATGAACTTCAAAAAGTTTCAGACACCAAACTATCAAATTTAGTTTTGCACTGTTCACAAATGTTTCCAATTTCCTTCTGCAAAAACTACAGTGACATAAAATTTTAGCTCTATGAAATTTTCAGCTTTAGAAAGCCATTTTAAAAATCATTCACTAAATGAAAGAGCTGTCACACAAAGGGAAATGTGTTGAGATTTTGAAGATTCATATTCCATAGAATTTTTAAAATTAAATGTGCAAAGTAAAGACTGGGTAGATCCAAGTCAAGCTGCTCTATCCATAACATTATAACAAAGGGAAAACTGACACGTTCTGAAATTTAACCTGCACACTACTGATTAGGAAAGCCTGACGTTTGTACTGGTCAAACCCAAGAAGAGAATAAAGGTGAATTAGTAGAAACGCAGACAGTTATGTTGTATCAGGAAAGTGCCAAGTCAGCATTCAGAAAGAGAAGCACTGCCTCAGTATCTACTGAGGGAAGTAAGTAAAGGATCAAGATTAATACAGTCTTGTTGGACTTCCAAAAGGTTTTTGATGTTCCTCACTCCAAAGACATTAAGCCCTAGCACAGAAACTGTCCTTGCAATGATAAATAATTAGTTACAAGGCAGTTGTTACAAGCACTGAAAACATGTGAATCCAAAGAAAATTATGCATAGATAAGTGATGTTTATTATATATTCAACAATCTGGAAAGCCCTGTAGACTTACTGAAAACTATGGATCTCAATTTTATTTATTTAATGTGGCAAAACAAAAAACCTGGCAATGAAAAACTGAAAAGGGTCTTCACAAGATTTGATTAAGTCTGGAAAAGGAAAAGAGAAAATATGTAACAAATTATCAATACGGTCCTTTGCAAATCCATGCTGCACCAACTTTGGAATACATACGCAGTATTAGTCTCCATCTTAAAGCTGAAAAAGAGTTTCTCCAATCCCACATTTAAAATGCGTGCTTTACAGGACAAGCCGGACTGTAGCTGATTAATAATATTTCATCATAATATTAAACGAAAGCAAAAAACTAGAAAAACTCAGGCAGCTAATTCCCAAGCAGTGTTCCGTTGGCTGTCATGGAGCAACAAACAGGCTGTTAGCTGTGCACAGCAGTTCAACACTGAATGTTTTCGGAAGTAGCACAAAAGAGCCGCCTGGTATCCAAAGGATACAAATATTAAAATGAACAAAATCTTAAGAGCACTTTCTCACTAGCAGACCAGTAAATTAAAAAAAAAAAAANAAGCAGCACAAAAAATAAAAAAAAAAAAAAAAAAAAAAAGGAAAAAATGCAGCTGGATATTTCTGGGTTCTATTTCTGACTGACTCCATTTTGATGGTATATAACATTGAACTCACTAATAAAACATGGCTGCTCTAAGTTACAGAGTAACAGGTCAAAAATGCTATTTGAAACTAAACAAAATGAGTAATCATCAACAACAACAATAAAAAACGTGGCTGTGAACACCAAGAACCACAAAGTGTTCTACAATTACTCTCTTGCCATGTTAGCTCTTTTTCTTACAAATGGTGTGGTATTTGACTAGTAGTGGAAAGGGCTTCTGTGAAAGCTGAAACAAGCCAAAATTTCCATTTTGATTCGGAAGCTAATAAAACCCAAGGAACTGTACCTCTGGAGTGGCGGAGGTGACCATCACATTGGCCATGAGGTCATTCCTTTTATACATGCTCTCCACAAGATGCAGGAAGTTTCAGCTCACCCAGCACTGGATGAAAACAGAAAACAGAAATTCCTGCAAACCAAATTATTTGTGGAATAAATAAAATCTATAAAAAAACCAAAATGCACACAGAAAATAACCCAGCAATACAAGAAATTTAATTTTTCTTTCTTGGAGCAAAGGACTTAAGAAACAAGATTATCTTAGGAGATAGATGCTCTTTTCTTTTCCAGGTATCAACTGTGAAGGAGTACAATTGAATATTGCTAAAGCCGCACCAAGTCCGCACCCTTACTTCCACTCAACTCAAGAAATGCAGGGGAAAAAAAAAGTGTATTATTTGTCATTTATGTGGAATTAGGTTTTATATAAAGTCCCTCCTAGGCAGGACAAAGTCCCAGAAACTGCAGGCTACCACAAACTGCTTACAGAACTAGCAAGTCAGCTCAAGCTCTGATTCTCTTTAACTGAGAAAACAAACAACATGGTTGTGTCATCATTCCCCACAGCATACATGGACGAGCCCATGGCAAGCACTGCCACTGATTCCTGTACATGGACTCTTTCAGCAAAATCTGTAGTTGCTCATATGTGCAGCTAGGGATACTGCCACATCTCCCTCTGTGTCCTTGTGTTCCCTCCCACAACACTGATCACACCAACAGAAAAATTCTGAAAAAACAAACAGCTAAGAATAAAAATAACCTCTTATTTTACTCTCTTTAGAAAGATAAGGTCTTCACTTCTCATTCCTACAAACACAAACAATTCTCCTCAGGATCTCGCACAAATTAAGTCACTAATTTTGCTTCAAATAATGCCAAAATCTTCTCTGCTAAACAAGGCAAGATTCAATTTCTTTTATCTTGTCTCCTGATAAAATTAACTCATATTTTGAGCACTAACAGACTGCTAAGTATTTCTAGGTCTGGTGTTGCTCTTCTTAATAGTCCTTACAATACCGAAGAGGAAAGTAATTCTGTAGATGTAATTTCTTTAATAGGCTCTCCAGGGTGTAAGGAATCAATAATGCTGTGAAAGGGGAAAGAAAAATCCCATATGTGAACTTGTATCATGCCCAAGTTCAGTTTTACACCAAGTTTTAATGTTCATTATATCAAAGTGAGACAAAATTGCTTTAATACCTAAACCCAAAAGCACTAATAGAATTTTGCCTTTCAACATTCAGCACATACATAAATCTTGCAAGGCTAGAAACTTTCATTCTAGACAGGATCAAAATAGATTCCCTTCCCCTTACAGCCCCCCTGCAAATGTTTCAAATATAACACAAGCATTAAAAACGCACTGCTTCTTCCCATGTGCAAAGATTTCTCCAAGATTCACATCTATAAAAAATACTCCTCTACACACCTACTTGTTTTGCTACCTTGATGAAAGTCATAGGGAGCAATTATCCTTTTACGTCAAGTCCACTTGGGCATTTGAAGTGCTTCCCCACCTGCAGAAAGCATCACTCTGCACACATAGTAACACAGGAGCTAATACTAAGCCTACGGTATGAAGAGCCTGTCAGACAACACAGAGAAAGATATTAAAAATAATACTCCCCTGTACTTGCAATATTTCATGCCAAGAAGATTAAAAAGAAATTTTTGAAATTCTCAAAATTATCAAAGGTCCAATATGTTGGCAAAAAAAGGTAAAAAGTCACTAAAATGACATACAACTTCTTTTCACAGCTTTTGATTCTTACAATTTCTTTCACCTTGCTCAGGTTAATCATTAAAATGATGCATTATGCAAACAGTGCTAAAAATCAAAACTAAGAAAACCCCTTATCTGTTTGCACAGAAGGTTCATGGGCACACTGCAGTAGATCTCCTTCATAGGCTGCCAGAAGCAAAGTGGATAAATCAGGATACGTACCACCAGAGGTTCTCTGTTCTTCTTTGCCAGTTTGACAAACCCATTTAGATATGTAGCGCTCTCTGAAGCAAAACTGAAGACAGTGCAAAAACAACTGGAAAAAAACCCCAAAAATACCACCATTAAAACCAGGCACAGAAGTAAACCTTATAGCCATTATTTTACCAGCATTTGTCAAATGTTGTTATCTATGCCACAGAAGCAACATTCTCTGAAAGCAAAATGCAAATTTTATATTGCTGTTAGTAATATGCATGTAATGCAGTTAAAGTGCCCATAAGTTCAGTCTCAGTACTGGTTACCCAACTCACAAGAAAGTCACTGAGACTCTTAAGCACAGAAAACCACTTCTGGCCAAGCAAGTCCCTGTGCTCTAATTTCTGAATGCTAGCAGAGCATAGGAAGTTACTGACTGTCCACATTGCTTTTAGCAAATACAAAAACAACCATGTGAGCAACCACTGACGACCCTTGTTCTTACTGACTTTCTCATTGGAGGGAAAAATACTGAGCTAGACGTGTTTCTTATCAGCCCTAATTCAGCCATTCTGGACTCCACAAGTCAACCAGCTTAGCTGATTTCAAAGAACATTTACTTACTATTTTCATTAGTTGATTATGGTTTTCCTAATACCACTCAATCATGAACTGAGAGCTGCAAAATGCTTTTAAGAAAACATACTTCAGTATTCTACCAAAAGATAACTGTTCTTTCTTAAATTTAAATTAGCTGGACGACTAGTTCAGTGAAAACAATTAAAGTGCACTAGGGCCCCACCCGGGCACTGATAAACTTGGTTAGAAGCAACGAAAGTAACCAGTAGGGTTTGGGGTTTTTTTAAAATAAATTTAGAACAGAGTAGTTCCAGTTGGAAGGGGCATACAGTGATCATCTAGTCTCACTGCCTGACCACTTCAGGGATGACCAGAAGTTAAAGCATGTTATTAAGGACATTGTTCAAAGGCTCTTAAACACTGACAGGCATGGGGCACCAACCACCTCTCTAGGAAGCCTGTTCCAGTATTTGTCCACCCTCTCAACTAAAGAAATGCTTACTGATGTTCAGTCTGAACCTCCCCTGGTGCAGCTTTGACTCATTTCCGTATGTCCTGCCCCTGGATTCCAGGCAGAAGAGACCACCATCTCCCTCTCCACGCCCCCTCTCCAGAAGCTGTAGAGAGCAACAAGGTTGCTGCTCAGCCTCCTTTTCTCCAAACTAGATAATCACAGAGCCCTCAGCTGCTCCTCAAGAGGATATGACTTCCAGAATTTGTATCAGACATCAGAATGGTAGCAGGAGTCATCCTACAAAAGCAGTTCATGGAGACTGCCTGCTGGCACCTGGTAAAAAATAATCACCTTTATAACCATGCAAGCATAGTTATCATCTGTTAACTGGAAATGACTCCACGTAAATGGAACACAAACACAAAGGGGGAAAGCACTGCTGCATAATGTCAAAGGCAACAAAGTGAAAAACATTTCTGGTTGACAATAGTAATTATAAAAGCAATACATATTCTCAACAAAGAACAAATAATAAATAATAAAAACCCCCAAGCAAAGAACCCAATACTGTCTTGATCCATATCAAGACAGAGCTGCAGTGCTCTCGCCAGCAGAAGTCCTCCTTCAAAAGTCATTACCCCTCAAGCAAGCCTGCAAACTTGAATAACTTAGAAGACCAAGATAAATGCTTAGGGAAGTTATACTTTAAGGGAAACTTTATGAAACAGTTACAGGAAAAGAAACATATATCTGCAAATTACAGTAAAATACTATTACGACCCAAGTTCTCTAAACAGAATAGAACTGACATACACTTCTGTAGTCTCTGGTTATTGAATGGAAGTGAAAATACAAAAGTACCTGTAATTTTAAATACAGTTGCATACTTACAGTGGAATAAGGCAGCTGTGCACTCAACCCATTTTGCTGCACACCTCCATTAGTCTGTTGCTGGATCTAGTTCTGGCTTTTCAGCAGTTGTATCTCCTGCTTAAAAGCATAACATTCCTGTAAATACCAGGAAACAGGATTATGGTGACATTTATTTCACAACTCAGTTCTTCTCAAACTGGGCACTCCTCACCTGAAACATGCACTCTGGTATTTTTAGTTTTACCTCTCCCTCACAACTTTCATTGTTAGTTCCCCATTCTAGTTTCATTGATATTTCAATATTTTCCAGTTTCACTGATAAATTCCCAAACTCAAAAGAACTACATTTACCTCACAGAGGGAAGCGCAACGCATTACAAATTTCGTAGCTAAATATACACCAAATATGTACTCATAACTCTCCCTCACTCTGTCAATCAACACAAGGTTCAAGCCAATACACGTTGTTTATTGGTTTCACTCACTTCTTTCAATGTGCTTTATGAATTGTAAATGATACTCATCCTGACACCATTTTCTTCAAGGCTTACCTGAACAAAGCAAAATGGACACAAACCCAAATACAGTCATTCTTTTATCTCTGTATCAGCAAATAAAGCCATAGCTCTTCCACCAAACATGATCAGCAACAAACCTGAGGAAAATATTGCTTACGTAACTCATTTTGGTAATATTTCTACTAGGTATAGCCCTTCCCTTTTCTCCTCTTTCACCTTTTACCAACTTTTATAAAACCTAATGTTTAATAAAATTATGCATCAAATGAGAAGAAAATAATCTCAAAGATAGCTTCTTTTACATAGTCTGACATGGAAATGTGCCTCTACTACAGTCTATTTTCCTTCTATCGTTAGGGAACCTCCACCTTAAAAAAGTCTATCTTCTAGACTTTAAATATATGTAATTCCTACTGGCATCAAAGCTATCTTTTGCTGGAAAAGAAGTATTCTTTTCACACACCCAAAAACTCATCCAGTAGGCACTCCTCGCATGAGCAAATTATCCTAGTTCATAGAAGAATCAAAATGACAAGTTAAAAACGGGTTAGCATCCACTTAAGTATTTCAATCAAATTACAGACATGAGGTCTGTTGTCTGCCCTGCATCATGCGGCATTTTAGTAAAGGGCAAACCTTGTAATTACTGCACACCTCAACTTCTAGATATCTTCCCTTTACTAAAATGAGGCAAATAAACAGAAAACCGAATAAAATAACTTGGTTTAAAAGTGTTTTGTATTATTTTTCTTCAAACTGGTGCTACATCATGCAGGATGGGCAACATACAGAAAATGAACAAACAAGTGTGTGTAGTTCTGCCCTTTACAGCATCTTCCTGTCCACAGACGAAGAATATCTACTAGGCATGGCATAAATGGCCAACAAGAGAAAAAAATACCTGACTATCAAACCATCTGTTGGACATAAAAGGCACAGAGTGCAACACTCATAGATAAGGTTTCTGAGGCAAGGAATATTGTTCTGTATTTCAGAGACACCAACGCATTTCAATTTTTCCAATAATTAGTATGACAAGAGTAGGTATGCTCCATTTTTGTCGGGTTCAGAACAACAAATCACAGACAAAAGGCATGATGTACTTCTATAACCAAGAACTTCAATTTCCATTCCTTCTCTATCCAGTACATGCCAAAACCCCCGGCTGACATAAGCCTGCAGAAGCTAGACCAAAACAATCTGAAGTGATTTGAAAACAGATCGCAGTCAAAGCTCTTAGCAAGACCCGCACGGTATCATCCACATGACAGGGAAATAGTTTTGAAATTTATTCCTAAAGACACAGGAGGACGTGGCCAAACCTAGGTGGTTTCCACCTGCTCCCCCCACACCCCATATCCGTACTACGGCTGCTCTCGCTGTCCGCCCGGACTCGCATCGCGCAGCACCAAGTGCACGTGCCCGCCCCGCCTCACCACACCGGGCCAGTCCCGGAGCCCCCCGGGGCCGACAGGGCCGTGGGGACCGCCGGCCCCGCGCCGGAGCGACATCGCCCGGTGGGGAGGGGCCCAGGGCCCTTTCCGAGAGAGGCCGCGGGGTCGGTCGGGCGCTCGCGGAGCCGGGAAGCGCCGCCCGGCCCCGCCAGAGCCCAGTGCCCCTCCCGCCTCCCGCGCACCTGCCGCGCCCCGCGCAGGAGGC